>OX328132.1:79235571-79320571 GCA_946811695.1 Gonocerus acuteangulatus
AAAGTTGAAAGTCAATGTACAGTCTCAATAGAAATTTCTGTACACCAAGTTCTGAACCGCTCTACTGAATAATTGAATCATTAAAAAATCAATGTTATTATTTTTTATATTGATTTATTTTGAAACTTCAATTTATCTTGAAATTCTTATTTTATTTTCAGTTTTATAAAAACTGTAGAGAAACGTAAATCTCCCGAAAAAATTTACGTAAGCAGTTTAGAAAACATTCATGATTTGGCAATATTCATAAATATCCAAAAGCGAAAATTTAGTTATAATTATTGCCTTATAATAATCGGTTAAGTATGTTGTCTTGAATTTTGTTTTGATTTCCTGTGTCCAAGGGCAAGTGTCAATTAACGTAACGATCTTTTTTCGCATGAATTTAAACGGAAAAAAAGGTATCGGCTGGCTGCGATTCTGCTGCATAATTAACTTGAACTTGACTCAAAAATATGTTTTTGCACACTTCAAAATAAAAAATTGGACCACTTTAGAGGTAGCTAGACACCGATCAGACAAATATACTCGTATAATAATTTTTATACGAGTATATTATAATTATAATTGATTGTTTGAGTTTTTTTTTTTTTTTAGACCGAAGGACGAGAAAAAAGGAAGTTTCTCGTCGGGGCTTCTATATTGTTCTTTTGGGTCGACATCATAAGCGAATTTCTATACTTTTGGGCGGAATAAACACGCTAATATGACTTATTAAAGCTCCTTTAAAAAAATATGTAAATCTCAAAATGCCTTAATGTGTATCTGTCTGAAATGTAGAAAGGTTAAATTTGAATCACTTCTTACAATTAACGTTAATCATTAAAACTTATTCCATTGTCTGCCAACACTTGAAAATTCAGTTCGAATAATATTCATTATTCCGAGAACTCCCTCGCTGGGAACTTAATTCTAAAAAATAACTCCTCATTGTTATTCGTATCACAACATGATGATGACCGTCTTCCTTCGATTTGGAATTGTAGTAGTGAAATATGTCATGAGAAATGTCACAATACTATCATGATGCGTTAGAAGGTTCGACTATATACTTGATGACTAATTCACGGCCGGGTCCTCGGAGACAGCTTATCACTTCCGCGTCCTATTAGAGACTACAAAAGAAACAGGTATTTGAAGGTGTTTTGTTTTTTCCCCGCCCAATTCGTGCATAAGATGTTTCATAATTTATTTTCGCGCGATTCTTCTCTCCCTCCATAGGGTGCAAAACCGCTTATGTCGTCGACCTTATGACGTAATCCGGTGGTGCCGATGCGAAATTTCCATGTTTACACCCATTTATATATGTGTATCTATACATATAATAAAATTCAAACGCATGAAAATACATGCAGGTAGATGCTTCTAGTCACATGTACAGACCTCTTTTCATGTGTCATAATTAATAACAAATGAAGAACTATAAACATAAAGACATCAAAATGCATCCAGACATTAATAGTGTTCTCGATTTCAAAACTATTTGTTTACAGTATACACTAAAACAAATCATAATTATCTGTTGTCCAGTTTTCCTAAAGTCCTGTAATTTAGCAAAATGTGTGGCGATCTTGTTCCACTTATTTGCCATATTCCACATATTGTATGTCCAAGCAGCTGTATCTATTACTGAAGGCTTCTGTTAATCATGATATCATTTTAGAAGTATATCTGATATTATACAGAAATAAGCATGGTTTTGTTTATGATGTATAGAGATGGGATTCATGGAGAACGAATTATCCACATGAGTCTTCCCTCTGAACCAGTTGATCTTGGGACTCCTCCAAGACTTTGTTACCCTCTAGTAATATTTCTGGTGAGGGATACACCAGGCATTCTGCATCCTGATGAGACTGTAAGTACTTATTTTATAAATACAAAGCTTGGTCTCTATTTGATATGCCTTTTATGATTTATTCTTTTCTATTTTAGTCTAAGGTATATTTATGTTTAAATACTTATGTTGATAATATAGTGTATCTATGTACATTATCTTTGATTTTTTTATTAAATATTTTAACAAAACTAACTTTTTTGAAATTTAATTTAATCTTAAAACATAGCAAGTTTTTTTTTTTTTTTCAATTTAACTTTTTTTACACACATAAGAATTACAATATGAAAGAAATCGTATTTATACATATTTTCTACTTTTAGCGCGGTTCCTCCCTCCCCCATAGGGAGGAACCCCGCTTATAGGGTTGATACAATGAAACAATCCGGAAGTGCCGACTAGAAAATTTCGCGTTTCAGAACCCCTAGAGACCGAAAATAACGGTGGTTCAAATTTGTATATATATATATATATATATGTATATATTTATATATATATATATATATATATATATATATATATATATATATATATATATATATATATATATATTTGTCTGTTCGCTCTCTAGATAGAAGACGAATGGTCCGATTTTGATGAAATTTGGTACAAAAATCCTTCGTCCAATTTGAAAGGTCAAGTTCGTTAACCAGCAAAATCCGCCTACTGGAAGATGGCGTTTGGGGCGAAATTCGCGCAAAAAAAATCGTAACGCTTACGTTTTTGAGTTCATAAGCTTGTAAGTACTCGTTTTATATGATTCCTGGGCTAGGAAAACGTTTGGAGTTAAGGAAGGGTTAGAATAAAATATTTTATTAACAGACATAAAAAATGTTGGTAAACTTTGTATACTTTCCTTAATATTTCGAAAAAGGTTGAGAATCTTGCGAAACGTGAGATTACCATTAGAAAGCTTTCTAAATGCTCTACACAAATGGTTCTAATGAAAGTTTTGATTAGGCGATGTCAATCGGAGAAAAAAGTGCTTAAAACTTTAAAGTAATTGATTTCGCTTATTCGAACTGTTCTTTTTGTCTTTGATTTTGGGACTTAGAATTATGGGATTCAGTTGAAACATTTTCTGCATGTTCGAATTTCATCAACACTAATATGTTCAAATTTTGGTTATGTTTGGAGTAAAGAAAGGGTTAGAATGAAATATTTTATTAACAGACAAGAAAAGTTTTGGTAACTTTGTATACTTTCGTTAGTATCTCGAAAACCGTTGACAGTCTTGGGAAGCAGAAAACAGGATATGAAAAATGAGGCCAATTTTCTGTTGCTAGAAATAATATAAATTTTGGGAACTTTCATTAATATCTCGAAAACTGTTGAGAATTTTGGTAAACGGAAGAATACCATTAGAAAGCATATTAAATGCTCTACATAAAAGGTTCTAATGAAAGTTTTGATTAGGCGATGTCAATCGGAGAAATAAGAGCTTAAAGCTTTAAAGTAATTGATTTCGCTTATTCGAAGTGTTCTTTTTGTCTGTATTTTATTCCTTGTTATTTTTTAATTGCTTATAGTTGGATAATGTATTCGAAAATAAAACAGGTTAAGTAAAATAACAAAAACAATTTATTGTTAGAAATATAGAGTTCCAAGATTCCAAGACCTTGTAACTAGCGGGACGGTTTCTAGTGTTGCCGACCCTTCCAGGTAAGATTGTAAATCCTACCTTTCAAGACTGGTGGAACCAAAATATAACTGTCAGGGTTCGGTCACTGCTACTTAATAAAACTACATTTTATCGTAAAAATGGTTTTATTGTGCCGACGTTTCGGCTTGAACTTCAAGCCTTCATCAGGGCTGTAAATACAAGTAGGACATATTTAACACTAATATATGCACATATCTATGTAAATATACCTAACATATATATATATATATATATATATACATACATATATAATATATATATATTTATATATATGCATATACACATACACATATACACGCACACATATGTACATATATATGCCCACATACATACACATATGGGGTATGTATTATTAAGTAGCAGTGACCTAACCCGGACAATCCCTACCTTGCATCATCAACGGTCAATGATCTCCTCTCAACAAAATAATAACTGCTTCTATTTTAATCTTTCGAAATTAGACTAGGGATAAGAACGGAACCGCGCTAAGATGAGGCAGTTCCTGCGAGTCGGACTTTTTTAATAGTTTGATTGCTTTGGATGTATAATTAGATGCAATAATCTTGCCCAAAGCTTTGGTTTTATTACATTCACTAATCTTAGAAAGATTTTAAGTAATGTTTGCAATGAAAGAATCAACATTTTTATCAAAAGCAGTACATTTATTTAAATTTTTGACATATAAATTTTTATGTTTATGTTTAGGTTGCTTTAATAAATGTTGTTCATATCAAAGATGCAGTTTGCACTCTTCCTACAAGTATTCTTGCCCAGTATTTAAAACAAGCTAATGGCCAGCTTTCATGCCTGAAGGTAATAATTTTGTAATATTTATAAATTTATTGCCATTTTTCATGTTGATATTCTATTTATATATAATGAATTAAAAGTTCGCTGAACTCATTAGTTCAGTAAGGTTTCTAATAATGTTGAAATTTATTTTGTTGTTTTTTTCTTCATTTTGCTTGCAAGGTAGGTTTAATTTCCATGTTTGTGGAAGCGGGGCTTGTGTTGTGATAAATTACTTTCTAGCTATTATATTTTTTGTGCGATCGTTAAGCTCTTTTTCCTTCTAGTTGGACTCGAAATTTATATTTTCCAAATAAAGCTTATGATATTCTCATTCCCACCTGGAATTGTAGGAAGTTTATTGTTTTATTGTGGGAAAAATTGATTAGAAAATTGTTAACAGTGGGTATGTTTATCTTAAAACATAGGTGATCTTCCATAAAGCACAGCGGATAATCTAAAACTAATCCCTTTTAATCTTATTTGAGATCATCAGTCCATTATTCACACTTACATTGCTCAATTTAAAGCAATTTAATTCTTTAAAATCTGGTCTGTTTTTATCGGGATAACCTCCTTTTATAATCTTCAAATACTGAGTAGGTGGCCTGAATCAAGTTTAAGAATTGCCTTGCTAGGTTGTAATGGAGCTAACTACGAGTTTTCTAATTGTAGAGAGTTAATTACAATAATAGAAAGGGGGCAACCTCAAAAATAGTACAAACTACGAGCTATGTGAAAGTTGGCTGTCAAAGTGTTAAGATTGTAAACGTTTTGTACTTAGTTGATTTTTCCTAAAATGTATTTGCTAACAAAATTAAATTGTCAGCTACATTGATATATTGAAATTATTTATTTATTTAAATCTGAATTTTCCAACCATTTTAATTTATTTGCTGCGTTGATATAGCTATGTAAATATACTGACGATTTCAAAGGTAAATTTAGTCAGGGTTTGGTCTTGGTATCTTATCTTAATAAAACTACATTTTCATATAAAATCGTAGTTTTATTAAGATATTATGTCCAAACCATGATTAAATCTACCTTCTCAATCCCAACGGTTAACGACAGATCTGGTAGTTTTAATGAATTACTGATGATCACATTTTCTGCTGATAAAAACATAAAAAGCATATTATTTATTTATTTTTTCATTAAAACCTATTCAATTGTTTTAAGTTATTTTTAAATTGTGGCAACTTTTGAGAACATTAATGTCAACAAGTAAATGGTTTATGAACAGTTTTTAATTAATAACTTCTATTAGGAGGTTCGAAAATAAATGTTAGAAAAATTAATGGTTTCAAGTGACTTATATCAATAGAAGTAAAAGTTCAAACAAATCTCTTCTGCACACAATATATAAAAGTTCAATTTATCCTTTTAATTACTAATTTGACTGTTTAACTGAATTAACAGTTTTATTACACTCCTGCTTAAAATCTAGGAAGAAAGAAGTCCATATATTTGTTGAAAAAGAAAACAGAGGGCTTAAATAGAAACTCTCCGATCCTGCAGTTATTTGTCTTTGCCCTTTGAACTCAAGGCATTTTTCACTTTTTCTGGGTTTTACAGTTGCCATAAAATTAATTTCTCACATATATTCAAATCATAAAATTGTACCAGCTATAACTCAGTTTACGCCTTTTGTGTCTCTTTTCACACACCTTACTTCTTCATTATATTACCCTCGGTATTTTTTTTCATTTTATAGCCTAATACTTCATGGATAGAAGTAATTTTGTCATTCAACAAGAAAAAATGTATTTAATCTTCACATGTAAATCTCATTGCTGTTCATTCATGTTAACGACTTTGAAAGTACTATTCTCACTGCTTAACCCTTAATTAGTGGCGTGCTTTTTCTTCCATAACTAATGGTGTCGGGGCCCCAGTGAAACAAACTTTAAATTGATTTTTTTTGGGTAAAGTAATTTAAATAAATAGTAATAAACAATAATATTTATTGAAATACAAAGATTTCAAAAGGCAAACAGTCCAGTCAACGAACAGTTATAGATGGAAATTTTTGGAACACAATTTTTGACTTCGTAACTTTGTTTGGGCTGGATAGGAGGTGAACATATCAAAAGTCCTCGCACCTAGCCTTTAAGCCGGGGTGGGGGGAAGGGGGGATTTGAAGGTCCCATTTTTCGGGTTTTCACTTATATCTCGGAAACCCTGCGTCCTAGCGACATGACTATTCTATAACAAATCAAAGCTGATTAAATTTCCTACAAGTTCTGTTCAATACATTTTTTCGAAATATCTTTAGTTTTCGAAATATCCGCTCTTGAAAGTCTGTCTTTTTGGGAAAAAACAAACTTTTTCTATTCTCGACTGGATATCTCTTCAACGATGCACCCAAAAACTAAATGTCGGTTATGGGGATGTAGAGCATTCCATTCGCTAACTTGTAGGAAATTTAATAAGCTTTCATTTGTTATAGAATGGTCATGTCGCTAGGACGGAGGGTTTCCGAGATATTAGTGAAAACCCGAAAAATGGGACCTTCAAATCCCCCCTTCCCCCCACCCCGGCTTAAAGGCTAGGTGCGAGGACTATTGATATGTTCACCTCCTATCCAGCCCAAACAAAGTTACGAAGTCAAAAATTGTGTTCCAAAAATTTCCATCTATAACTGTTCGTTGACTGGACTGTTTGCTTTTTGAAATCTTTGTATTTCAATAAATATTATTGTTTATTACTATTTATTTAAATTACTTTACCCAAAAAAAAAAATCAATTTAAAGTTTGTTTTTTAAAAGAAAAGTACCACCCAGGCACTGTGCACACACATTTCAAGTACAGGGGGTTAATATATAATATTTATTTTTATTTACATTCAATCTTTTCTAATTACAGCAACTTTACCTCGCAACTGGCAACCCTGCTAGTTACGAATCTGGAGTTGATTTACTTGATGGAGTGGAGCAGCTCTGTGTTGTGTGCCAGTATTATCCTTTATCTCGTGCCTTGTTACCATGTAGACACACATGCATTTGTGCCTCTTGTTTTGGCAAACTCGAAACCTGCCCCTTATGCAGGTAAGGATTTGTTTTTTTTTTATTGTATGCATTTTTTTTTTTTAAATTCTGATTCAGCTCAAGTCCATGGTGAGTCAATATGAATTACAATAAATTTGTTTGTTTAAGATGTCCGCTGCTGATTTTTTTAATTGCTTTCCTCACTAAATTAGAAGTTCTAATGTTCTAAATTTACTGGTTTACTCCTTTTTTTAGCACTTTCGCTCCCTCCAAATAAAAATGAAACTCGGATATGATATTGATATTATGACACAATATTCATAGTGTATAGCACATACATAAGTCTTATAATTTTAATTAAATTTTGTGCAAAAATACAAATATTAGGTATGTCCATTTGAAATACTCTGTTTGTTAATCAGCAAAACTTTAGCTCAGCATGCAAATTTTGTTTTTCAATTCTGTTTTCATCACCAAAATTCTAGAAAAAACAATTGTTCCATTCATATTTTTCTACGTACTCTTTTCATTAGCATTTGGATGTGAAGAATCGGATGAATCTGTTCTCCTTTTTGAATTTTTGTATGCTTTTTTAGAGTTCAATTTCTATAGGTTTTTGGTTAGTTTGTTGTATTTAAATATTTAATAAAAATAAACACTTTTTAACCTTAAACAATTTTTAAAAAGGGAAGCAGAGATAAACATTGTGAAAAGATCAAATACTATTGATATTAACTCTGTACATCCTTGTTTAAAGCCCTGATAACGGCTAAATATCAAGCAAAAACAGCAAAAGTATGACACATGTTTTATTAGACCCACGCCCGAAACCTTATTAAGCTTTTGAATAGTTTCTTTTGACTTAGCAGATTTTTACTGGCATTTTTGAGATATTTAAGAAAATATATTAGCTCAAAACTGCTCATATTTGAATAAAATGTTTTCTTTGTAGTTCTTCCTCTTCTCCAAAGTTAACCAACATTTATAGCTCTTACTTTTGATTATTGTCGAGTGTTGTTAAATGCAATTCTCAAAAATGGTTAAAGATTTAGCCTTGAAAGTTGCATATTTTTTTTTAACTGCAAAAATTCTTTGTATGCTAATAACTTACTTTTTTTACAGGAGTCCAATCAAGTCTTATTTTTGTATCAGAAGTGAAGAATACCTTCCTGAATTTGATAAACCAGGGTCACCTCCATCAAAAGCAGAACCCATAACACAATGGCTGCAGGAAAGACTCACAGACTTCCTTGGATTTCATAGATGAAAATAATTATGACGTTTGTAACTCTTTGACATGCATTCCAAGATTATGTTTTCTCTTTATAAAGTACTAAGTAAATTTTAATTAAAAAAAATTGAAGGCTATATTCATGAATATTTCTTAAGTATTGTCCTATTTGTTCTGCCTAGAAAGTCCTATCACTATTTGCAATACATAAAAGTTTATTGATGTGTTATTTATGTCAATTAAGGATTATTTGTCTTCACTTGTCCTCAAAGGTAATGTTTATCTATTGAATTTTTGTTTTCATTTTAAATTAAATAAGTCTGTAATCAATGTAATTCATACATTTCTGTTATTTTCACATCACCCAGTGACCTTTGATTGTTTTTTTAAAAAAAGAGTTTAATTTATTTCGTATATATATATATATATATATATATATATATATATATATATATATATATTGTGATATATCTTTATTTTTAAATAATTTATAAGAGCTTTACCATTGAAGTGATTCTATTATTATTTAAAATGAGATTACTTTAGTGTTCTTTAATTGAATACAAATCTTTATTGTGTAGTTTTATAGTGTGTGACTTTTTCTTAACTCACACTCCACTTTAAATGCCTGTGTTATAAATAAAATGAAATTTTGTAATAATAAATAAATATATATAGATATATATATTTTGTATAATTGTATTAAAATATGAAATATATTTAATAATGAATGACAATATTTAATTTAGGATATTATATTATGCATATTAACCCACTTCCATGAAAAATACATTAAGCAGGCTTGAACCTATGATCTCTATATATCTGGACTACTTACTTTTATTTCTCTTTAATATTAATTAATTTTTTTCCATACAAAATTTTTAACAGCCTGAAGAAGTAGTAGACTGGAGTAAATATGATGTGAATCAGAATTTTCTTCATGAAGAGCCCAACCTCTTCTTACATCGCATTGACTTTCATGGAATTGAGTGTTTGGTCTTTCAACTGTTTACTACTCTTTCTGATAAACCCTGCTGAGAAATAGTCATACTACCTCAGGTGGGATTTAAACTTGCATATCAATGGCAGTTCAGGGGCTATTGAGAGGCCACGTAAGTATGCCGTGCAACACTAAATTTTACATACGTGACAGTATTATATTATTATGATTATGCTATGTTAATGTTACAAAGGGGGGCAAGGTTAGCTCAGTGGTAGAGCACTGAACTAATAAGTTGGAGGTCCTGAGTTTAAATCCCGAGCAAGCACTAAAGATTTTTTCTTCTAGTGTCTTCGTTCATGGGCTGAATTCAGCTTCCCTGACCGTCCCTAGGCCAACCCAGCCTTTAATTAATTTAATAATTGGTACCTTGGGTGCTAATGACTCTAGCAGTCGAAGCAGCCAAGGGGAAAATCAGGTGGCCAGAGCATAGTACTGACCACACTATCTCTCTAGTGTGCCGTAAGGTCATGAATCAGATACCTCTGTAGTATCTGACCATCAGGGCCCTCGCGGCCGTTACGGGGCTGATTTTTTTTTTTTAATGTTACAAAACAATAAAATATTAAAAATTGCACCTCTACTGTATTAATACCATATAATACATACCTGATATTTTAAGTAAGGTCCCAATTTCATTCCACTTGGTCTGTTTTAACCCTTTAGAGATGTTGGGCTTCTCCAGCAGCCAGGCCCAAGCCATGCCTAGCTGACGGTGGGCTTCTCCAGTAGCCAGACCCGGGCCTTGACTGGCTGACGGTAGGCTTCTTCAGCTCTTTTAGACTATTAATAAGACTTCTCAGTGGACGTGCGTGAGACTTCTAGGAAGAAGATGATACATCGCAGCCTGGTCCTTCCTCAGCTTGAAGAAATGCTATTGAAGAGCATTCTAGGATTTGAAGATATTTAGTGGGCCTTTTCCGAAGCGTAAACAATGTAATTTGCCATAGAAGCTTCACAGTTTCAACGGAAATAAGTTTTCTCTTAGTGGTACAATGGTGTAACGTGTATATATATATATATATATATATATATATATATATATATATATATATATATATATTACTAATAAGAGAACACAAAAATATATTTAAAAAAACTTATTTAACAAAATTAATAATTTTAGTTTAAATTATTAGGAATTAATACTTTCTTATTGCAAACGAAATAATTATATTTTCTAGTTTAAAAAAAAAAAGGTAACTGGGCAATTTATAAACAATAGAGAGAAATTAAATAAATGAGTTAGGAATTATAAAGGTTTTCAAATAATTAAGTATAAAAAAGAATTTTCAAAAAAATAAATATATAAAAATTTAATTTAATAAGATGTTAAATAGTTTTTAAATATCACCATTAATATAAGATGAGAGAATTTTTTATTGAGAGGAAAAATTTATGTTATTAATTCTTAAAATATTTACTATTTGATTTCTTTCTAAGACATGTATTGATAATTGTAACTAAACAGTCCAGGCAACGAACAGTTATAAATGGAAATTTTTGGAGCAAAATTGTTGACTTCGTAACTTTGTTTGGGCTGGATAGGAGGTGAACATATCAAAAGTCCTCGCCAAGTGTTTTTTTGACAGACATTCAAGAGCGTATATTTCGAAAACTAAAGATATCTCGACAAACTTTGTTTAGTTGAACTTGTAGCATATTTAATCAGCTTTCATTTGTTATAGAATGGTCATGTCGCTAGGACACAGGGTTTCCGAGATATAAGTGAAAACCCGAAAAATGGGACCTTCTAAATCCCCCCTCCCCCCCGGCACAAAGGCTATGGGTGACGACTTTTGATATGTTGACCTCCTAACTAGCCGAAACAGAGTTATGAAGTTAAAAATTGTGTTCCAAACATTTCCATGTATAACTCTTAGTTGCCTGGACTATTGGTCGCTAAATTTCAGATTTCACGATGAAAACTGAAATTATTTTTACGTTTGAAGGAAAATACATAAAATAGCAAAGTAATATATATTATTAAAGGGAATGCATTACTCTACAACCCTATAACAGTTATTTATTTTTTTGGATATCGTTGAAGAGTTATCCTGTGAAAACAGGGAAAAACTTTGCACCGAAGGGGTTTTTCCCCAAAATGACAGACTTTCAAGAGCGGATATTTCGAAAACTAAAGATATCTTGAAAAACTTTATTGAATAGAACTTGTAGGAAATTTAATCAGCTTTCATTTGTGACAGAATAGTCATGTCGCTAGGACGCAGGGTTTCCGAAAACCCCAAAAATGGGACCTTCTAAAGCGGTTCCTTATGAAACCGGTTTTGTTGGGAATTTAGTAAGCTTTCTAATGAATGACTTTCGAGACACTTAACAGAATATATGAAAATCAGAAAACAGCTCATGCCTTTCATAAAACATCTTTTTACTATTACTTTCTAAACTCCACATGTACCCAACATTTTTATTTCAATGTTTGTATAAATGTCAAACGTCTTTAAAAATTGTCTACTTAAATATGGTCTTGGAAAACGGTATCATTTACTTCCCCATATAAAATTATCTATAGAAAGAGTAGCTGGACGCCGATAAACTGAAAGCCTTAAGTGCTACAATTTTTTCACTGAAATTTTGACATAAAAACAGAGTTCCAGTGGGCAGATTCTGCTGGTTAATGAACTGGGCATTTTGTTTAAGACAAAGTATTTTTGTAAGAAATTTTATCAAAATTGGACCATTTTTGAGCTTGCTAGAGAGCTAGCAGAGAGAGACAGATTTTGGTGAATAAACTTGACCATTTAAATGAGACAAAGTATGTTTGATAATAAGATGAACTATATATATATATATATATATATATATATATATATATATATATATATATATATATATATATATATTATTTAGTTCATGAGAAACTGATTGAACATGATTTTTACAAAATGGAAATTGGTCATGTTGATAGGATTTTTTTTCTATCATGTGTATAAATTTACTTGTCTATACAACATTATTATTATTTTGTCATTACACTAATATATTTTACATTTTATTCTTCACGTCTAAATGTTTAAACATTGATTTCCCATTTAAATAAAACTTTAGGAGATGAGCATATAAAAACATCTTAAAATCTCCATAATTTATCACAATTATTCAATTTTAATTGTTGAGACTAATTCTATAGCCTGTTCAGATCAATCATGCAGTTTGAACGGAGAAATGGCATGGCTTATATTCCCATGGAGTAATTACCTCTTTCAACGTGTTAAGTGGAAAAAATACGTGACTGATGGCAAAAATGTTAACAATATACTAGCTATATGAATAAATAGACAAGAATTACATAAAACTTAATATGTTCAAAATATTACTTCAAATGTCCATTAAAAAATATGGCCGTCATTCCCATTGCAGTAGTAGTTCATTTATGACAAAATATTTTGTCATAACCAGTCAACAGGTTAAGCCTTATGATTAGGAAGTTTTCACTTCAATTTAAGTGTTTTTTGAGGCAACATTAGATCAGTGGTAGGGCACTCGACGAATGTTCTGAGTACACAACTTCTGGTGTTGTCGTTAATGCGTTGGATTCAGGGTTCCAGACCTTCCCTAGGCCTACCCAGCCTTTAATTAATTTATTAGGTACCTGCAAAGGGGAAAATCAGGCACAAGGAGTATAATACTGACCACACAATCTCTCTTGTTTGCCATATTGTCAATAACAAGATACCTCTACAGTGCCTGCCCTGCAATTTTGAAATTGTTTTCAGTCTTAGCTATGGCTAAGTATCAATGAATATTAAATTCTATGTCCCTTGCCTGCCCACCCAAAGTCTTCCCTGATCCTAAACAATATATAATCAGATTATATTATTTCACCTCGCAAGTTGTTCATTGAAATGGAAATTTTCAAATGGTGGAACCAAATGTGCCACCTAAATCAAATGGTTTTACCTAAATGTGCAAGCAGAGCGCATTGTACCTACACACATCTCATAGGACGCTTGCAAATTAAACATTTTTTTTTTTTTTTTAATTTGTTCCACACAATCATTTACTTTAATATTGTGTGATATTACATGCATGAATCATGTATCTATACTTTTATTGAGACCCATAAAAGAACTCACACCTTTAATGATAGAACATAGATATAATTCATTAACTATGTCAGCATAAACACACACACACATATATATATATATATATATATATATATATATATATATATATAAAACTGCTGAAGGATGTATAATCAGTCTATCTCCGACTAAGGAAAGAAGTGGATGTAACCTGTCCATACTATAATGAAAACTGAAGAAAAATACCAAATATTTCTCTACTAAAAGTGGTAAATACTTAGGGCTGCAAAAAAATAACTGGGGCTATTCTTTCAAATAACTTTCTACCCTGAAATAACAACTGAAGATTCTAACAAATTCTAGAATGTTGCATCAATTAAATAAATAATCAGCTTTACTTTTTTTATGAATATTCACTACTTCATTTTCTTATGAATATTTCATTTATTAGATATAGTTTACAGATATCCTTTCAGCAAAAAAAAAAACAAAACAAGAAATTACTTTGTTTTGATTCAAGAAAATATTGAATCATCTATCACTCGGCCTTAGTGGGGTCGTGCACTGGAAGCATGTACGAGTGGCGCTATTGTACATGCTACACCTGCTATCAATCCACCTACATTAAATCCTATAGGACATTGTCCACTGGAAGCATGTTTGAGAGGGCAGCTTCACACTACAGATCAAAAATGAGTTGGATCTGTTTTCTAGTTATTAAAACTATATTTTTCTCATCTCAGGGCTCGCTTAGATTCCTGGCTGTACCCTGGATGTCGGCGCTAATGGCCAAGAATTGTCGATACGCTGTAAAAAAAAAAGAAAAGAAAAAAAAAATTAAAACTATACTTGATTAGTTACTTATACATTATTACATTTTGTTTTATTAATAAAAAAAAATTCAAAAGAAAAAAAAATTAAAGTATATATCTGAGTGATTCTATCATTCAACAAATTAAATATGGTTTATTACTATAGTGTGAGAGATATAACTTGTCACTTTGGGAAAGTGTAGAGGAGGCTTGGTGTTGTCAGTTCTACAACCCTATCAACCCCCGCTCTGCCTATAACTGGGGCTAGGAGAGAGAAAGAGAGAGAGAGAGAGGAGTGGAAACCCAACAAGGCCATCATTGGCTAGAGGCACCTCTGCCTTCCCCCACTTGTCCACAGCCAGGTGACGTTATATCCCTCACACTATAATGCTTCAATATCCACACAACAGAATTTGATAGTGTTCCTAATCATCTACTTTTATGATATTAAGAATAAATTAAGGAAAGGTGACCTTTTTTACTAACATATTTTCAAAATTTGTACCAAATGATTGTTTTATTGACAAAAAAGATAATTTTGTAAGACTTTACATTAAAAACTTCTTATGATATAAACAAGGATTTTCAAACGGTAATAATACTTAATACAAATTTACTATAAAATAATAAAAAATGTAATTCACTTAAACATATCCAATTTCACAACTTAAGGCCTCATCAACAAGCTTGTACAAAGATATTTTACATCTCTAATCATTTAAGAATACTATGAACATATGAACAAACTAAAATTCTTACATCTAAATTATTGAGTACCTGTGCTAAAATCTTAAGCGTGTATGATAAGGTACTGTATTAACAATTAAAATACCTCCTATTGCAATCCCTGACAACTGTAGTAGAGTCATTAAAATAAGGCAAATTTGGTGACTAATAAAACAGTCTCACAACACAGATCAAAATGAAGAAAAAAGGTTTTAAACTGTTCACAATGTTTATCATACATCAGAATTAAGACGCTGGTCTCTTTTCTGGATACCATTCTGATTAGAATAACGATTTCTCTATCATTTAACTCTGTCCAAAATGTATTGTACAACAAGAAGTAAACATTAAAAATGGCAAGAGTCCAATGGATAATTAAAAATATAAATCATATCATCTTGAACAAACTGTTATAACCCGTAAATTTATAAAAACGTTAATTCACAAAGTTCATTTCAGTACACATTTATATCACTCCAAATTATTTTCTTCATCATCCTCTTCATCATCATTATCTTCTTCTTTAGCAGAAGGTGAGGCAAGGCTAGAAAATTTTCCTCGTTTCTTATATTCCGTCATCTCCTATAAGCAAACAAAAATTATAGAATAAAACAGTTTCTAGCATTCAAATTAATAATAAATTTTATCTTACAAAAAACCACAATTTAAACCGAAGTGACCAAATTATTATATAAATATCAACTTTAATTCCTCTAATGTTAAGAAAAAGAATATGTAGTTATAGAAACTGCTATTTATCAATGATGAATTTTGATTTATAAAAAATAAGAAGGTTTGATTGACTGGCACTTTTTACAGATGTACGTTTGATTTGACTAAGTCGGGTGGTTGGAAAAGAAACATAGAATATGATAAAACATTTCCAGAGTATAATAATTATGATACAACCCACTATTTTAACATCACAGAAACCCCAGTTATAGTAAAATATGCTTCACAATTACTTAAAAATTCAGATTTGGTTACTTTTGTCGGCACAAAAGTTATCGATCTTTAATTTGGAAACTCCTGCAATGTCAATTTGGAGAGAAAAAAAAAAAAAAACAGTAAAAATACAACAAAGGCGTCAGCCCAAAGAAACAGCAAGCAACTGTCTGTAATGCCAATAAATACTGCTCTAGAACCTCATGATAATAGTTAATTGTTGAAAACACTTTATATTTAACTATTACAATTTGTAACATCATATCTGATTCATTTTAATTATTAAAAATAAAATTACAAGTGATGTTCATGGGCTCAGTCAAGTTTTCTTTTAAAATTAATATTCTTGTTCAATTAAGTATTTTATGAGTTACTAAAAGAGTTCATTTTCATGAACCCTATAAGTGCAGTAATGTTATTGAGAGAGAGGGGGAGAAATGGTTGTATATTTTATAATATCTCAACAACTCAAGAGCAAACATTATTAGATATAAACATAATACTACATTAAATTTTAAACAAACCCATTGCTATCCATTTTATTGCTTTGGTTAGAGATAGGAAAAAATGTCTTAATTTTCCAGCTCACTTGAAATTTGTCGACACCATCTCTAAGTCAGAAAAGTCTCAAAATAAATAGTAGTGACTTTCAATAATAATGATAATAATTTAAAAAAATAGAAATATAAATAAATAAAAAAAAATTACTGTTCAACTGACCACAATCGGTTTAATAATCTCGGAGATATTAATTAAGGTCACCTTTGACTTTTTGAAGTTTATTAGTTTTAGAAATACTTTTACTACTAAAAAATAATAGATTTTCAATATTTTATTTATGTTTTATTGTACATGTATGTTTTACTTATGCTTTAGCAACAATCGGTTATAAGAACTAATTTCTGTTATCCCCTTCGAAGTTTTTAAATATTTTTTACAATGTATGTTTTATGAATTAAGGAGTTATCAAAATTATGACTTACTCTTTCAAAACGAGCCTTGTCTTTATCTGCCATTTCCTCATATTTGCTTTTTATACTTGATTCTGCAGCTGCCCACCTGCGACCAAGTTCCTTTGACACTTCACCAACAGTAAACTCAGGATTGGCTTGCTTTACTTTGCTCCTTTCATCATTAATAAATAGAAAAAACGCTGTTCTGTAACAAAAATAGTAATAATGAAAACTTTGGCTCTCGGCGCTAATAGCCAAATAGTTGATGCGCCGTAAAAAAAAAAAAAATAAATAAATAAATAAAAAAAAAAAAAAATAATGAATTCATTAAATTTGAGCAAAGGATTAACTGGTTAAATTTAATATATTGCTCTTTTTGAAGAGTAAAATAAAATGTTAATTTCTTTAAATATTATTGGTGTATTACATTTCCATCTGTTATTCAACTGTAATATTACTATCCAATAGTATATATTACATCTTATTGCTGAGAATAAGTTTGCATTGTCACCTGAATTAGGGGTTCTGAAAATGCTTTGCATGTTTTGTTTTTTTTACATAGCGCCGACATCTAGGCTAATAGCGCTGACATCCATTGTGCAGCCAGGAATCTTCTCAACCGGCCCTGACATGAGAAATCCTAGTTTCATCCTTGGTGGTAGCCATCATTCACTTGGCTACCAGCAAGGATGAAACTAATGGCCTGACAAAGCTGGAGAGGAATCAAGCGAAATATCGCAGGAAGAAGTAGTAAAAGAACAAGGTAGTGCGCACGCACTGCATTAAATCCATGTGTGGGAAGGCCTAGCTCCCCTCTGACCATGCCCCTTCTGGTTCTTTTGTTTGTGGGCGGACTATAGTACTATTGTCTACGATACAAACTTTCGTTAATTTTACTTCAATTCAGACATTGAGAAACCTCGTTGTTTGCTGTGTTGCCCAAGACCCCAATGCTTGCTCCTCTCAGACTACCAACTTACTCAATATCAAGTCCTGAAAAAGACTGTAGACATCAATTCGTTAAAATGCATAAGTTTGCAAGACAACGAAAAATAGCAGAATGGGTATTCATTTTTTCCTTCATATGGAAGACACAGTAAAGATAGTGGAAATGGTGCAAATAAAACATCTACTAATGGATTAGCTTCAATCTATATTGTACTACTGAATGACTTTAAAAGTGGAAAAGAATTTAACATTACATTGTTGTTTTTTATGGTCCTTGGCTGGTATTTTGCAGGAGGAATTAGGTATTTGGAAACTAATGAAAAATGTTAACATATAATTAAGGTGGCTCATTACACAGCTCAAAAAAGTTAACTTATCACAAAGACATATACGAAACACTCAGAGTTAAAGTAAATCAATTCCGTAAGTGATAGTTTGGAGATGAAGTTAATTTTGATTTGAATGTATGAGCACTAGCTTCAATATAAGTCATAATTTGATTATTCAAAAACAAAAATTAGGGGAGCAATAAAAAAAAAAATTAGGATTTTCTAGAATTATTCCACTTTGGCCCAGAAATGGTTTTCACTTTAAGTTGACCAAATGAATATGAAAGTGGAAATTAAAACATTCACTATTGCTCCAGAAATAAACACCTTTAGAAAGTATTAATCCACAACAAAAAAAGGTTTTGATATTTATGGGCTTGATCCACTTTAGCTCTGGCTGCCTTATATAGTGAAGGGTTGTAATTTATCGAAAAGGAAATGTTTTAAGAGTATACTTACAAAGGCCTTTTCGGAGCATTAGGATCTTTAATTTTCTTTCTTTTCTTGCCTCTTCTGCCTTTTTCATTTTCAGATGGTATGTATCCTTCCATTTCTGTCTCATATCTCTTTTTGTCCTGATCTGCCAATTCATGAAATCGTTTTCTTTCTTTTTCAGACATTGTCTAAAAAAAAAAAAAAGAATACTGTGGTAAAAAAATATAATTTATTTATAACCCAAAATATTATTTATTTATCATTCAATGTGTGAGAATGCCTAAATAACAAGAATTTAAAGGAGACAAAAGAGGGACAAAAACACTATCTGGTAAACATACAACTGTGAGCTGTACTGCCTCCAAACATTAGACTGCTGTCCTCAACGCATGGGGATGAGCTCACCAACCTTGATTTGATCTCAACCCCTATATATATATATATATTTTTTTTTTGTGCTTAGGGCTTTTTTTTTTCTTTTCCTGGGTTCGGCCATGGTATCTTAATAAAACAACATTTTTTTTTTTATAAGACATTGAGTTTTATATTTTGCTGACGTTTCGGCTTGAATTTAATAAGAGTTGTAAAACAAGGAGGACAGAGTTAGAACTAATTTTTATACAAAAAAATGGCAAGAAAAAAATAAAAACTTTATACATGGAGAGGATGCCTTTTGTTTTGTTTTTTGTTTCCTTTTTATTGGTCATTTCATCCGTATATAAATTAGTTTTAACTATGTCCTACTTGTTTTGCTAATTGCATAAAAGGACCTGAAATCACCTTATTGTATTCATGACTGAAGTTACCTTGTTGTATAGGTAATAAATCATCTTATTATATTGGAACCTAATTGCATAGGTGAAACCAGTCCATTGAATGTATACGATCGGGAAAATGCGAACAGTCCTCCGTCAAAACACACAAAACATGCATGTCTTTATCTCAATGAAAAAGGTATCTTAATAATTATTATGAGATCTTTTTCGATACTTAGAAACACAACACTGTTTTAAGCACACAATACAGTAAACACTGTTCATCCTAACGTTACATTATACAGGATTAAACTATAGTCTTAGGGCGGTGATGACCAAGCAGTTTTCTTTCCTTAAACTACTAACCTAACCTAATCGCGCTAAAAAGTATACCTCACATTAGTGCCGGCTAAGGGTGCACCTACATTGGACCCGTATTTCTCCCGATCCTATCCGACTTCCTTTGACCGACAACGTAAAAATACTGGATATATATATATATATATATATATATATATATATATATATAGAGAGAGAGAGAGAGAGAGAGATAGAGATAGAGATAGAGAGACATTTTTGGTATCTAGTAGATAGGATCTGATAGGAAGATTTGAAGACATTTTTTGAAAATTCTTTCATGAATGCAAACTAAATAGCTAAATTCATTTGAAAAGTGCAAGAAAGCTAACAATATATAATGAGATGAAGATAGCCGTAGTGGTGATACGAAAGTAAGGGATGGTTGGGATTCGGCTAGGGAAAAAATGTCAGCTCTTCAGGCAGAAATCTATATTGGACGTTTCGGCTGCACTTTCGCAGCCTTTTCAGCACTAAATAATGCCTAGGGGGTTGGGAGGAAGGCCTAGAAGACATTTAGAGGGCCATTTTTAAATGTCACATTTATTTCTCCTAGCCGAATCCCAACCATTCCTTGACTTCGTGTATATACACACACACACACACACAAATTTGAACCTCCGTTATTTTCGAGATCTATGGGTTGTGAAACGTAAACTTATCTTGTCAGCACATTCGGATTGCGTCATAAGGTCTACCTCATAAACGGGGTTCCTCCCTATGGAGGGAGGGAGGAACCGCTCTAAAAATTATGAAGATGCTAGTTTTTTTGCTGCACTGATTCAGCTCATTAAGTAAATTGGCAAGTTGATGATATGACACTAAAACTACGATTGACTTTTACTATCAAATTAATCTGTGCGGTGGAGGGTGTAAGTGTGTTTTGGTCCAATTCGGGCAACACCAGCCATCAAAAGGGTCGCCTATTACCGCAAAACCGTAAGCACTACGATTCTTTTCAATATAACAGTGATTCTGTTGGTTAAATTATGCTTATTACGAAATTTCCCATTTTTTAAGACAAAGCATTTGCGTTCATGGGCGTATAAAGAAAATAATTTCGTTGGGGGGGGGGGGGGACCATTTCCAACTTTTAGGCAATTAAAACGCTATTGCAATATAAATAAAATATTTGTTATGAACTAAGTGATCTTATTTAATTTATTTTTAAGGGTCTTATGACAAATTTTTATCATCAAATCAACGTTTCGGGGGGGGGGGGGGGGGCTACAGCCACCTCAGCCCTCCCCCTTATATATGCCCATGTTTGCGTACCGAATTTCATGAAAATCACATACGCGTATATATTAATAAGCCGTGGGTCTCGTCGTGGTCTAGTGGATAATGCTGTGGATTCTCTTGCGGGATATGTGGGTTCGAGCCCCACCGGCAGCAGGAATGTTTTTTTTTACGGCTTGTTGAGAAAATTCCCCGTTGCACCATAGATGTGGGCGTCCCGTAAAAAAAGAGAAAGGCCGTCACGTAGGAGCTGCATAACTAAGCACTTTCCTCAGAATATGGGTAGTGAGACTGCATTCCTGACTAATTTGCCCAAAATAATCTATATCTATAAAATAAAAACATGAATAGTTCTTCCCTTTTACATTTGTAATGAGCAACTGTTTCAAATATGAATTTGCAATTAATTTATTAATATACATTTTGAGGGGTGTCATTTTCCTTGTCTACCAGGTAGGATCGATAAGGATTTGCAGACATTTTTCAAAAATTCCGCCATGAGTGCAACCTCAATAGCTACTTTCCTTCGGAGGAAACTCGTAAAATACATAGAAGTTCCGGTTCGGCTACTCCAAAACAACGTATTGAGTTGAAAATGTTTCCAGACGTTTTGCGTCATTGGATTGACGTCATAAGCGAATTCCCCCACCCTCTAGAGGGATGGAAGAAAGACTTTTAAAAAAAAGGGGGGGGGGAAAGAGGCTCTTTTGTGAGCGGCTGTTTCTGATAGTGAATCTTTTTTAACTTGCTACAGTCTTTCACTCAAATTTTCTTTTCAACTTACTACGAACCTTTCTCGATTAACCCTAATACAGATTATAAAATAGATATTTTATTTATATTATGTGAACATTTACACTTAAATAAAATATAATATATATATATATATATATATATATATATATATATATCAAAAGAAAAAAACATTCCCGTAACAGGCCACGAGGTACCTGAGGGGCCGATACGGTAGAGGTATCTGATTCGTGACCATACGGCAGACTAGTGTGGTCAGTACTATGCTCCGGCCGCCTGATTTTCCAATTGCTGCTACGACTGCTAGAGTCATTCGCACCAAGGTACCCATTAATAAATTAATTAAAGTCTGGGTTGGCCTAGGGACGGTCAGGGAAGCCGAATTCAACCCATGAACGAAGACACTAGAAGAAAAAATCTTAAGTGCTTGCCGGGATTTGAACGCAGGCCCTCCAACATATGAGCCCAGTGCTCTACCACTGAGCTAACCTCGCCCCCATATATATATATATATATATATACACACACATATATATGTATATATACACACACATATATAAAACACGATGCATCTGGAAATGAATAAAAATAATATACAAATATAAAATACAAATCATATTTAAATTAGTAAAAATGAAGTAAATTAACATATTAAATCAGACTGATAGGTAGGCTATTAAAACTAACGATTAAAATCAAAAGCACAAAAAGGAAAAGGAAGATTTCTTTGTATTAGTGTTCTTTAAAAAACGTAATATAGTTTAGATGTGAGGGCTAGCGTCTGCGAGTAATATGTAATGCTATCAGTAAATTGTGTCGTCTTTTGCAGTCTGTCATTATGAGTTTTATCGTCAGGGCAGCATTAAACTGTGAGTATATGGGTCTGTCCTGTCTTGTGAGGCCAATTCAGTCAAATAATTAATGTATTACTGTAATATGCAAACATATACTTCTTATTTGATTAATATTATTATTTTAGGTTTAAAATTTATTTTTAAAAAAATTCATTCTCATTTTGCCAATTGTCATTAGAATTGACGGTAGAATAAAGGGGGAAGGGGCGCTGTAGGGGGCGCGGCTAGGATTCAATAACCAGGCCCAGGCCCCCTCCTCCAGACTTTATAATATTTGCGCGCGCATTTTATAGCCAACGCGGAGCTTTCAAAAATCAATGGTGTTCCCCAGGCTGGTTCCCCGCCCCTCGTGTTCTCCCTCTGCAACCCTCTGTATTTCTATAGGGTCGAGATATGTGTGTCTGCGACTGCAGCATCCTAACCTAAGTCCAACCGGATATTTCTCTCCGGAACTGAGCTTCCAGCCTCTGACCGAAATGTCAAGCAAGTTGGGATCTGTGTGAGACAACTCATGAGGTTGACTCTAAGAGAGACTAAAACTTCAGCGCTTTCAGAATGATCCGATATCTGAGCTTGCAAGATTCCAGCATCAATCTTATTATCTAGAGGCTGGATGTGTGAGAGATTGATAATCCTACCCCAGTGGTCATTAGTATACTCAAATGCCCTGAGCAATCGCGATTCCAGTCCTATGTGCTAATGAGGCTTTCGATTTGTGAGAACCAAGAACACCAGAATTCTTCTGGTGGTTCATCTAGAGGACGAACCCGAGAGTGTCGGTGATCTGGGACTATAACCCTCCCTATGTTTGCTCCAATGTCAAATTCGACGGAGATTCTGCCATCCTATCTGTATATAATGAGTCTTCTAGACCTGTGAGGGATAGAGACTCATTGATACAAACCTCATAACTAAACTAAAACCTAACGGAGAAACTACAATAACTTTCACGGTTAGGATATATGGTCAGTATCGTCCTAGGGGACAAAGACAATGGGTTGTAGCATGTACAGTTAGTGTAAAAAGTATGGGAATACCCATGAATATTTTACTTTTTTAACATTTGCGACTAAAATAGTGGTGCTTTAGGTAAATAGAAGGCATGAATAACATGGTGATAAGCTATATTTTAAATATTTCCTGAAAATCAACATCAAACAATGGTATTTGTGTTATTAATTTACATTTTAATAATGAAATCCAATATTCTATGCGTAAAAAGTATTGGAACACCCGATTTCTTTACTATTGCATCTGGACTTTGGAAGGGATTAATCCCATATTATCGGTGATCTTTGTCCTGTAGGATGACCCGCTGTCTTATGTGTTTGAATCAGATTGGTTTAGTTCAATTTTTTTAACATTAGCCAGAGAGGAAAATAACAAACATAAGTAAAAATACAAAATATTATTATTACGCGGAATCTTATAATAATGAGCGCAAATATTTGCAAGAAATTGGAAAATTGTAAACCTTAGCTATGTCTCCCTATCAAATATTTAAAATCGGTATAGTTGAACCAACTCGTAGGCAGCAAAACATCATATCAGGAGACCGAAGAGTCTTAATGTATTTGATGAAAGATCAATTTTAAAAAAAGCACAGGCAAAACCACAACTGATTGCGCCAAAACTTGCGACTGAAATCTTGAGGATCATCTGACGGGACATAAGTAGAAGTACAGTAAGAAATAATCTCAGGAAAGGGAGATTACGCGGGCAAACAGCCCCAAACACTTACTCATATTTAACTGTAGACACCAAGCCCCGAAATTTGAGCTCTTCTCCACACATTTTGTTAACTTCTTTGGCTAAAAAGTTCTATTTTGCACTCATTAATACATTAAATCCACTGCCAGTATGGTTAACACTTTAAGCAGGATCTTTAACACTTTATTTTGCATAGCAAAGTATTTTCTATTTGTTAACTTTACTTACAAAAAAGTTCTTCGGTACTATTCGACCGCGTAATTAATTTTTCCTGATATAATTTCTTACTGTACTGCTACTCATGTCCTGTCAGATGATCCTCGAGATTTCAGTCGCAAGTTTTGGCGCATTCAGCCGTGGTTTTGCGTGCGCTTTTCTTAAAATTGATCTTTCATCAAATACAGTGAGTCTCGTTGGACTCCTGGTGCGATGTTTTGCTGCCTAAGAGTTGGTTGTAATATACCGATTTAATATATTCGATAAGGATACATGGCTGAGCTCAACAATTTTTAAAATTTCTCGCAATCATTTGCGCGGAATAGCCTTTATCAAGGAATGCGGCGACATTCTTCGTGTCAAATGTAGAAAAATCACTACAGATAAGTCTCTGATTTTATGTGAGCGCATATATATATACAGGGTGTCCCGTAAATGTCTAGTCATATTGTGGGAGGTGATAGAGGACCTTTAGGGGAATAAAAAATGTTCTATGACGATTTTCCGAATTCTCACACATAAGGGAGAAAACGGCGTTTTATTGTTTTATAGAGACAAATGTGGTTTTTAGAAGAATACTCGTTGTAGCTCCGGCCCAGATGGTTCTACTAGAAAGGAAGCGAAACCAATCGAAAGCTGAGTAAATTTACTATAAGGCTAGTTAATAGTAAACGTAAAAATAAATGAATGTACGTATGTCTATCTTACCAAAAGAAAGCTATTCTAAATTTCCTGACATTTTCGTGATATTTCTTACCAGCGTTACTCCTCAATGGGCAGGATCTGAGATTTCCGGGTTTCAGAAAAACTCCATCATTTAACGAGCTTTCCATTCATGTATCAAAATCTTGTGTTATTGAAGTTTGTGAACGATTAGGGAAGAAAAGTTTTAAAAAAAAAATAGATCTGTGAAAAGAAAATTATATTTTTTTCTTCAGTTTATTCAAAAAGCTTAAAAGAAATATTTGTTTTTATAAATATTTACTTAAATATTAAGTAAATATTTACATAAAACAATAAAAAAAGTTACTTCCACGAAAATAAAAAAAAATCCTAAAACAGTAAATAAAATACACATTTATTTTGAATTAACTAATACTGGATCCAGGAGGTGGCCATTAATGAACCCCAACCGTACATTAACTTCAAAAATTATTATTTTTACCTAGATCACGCATTTGAACACATTTTCAGAGGTATTTATAATTAAAAAACAAATGCGTAACCTAGAAGTGATACTGATGGCTACGCTTGTGAACCTTCCTGGGATTCTCGTGAGCCCATGTGTGTTTGTTGTGGTAATTAAATATCCCATCCCTAATAAATAAGGTGTAGATAGTCCTATAAAAATGTGTTCAAATGCGTGATCTAGGTAAAAATAATAATTGTTGAGGTTAATGTGTGGTTGGGGTTCATTAATGGCCACCTCCTGGGCCCAGTATTAGTTACTGTAATTAATAAATTCAAAATAAATGTGTATTTTATTTATTTACTGTTTTAGAATTTTTTTTTTATTTTCGTGGAAGTAACTTTTTTTATTGTTTTAAGTAAATATTTTCTTAATATTTAAGTAAATATTTATAAAAATAAATATTTCTTTTAAGCTTTTTGAATAAACTGAAGAAAAACATTTAATTTTCTTTTCACAGATCCATGTTTTTCTTTTTAAACTTTTGTTCCTATATCGTTCACATACTTCAATAACACAGGGTTGTAATACATAAATGGAAAGCTGGTTAAATGAAAAAGTTTTTCTTAAATCCGGAGATCTCAGATTCTTCTGAAGATTCTTCGAGATATCCTTAGTTTTCACAATATCCGCACTTGAAAGTATGTCTCTTTGGAAAAAAAACACACACTTTTTAGCACTTTCCTCTGAAGGAAAGTAGCTATTGAGGTTGCACTCATGACGGAATTTTTGAAAAATTTCTTCAAATCTTTATCGATCCTACCTAGTAGACACCGAAAATGACCCCGTTAAAATTTATATATATATATATATATATATATATATATATATATATATATATATATATATGTGTGTGTGTCTGTTAACACGATAGCGGCCAGAGTTTTTGTTTTTTCGTCACGAAACTTGGTATATATCATTCAATTAGCAAACGATTGAACGAGTTCGTTAACCACCAAAATCGGTCCACGGGAAGGGGGGGTTTACCCCGAACCCAAAACACTAATTTGACCATTTCAGCCGTAATATTTGTTATATTTCAACGAAACTTACTATCCATAGTGGTAATATAGAGAGAAAAGTAAGATATAAAAATGAACTAAATCGGTTCATAAGGAGGGGGGGGGGTTTACTCCGGACCCACAATACCAATTCGCCACTACCAACCGTGATTTTTGGTATATTTCGACGAAACTCGGTATTCGTAGTGGTAATCTACAGGTAAATATGTGATGTAAAAATAAACTAAATCGGTTCATCAGGAGGGGGGGGGGTTTACTCCGGACCCAAATTACTAATATACTCATATTGGTCGTATTTTCTGCTGTATTGTAACGAAACGCGGAATACGTCGTGGGTAACTCATGAGAAAGAAGTGTTGTAAAAATGAGCTGAATCGGTCAATCGGAAAGGGGGGTTTACTTTGTAATATATTTCAATAGAAAAGCCAGCCAGACATAGGTTCACAAAGCCGCCGCAAGGAGCGCTTTCTACCACTAGAGGGACTGTATCCTGTTCCTGCGTTAGATCAAAATACGATAATATGAGGTTTTTTGTATTTATTACGTAGTGTAGTAGGTACCATGTGTAAACATAACTCTGGAAGCAAATTAATAATTGATCAGTTACTCATTACAAAATTAAAAGAGAACTATTCATGTTTTTATTTTATTTATGTAGGATATTTTAAGCAAATTGTTCTGGAAAGCAGTCTACACTACTCAAATTCTGAGGAAAGTGCTTAGTTATGCAGCTCCTGCGTGACGGATTTTTTCTATTCTTGACCGGATATCTCTTCAACGATGCACCCAAAAAATAAATGCCAAAAAGACAGGCTTTCAAGAGCGGATATTGTGAAAACTAAAGATATCTCGAAAAACTTCATTGAATAGAACTTGTAGGAAATTTAATAAGCTTACATTTGTTATAGAATGGTTATGTCGCTAGGACGCAGAGTTTCCGAGATATAAGTGAAAACCCGAAAAATGGGACCTTCTAAACCCCCCTCCCCCCGGCTCAAAGGCAACGGGTGAGGACTTTTGATATGTTGACCACCTAACTAGCCGAAACAAAGTTATGAAGATAAAAATTGAGTACCAAAAATTTCCATCTATAACTGTTCGTTGACTGGACTGGTGGGAGGAGATAGATCATAGAGAAAGATGTCAGAATCATCAGAAGATTGCAGATGTCAGAAGATTGCCTTAATTTTTTTTTGTTTTATATTTATTTTATGAGCTTTTCGTAACTATAGCGACTTGCTCAGAACAAAAATTACACATATATTCATACATACACATCTACATGCATATATATATATATATATATATATATATATATATATATATATATATATATATATATATATATGGGTACAATTGGTTATTACATATGTGCATACAAACACATTATTATATATATACATCAACATCAACAATATATAAATTATCATTATTATATATATATATATATATATATATATATATATATATATATATATATATGTATCAAATTATACAAGTATACATTACACTATGTTTATATAGTTTATTTTACTTCTAGACATAGGATAATACTATTCTACTTATTTCTTTAGTCATACAAATAGTAGGATATACGAACAAATTATACAGATTAAGATATAATAGAATAAATACATTAAATGCATACAAATATAAATACAAAATACATACAAATATGTATGCACACATGTACACACCTGCATACACAGACACACACACGCATTTTATATTATTTTTTGTATATAAATAAACAATGGTATATTTTTTATATAAATAATAATGGTATACATAAACAAATCTCTATGGGTTGTTTTCACTCTTCTTCCTTTCTAAATTTATGCTATAAATGGTTAGTAAGTTGGTCTTGTTTAGGTAGTTCAATATCTCATCGATATATTTGCTTCTATCGCCGAGTAATTCAGTCATATTGTAAGGTAAGTCATAGTTTTGTCGCTGTAAATATTCAGTCAGTATGTGCTTTATAGTCAGTGGTGTGTTACACTGTGTACATGTCGGTCTGTCCTGTGATAAGAGTGTGTCAGTCGGGAATGGCATATTCTTAAGCGGCATAATATCACTTCGTCTCTTCTATTATCCCTATTGCTTGAAGGCCATTCACTTACTGTCCGTTTGATTTCTCGAAGTTTGTTATCCGTCGTCATGTGCCAAGCTTGCTCCCACTTCTCTGAAGTAAATCTTCTGGCTTCAGTTTGCATATCTTGTAATGTAACTCCGTGTATGTCCAGTCGGTTTTGTCTTGCCGTCGTCCGAGCCAGTACGCCAGCTTGAGTGCTTTGTCCTATGTCCTCATGTCCTGGGAGCCAATATATTGTTATTTCTTTATTTGTTCGGTTTATCAGTTCTAGTATGTTCATAATGATGGGATTGTCGTTGTACATGTTTTGTAGTCCATGTATTGAGCTGAGTGAGTCCGTAAAAATTGTTACTTTTGGTTGTTGACTGTGGTGTGCACTGTCCAGGGCAAGGTGAATGGCATGCAGCTCAGCAGAATAAATACTTGTACTTTTTGTTAGTTTCAGCTGAAAAGTGTTTATACGTATTACAGCTGCTGCGCCTGTGCCCTCAGCTGTCTTGGAACCGTCCGTGTAAATAAACATTGTGTCTTTATTTTTATCAAGATATGACTTAAATATGTGTTTGTATGAATGTGTGGATGTCGGATTGGATTTTTTGTATTTAGTCAGTCCTAGGTCTAGTTTCAAATTGTTTAGAGTCCATGGTATGAATGTTACGGGAGGTCTGGGTAAGAGTTGTGTTTGTAGTAGGTCAGTGTCTTGTGCATAAATCTTACATCTTATCAGCAGTGGGCGTTGCCTGAATGGTTGCATTTGGTATTTTCTTAACAATTCCTCGTCAGTAGATTTTGGGACGCACTTACAATTTAAATATTTAGTTTTAAGGCAGTATTTCAAACAATTCTGCATACGTCTGTATTCCAATGGTAATTTTCCACATTCTGCATGGAGGCTATTAGATGGGCTGGATCTAAAGGCTCCTGTTGCAATGCGTAAACCAGTGTTTTGTATTGAGTCTAGGATTTTAAGAGTACTGGGCTTGGCAGATGTGTACGCTACACTCCCATAATCCAGAAGAGACCTGGTATATGCCCGATAGAATGTCAGCATTACACTTCTGTCTGTTCCCCACTTTGCATTGCATAAAATCATTAAGAGATGTAAAGATTTTTTACATCTATCAACGAGATTTTTTAGGTGGGGAGCCCAGGTACGTTTAGAGTCAAATAGAAGTCCTAAGAATTTTATGAACTTTGTAAAGTGGATAGGAGTATTATTTAAGTTCAATGTAATTTGTGGTATACGTCGCTTTTTTGTAAAAATTATGCTTTGAGTCTTTTGTGTAGAGAAATGTAGTCCGTAAGTAGCGCTCCAATTCTGTAGCCTATTTATCGTCCTTTGGATGGACTCTGAGGCATTTGCTAGATCTTTAGTTCGAATATAGATAAGCAAATCATCCACATACAGGCAATATTTGACTGGGGGAGTAATATGCTCACGGACGGTGTCCATAGCTATTTTGAATAGCGTCGTGCTTAATACACTGCCTTGGGGCACTCCGTTTTCCTGAGTGAATACATTAGACAGGGCTGTACCCATTTTAACTCGGAATGATCTGTTCGAAACGAAATTAATAACAAAATTGAAAAAGTTTCCTCGAATATTCCATTCGCCTAGTTTTGATAGAATAGCTCGGCGGCAAACCGTATCATAAGCCTTTTCTATATCAAAAGAGACGGCTAATACAGATTCCTTAGAAATAAATGAGTCCAAAATTTCTTTTTCCAAAGTAACAATGTGATCTATAGCCGAGTGATTCGGTCTGAAGCCACACTGATACTCTGATAGAAGCTTATTTTTATCAAGGAACCATAGAAGCCTCTTATTTAACATTCTGTCAAAGACCTTAAAGATACAGCTTGTCAGAGCTATTGGTCTATAACTGTCAGTTGATGTCGCATTTTTATTCGGTTTTTAGCGCGGTTACTCCCTATCTCCATAGGGAGAACCCGCTTATGAGGTTGACCTCATGACGCGATCCGGACGTGCCGACTAGAAACTTTCTCGTTTCAGACCCTATAGATCACGAAAATATAGGTGGCTAAAATTTGTATATATATATATATATATATATATATATATATATATATATATATATATTTATATATATGCTTGTCTGTTCGCGCTCTAGCAAGCTCAAAAATGGTCCGATTTTGGTGAAATTTGGTACAAAAATCTGTCGTCTGATTTGAAAGGTCAAGTTCGTTAGCCAGCAGAATCCGCCTACTGGAAGATAGTGTTTATGGCGAAATTCGCGCAAAAAAATTCGTAACGCTTACGTTTTTGAGTTTATATGCTTGCAGGTACTTGTTTTATATGTTTCTTAACATAGGAAAACGAATGAAACCATTTTCAAGGCGATATCTTTAACCGTTCCTGAGAAACGTGGAATCAATGTTTTTGTAAGTCATTATTTTTTTGTGGGTACTTAGAATCGCGGGATTCAGTTGAAATATTTTCTACATCTTGGAAATTAATTCCACCCGATATATTTAAATGTTGGTTATATTTGGAGTTAAGGAAGTATGCGAAAACATTTTTTTTATTAATAGACATGAAAAGTTTTCGGATCTTTATACATTTTTAGCGCGGTTCCTCCCTCCCCCATAGGGAGGAACCCCGCTTATAGGGTTGATACAATGAAACAATCCGGAAGTGCCGACTAGAAAATTTCGCGTTTCAGAACCCCTAGAGACCGAAAATAACGGTGGTTCAAATTTGTATATATATATATATATATATATGTATATATTTATTTATATATATATATATATATATATATATATATATATATATATATATATATTTGTCTGTTCGCTCTCTAGATAGAAGACGAATGGTCCGATTTTGATGAAATTTGGTACAAAAATCCTTCGTCCAATTTGAAAGGTCAAGTTCGTTAACCAGCAAAATCCGCCTACTGGAAGATGGCGTTTGGGGCGAAATTCGCGCAAAAAAAATCGTAACGCTTACGTTTTTGAGTTCATAAGCTTGTAAGTACTCGTTTTATATGATTCCTGGGCTAGGAAAACGAATGAAACCATTTTGAAGGCGATCGCTTTAACCGTTTTCGAGAAAATTGGAAAAATAGTTTTTGAATACCGTTTTTGGTTTGGGTACTTAGAATTACGGGATTCAGTTGAAACTTTATCTGCATGTTCTACTTTCATTAAAACTAATATGTTGAAAGTTTTGTTACGTTTGGAGTTAAGGAAGGGTTAGAATAAAATATTTTATGAACAGACATGAAAAGTTTTGGGAAGTTCGTATACTTTCATTAATATCTCGAACACGGTTGGGAAATCGTGGTAAGTGGATAGAAACTATTTGAAAGCTTACTAAATTCTCTACAAAAAAGATTCTAAAACTATTTTTGATTAGGCTATGTCAATTGGAGAAATAAGTGCTTAAAACTTCAAATACGTCTGTTTTGTTCTTATGAACGGGTTTTTGTCGTTCTTGTTGTAATTTTTGTCTCTTTCCCTTCGTTTTTTATTGCTTTTTATTTTTGTAATTTCTTATGTTGCGAAAATTTTGTGTGTAAAACAGGATATGAAAAATGAGGCCAATTTTCTGTTGCTAGAAATAATATAAATTTTGGGAACTTTCATTAATATCTCGAAAACTGTTGAGAATTTTGGGAAACGGAAGAATACCATTAGAAAGCTTATTAAATGCTCTACATAAAAGGTTCTAACGAAAGTTTTGATTAGGCGATGTCAATCGGAGAAATAAGAGCTTAAAGCTTTAAAGTAATTGATTTCGCTTATTCGAAGTGTTCTTTTTGTCTGTATTTTATTCCTTGTTATTTTTTAATTGCTTATAGTTGGATAATGTATTCGAAAATAAAACAGGTTAAGTAAAATAACAAAAACAATTTATTGTTAGAAATATAGAGTTCCAAGATTCCAAGACCTTGTAACTAGCGGGACGGTTTCTAGTGTTGCCGACCCTTCCAGGTAAGATTGTAAATCCTACCTTTCAAGACTGGTGGAACCAAAATATAACTGTCAGGGTTCGGTCACTGCTACTTAATAAAACTACATTTTATCGTAAAAATGGTTTTATTGTGCCGACGTTTCGGCTTGAACTTCAAGCCTTCATCAGGGCTGTAAATACAAGTAGGACATATTTAACACTAATATATGCACATATCTATGTAAATATACCTAACATATATATATATATATATATATATATATATATACATATATAATATATATATTTATATATATGCATATACACATACACATATACACGCACACATATGTACATATATATGCCCACATACATACACATATGGGGTATGTATTATTAAGTAGCAGTGACCTAACCCGGACAATCCCTACCTTGCATCATCAACGGTCAACGATCTCCTCTCAACAAAATAATAACTGCTTCTATTTTAATCTTTCGAAATTAGACTAGGGATAAGAACGGAACCGCGCTAAGATGAGGCAGTTCCTGCGAGTCGGACTTTTTTCGTAAATATCTCGATAACGGTTGGGAAATCGTGGTAAGTGGAAGGTGACCATTCGAATGCTTACTAAATTCTTTACAAAAAATGTTCTGAAGCAATATTCGATGGGGCAACGTCAATCAGAGATATAAGCGCTTAAAGCTTAAAAAGTGTTAAAAAAAAGTCTATTGAAACGGTTTTTCTCTTTGTTTATCTCACTTTTTAAATGGTTGTTTCTTGTTTTAAATTGCTTTATCAGTAAAATTAGTATAGTATTAAAATAAGCTAAGAAACGGTGAAAGGTATTAGTAATAATAAGTCTGGAGTGGCAGTGGTAATCAAGATGGCTGTGGCTAATCATGATGACGTAATTTGTTTTGAATTCTCCTGTCTTATAACCTTCCTCATAGCCTCCAACTGAAGTTATCGTTATTTCTTATTTTATAGAAAGATTTAACCCACGACAGAATTGAATTTTATTCGCCATAAAGCACAAATTTACAGTTGATTATAACAATAAAACGAATTTGCTAGTAAAACAAGATACTTAAAATGACAATTAATTATTGGTTGTTTAGAATAGAGCCTTCTGAGCAGAAGTCGAAGAGTAGGTACGTTTTCAGTACATAATTGTATTGACTTATTCAGCCTTCCTCAAGAATGAGGATTAAGAATTACCGGTATTATTCAGTGTAAGTTGGCTACTGTCAGTTTCCTGTGATTTGTGATGCTAATCTATTCCATTTATTCGAGATGTACGTAACCGCGCTAAGATGACGCAGTTCCTGCGAGTCGGTCTTCTTTTTTAAAGGTATTATGATTGCTTGGTTCCACGAAGATGGGTAATAACCAGTCTCATATGCATTATTGTATAGCTTTAACAGTAGCGACAGCCCACTTGGGGGTAGATTTTTCAGCATTCTATAACAGATTCCGTCTTCTCCAGGTGAGGTACATTTAACTTTGGTCTGTACAAGTCTCAATTCATGTACTGTTAATGGTTCGTTTAACGGATGGATAAATTTTGGTGTCGGTAATAATGGAATTGTTTCTAAGGTATTTTTTAGTCTGCGGGAGTCTGGTGATAATCTTTCATCACTTGACACATAGGAGAAGTGATGGCCTAGAAGATTGCTGATAGTTTCGGGGCATGTTATTAGGAGATTATTCTCCTTTAGGGCTGAAATAGGAGGGTTGTATCTTTTGTGCTTAATTTTATTAATCATATTCCAGATTGTTTTTGGAGGGGTGTTTCTGTTAATAGAGCATAAAAAATCGACCCAGCATTTTTTTTTTGCTTTGTTTTATAATATATTGGGCTTTAACTTTTTTCCGCTTGTATTCCATCAAGAAATCCTGACTAGGGTTTGCGTTAAATAATCGGAGTGCCTTTTTTCTTTCAGCTACTGCTGTTTTACATTCATCGTTCCACCAGGGGACTGGTCGGTTTTTATATGTACCTAGTGTCTTCTTCATTGATGCATCTGCTGCCGATTTAATAGCTGATAAAAAGTTTTCGAACGTTTTGATATCTTTAAGCTTTTCTAGAAAGGAATTTTGGAACTTATTCCAATCCGCATTTTTGACATCATATCGCGGGGTAGAAGTAAAATTTATTGGGGCTGTATCAGGAGTTAGTATTATTGGAAAATGATCACTCCCGAATTGATCTTGACTTACTTCCCAATTGAATCGTGTAAAAATTGATGAAGAGCTGGCAGATACATCAATGTTTGTGTAAGTTCCAGTACGGGGACATAAGTGTGTCGGTACGTGCGTGTTAAATGGAATGAGGTCATTTCTTTCGAGGAGTGTTTGTAAAATTTTTCCACGTGAATTGGTAGATTTAGAACCCCAGAAAGTACTTTCTGAGTTCATGTCCCCTACCAGTAGGAGGGGGGTAGGAAGTTGTGCGATTATGTCTTGGAGTGTGTAAATGTCAATAGGTTCACTTGGTGGAAGATAAATGTTACAGACAGTAACTTTGAAAGGCATGTATACTGTGACTGCGACAGCTTGGGCTGTAGTCAGTAACCTAACAGGTTCACTGTAGATACAGTCCCTCACATGAATACAGACACCGCCACAAGCCTTACCTCCCAGCAAATAGTCTTTATAATAAGAATTATACCCGTTTATGGAGATTTGCTTACCTGGAGCGGTGTGTGTCTCTTGTAGAGCGATTATGTTGAAAGTACGGTCCTCACCTTGCATCAGGAGCCTCAGGTCGGCATAGTGTCTTTGAACGCCATTAATATTCCATTGGAGTACAGACATAGCAAATTAGAGAAAAATATATATACCATTATGTAGGTCGTCCAGTAATGAAATTTAGATGAGAAATGAATTTTCATAATAAAACGATTACTTCTTTTTTGTCGTTCTTGTTTCTCTTCTTCCATCGGATTTTGAGGGGGAGGGTGGGCTCTTCTCAGGAGTAGCTTCGCTTAATTTCTTTGTGGTTGGGCTGTTTTTGCCACAAATTGCCACAAATTTTTTCACTAGTGCAAGATTTTGAAATATGATTTAATTTGTAGCATTGGAAACATATGTTCGGAGGAGGTATATAGTGCCTTACCTTTACTGCTAAGTATCCAATATACAATTTTTCTGGAATACAAGGAGTTCCAAATGTTGCTATGAAGAGTGGCGATTTATCTAATTCTTTCTTTACTGGAATTCGTCTTATATTAGTTACGAGCTGGCTGCGAAGCTCTTGGAGTATCTCCCCATTAGAAACCTCGGCAATATCATGGCAGTAAAAAACTCCTTGTGATTGATTCAGGTGTGGAGATACGGAGATTTTATACGTGCCGAACTGTGTTTGTTTCAATAATTTTGAAGCTACGGTAGCGTTATTTGTTTCTATCAAGAGTAAACCGTGCTTTCTGAGCTTCCTCACCTTCAGGCCACTTGAGAAAGATGTAAGCCACTTATTTATCCAGAAGGGATTTACAGTATTAAAATTCTTATCTCCTTCCACGATTTTTACGATAACATATTTAGGTACAGGCGAGCTTCCACATGTAGACATTTCTGATTCATTGAACCAATTCGATTTTGCACCAGAAGAATTCTTCTTGCACTTCTCTGCACGATCACATTTCGATTTAGTAGAGACTGATTCCATATTGTACCGTTATTTTACACTAAACAGCGGCACAACAAAGGTAACCGGACACAAAGGCCGGGGAAAGGTCAGTAAACGGGCATAAAGCCTCTACCAGGTTGGCACCGCACGCCTACCTGGGTAGCTTACCGACAAACACTACGGAGCACTAGAGACAACCTTACTCTTCGGAGTCTGAGCACTTACTGACTTTATTTCAAGCTGTTAAGAAGGAGTAGGTCCTAATTTCCTTAATAATTCCTTTGGGTCGAATACTGAAGATAGTAGAATTGGTGCCAGCTCGTCTACTGTTTATTTCATTTGTGTGCTGTGAAGATTATGTTTATTTAATCACAGTGTGAACATTTTTTTTTTTTTTATTATTTGTTTATTTGAAATCTGTACATAAATCATTTAGTACAATCGTCAAGTTTGTTGACATAGATATTACATAAAAGTTGATTATAATGGTAAAATTAAAACAAAATAAAAATAATGAAGTATTTCTAAGAAGCCAACCGTTGTTGGTACTTCCTAAGGTGGGTAAACAAATGAATTAATGATCAAAATGTGATCAGCTATGTTAGTTTATCTCGGAGCCACTGTCTTTTAAGCCGCCTGCGAGGATTGTCTGGATGGGATTGGGAAGATAAGGATAGACCTTCAGGATTAGGATGGTTGGACAGTTTGGAGTGGAACATTTGGAAACGGGTTTTAGCAAGGTCAAGGACAAATGGGATGTTAAGGTCATTGTGAAGGGTTTTGTTGCATTACCCCAGAGTTCCAGTCGGTATGTCCATATAGGTCGAATGATTGTTTTGTATATTGTAAGTTTGTTCTGTGTTGTTAACTTAGGCGAGGGTCCAAGAAGTCGTCTAAGTAATCCGTATCTTTTGTTCAGTTCTTGTCTTTTTAGTCTCGTGTGAGTGTTCCATGTCAGTCGGCTGTCAAGGTATAATCCTAGATATCGAACCTCGTTAGATACTGGAACTGGAGTGTTTTTAGCACTTTCCTCCGAAGGAAAGTAGCTATTGAGGTTGGACTCATGACGGAATTTTTGAAAAATTTCTTCAAATCTTTATCGATCCTACCTAGTAGACACCGAAAATGACCCCCGTTAAAATGTATATATATATATATATATATATATATATATATATATATATATATATGCATATATATATATATATGTGTCTGTTAACACGATAGCGGCCAGAGTTTTTGTTTTTTCGTCACGAAACTTGGTATATAGCATTCAATTAGCAAACGATTGAACGAGTTCGTTAACCACTAAAGTCGGTCCACCGGAAGGGGGGGTTTACCCCGAACCCAAAACACTAATTTGACCATGCCAGCCATAATATTTGTTATATTTCAACGAAGCTTGGTATTCGTAGTGGTAATATAGAGAGAAAAGTGAGATATAAAAATGAACTAAATCGGTTCATTAGAAGGGGGGGTTTACTCCGGACCCACAATACCAATTCGCCACTACCAGCCGTGATATTTGGTATATTTCGACGAAACTCGGTATTCGTAGTGCTAATCCACAGGTAAATGTGTGTTGTAAAAATAAACTAAATCGGTTCATTAGAAGGGGGGGTTTACTCCGGACCCAAATTCCTAATATACTCATACCGGTCGTAATTTCTGCTGTATTGTAACGAAACGCGGTATACGTCGTGGGTAACTCATGAGAAAGAAGTGTTGTAAAAATGAGCTGAATCGGTCAATCGGAAAGCGGGGGTTTAATTTGTAATACATTTGAATAGAAAAGCCGGCAGACGTAGGTTCACAAAGCCGCCGCAAGGAGCGCTTTCTACCACTAGAGTGACTTTATCCTGTTCCTGCGTTAGATCAAAATACGATAATATGAGGATTTTTTATTTATTACGTAGTGTAGTAGGTACCATGTGTAAACATAACTCTGGAAGCAGATTAATAATTGATCAGTTACTCATTACAAAATGAGAACTATTCACGTTTTTATTTTATTTATGTAGGATATTTTAAGCAAATTGTTCTGGAAAGCAGTCTACACTACCCATATTCTGAGGAAAGTGCTTAGTTATGCAGCTCCTGCGTGACGGACTTTTAGATAGTCAGAAGGGCATGATCTCCGGTTGAGAGTGAATGTAACCTGTATGCATTTTTCTGGATTGGAAGTGTGAACATAGGTTTGAACTATCAACATAGGTTTAAAATGTGTTCTGAATTGCAATTTTTGTTCACAAAAATATGTAGACAAATCAAGTTTCTTCCTATAAAAAATAGTTACATAGTTGTGCCTATTATTTATATTAAATTAGCCCAATTATTGTCCTTGTAAAATACTTTTGAGCGCTACCTTCAATACTGCAAGCTAGATTTTGTATAATGAGATGCAGATAGTAAGGCTGCTCCTAAATTTGACGTATTACTCCCGATCCAATATTGGTTGAAGAATAGCGGCCAACGTGAGTGCCTAAATTGCTCCCGACCCGATCCGATCCGATCTAGTCACAGCTCGTCAGTAATGAATTCATAGTGAAGGGAAAATGAGTGATTACTTTAAGAAATACCACATAATACGCATAAAAACCTTCGATCACCTTGTTGGAGGTAATATAAAGGAGGAGTTGAGAGGCCAATCAATCTTCCGGAAGTATATCAGTCCCGAATAAAATCGTAGTTTAACAGTTAAAAATTAGCTGTTAAACTATGATAAGAGAAGCATTACTATTCGTATTTTAAAATAATTTATAAGGAAGGCAGCTAGAAGGTTATACAAATTGGAAGGTTATGAACATCTTTCCATGTAAATTTATAAACAAGGGAACCAAAAAAAAAAAAAAAATCTGACAACAAAGTTGTTTTAAATTTTATTAGCTTTCATTTAAAACAAAATGCATTGAAATCGCTTAAAATTTGGAGTCTAAAATACAATATGTCGCTTGCAACAAACAAGTTTGAACGGCCGGGAATCGGTAGTAAACGGATCGGATCGGGTCGGAACCAATGTAGGCACCTCTATTGAGGTGCTTGTGTTTGTTTCCCTTCCGACAAGCGGTGGCTATCGGATCTGATCGGGACCAATGTAGGTGCACCTTTAGCCGGTTGGTTGGGATTCCACTAAATTTTCTATTTTCAGAAAAGTCTATATATTGAATGTTTAGGCATGCTCTTTGGCAGCTTTCTTCAGCTAAAAAATAAATATACAAAATTGCAAATGAAAATAATTGCAACAGTAAGCAAAATATACATCATGACAACAGGTTAGAAAACAATATTTTAAAGGTAAACAAAGGTGAACATATTGATCAGTAGATTTATAAGGAACTTATTTGAGTGTAAGTAAGAAAAAAAATTAACAAATTCCCTAAGTGAAAAGAAATGGCAAATATTCTCACAAGTACAGAAATAACTTTATATTCTAACTAGTTTTTAATAAGATTCTGTATAGTCGGTTTCATTCCTCACATTAGAAATTGCCATAATAACAAATGGCTATAACAAATACACACTAAAAGTAATTGCTCTTAATTATCAAACATTAAATTTCCATACGTAATATCTGCCGTTACGTGAAAGGTAGCCTTTCATAAGCTGATAAGAGGCAGCGGGTACTACAATGGAAGCAGGCACCTCCGACAAAGGTGCTTACAATCAATTAGACACGGCTAATGGAGAGTTTAGCTAGGATCCGATCCATTCACAACCAATACATGAATGGGCTGCCTCGTGTCACGTTGACTAGCTTTCATGTCAATAACGGCAAGCTGTAGAAGAGTGCTTTGAAAAAATATGCATATTTATTAAACTTGTCGCCAGTGGGCTTAAAAAATATATTTTCTTTGGAATAATGGGGATGCCTCGCCAATTTAAACATATGTGTATTTATTCTAAATAGATCATCGAAATTGTAGATAATCCTGTGTAACATTTCGTGGTTCGGACATAATATTAAATAATATAATCTTTTTAGCACTTTCCTCCGAAGGAAAGTAGCTATTGAGGTTGCACTGATGACGGAATTTTTGAAAAATTTCTTCAAATCTTTATCGATCCTTGCTAGTAGACACCGAAAATGACCCCCGTTAAAATTTATTATATATATATATATATATATATATATATATATATATATATATATATGCGTCTGTTAACACGATAGCGGCCAGAGTTTTTGTTTTTTCGTCACGAAACTTGGTATATAGCATTCGATTAGCAAACGATTGAACGAGTTCGTTAACCACCAAAATCGGTCCACCGGAAGGGGGGGTATACCCCGAACCCAAAACACTAATTTGACCATGCCAGCCATAATATTTGTTATATTTCAACGAAACTTGGTATTCGTAGTGGTAATATAGAGAGAAAAGTGAGTTATAAAAATGAACTAAATCGGTTCATTAGGAGGGGGGGGGGGGGGGTTACTCCGTACCCAGAATACCAATTCGCCACTACCAGCCGTGATTTTTGGTATATTTCGACGAAACTCGGTATTCGTAGTGGTAATCTACAGGTAAATATGTTTAGTAAAAATAAACTAAATCGGTTCATTAAGAGGGGGGGGGGGTTACTCCGGACCCAAATTACTAATATACTCATACCGGTCGTAATTTCTGCTGTATTGCAACGAAACGTGGTATACGTCTTGGGTAACTCATGAGAAAGAAGTGTTGTAAAAATAAGCTGAATCGGTCAATCGGAAAGGGGGGTTTACTTTGAAATATATTTCAATAGAAAAGCCCGCCAGGCGTAGGTTACAAAGCCACCGCAAGGAGCGCTTTCTACCACTAGAGGGACTGTATCCTGTTCCTGCGTTTGATCAAAATACGAAAATATGAGGTTTTTTTATTTATTACGTAGAGTAGTAGGTACCATGTGTAAACATAACTCTGGAAGCAAATTAATAATTGATCACTTACTCATTACAAAATTAAAACAGAACTATTCATGTTTTTATTTTATTTATGTAGGATATTTAAAGCAAATTGTTCCGGAAAGCAGTCTTCACAACCCAAATTCTGAGGAAAGTGCTTAGTTATGTAGCTCCTGCGTGACGGACTTTTACACATATAAAAATCACGTGTCTGTTTGTGTGTCTGCTTGTTCCTTATAAAAATCCACACCGTTCGTCCGATTTAGACCAAATTTGGCACGCAGGTAGGTCTTGATACAGGGAGGGTCATAGGCCTGGTTAAATTCGCCTAGGACTCACACTTCGGGGGTCAAGCGTTCCAAACTATGAACCCAAATAGTAACAGATTTGCGTTATTAGATTTTAATATTACTTATTTGGATTTTAATTTATTTTTGCTTTTATAGATGCAAAAAGTAGGTGTAGCATGGCACGCCGGATAACTGCTATTTATAAATTAAAATGAATTTTTTCCAGTGATGTAGCGACTTTTAAACGGATTCCTTCCGGACTTTTGCCGGACGGTTGGCGGGACTTTTGCCTTCTTCCTCTCCTCAAAGCCCGAAGGCTTGAAAACGAACGAATGCTTGAAATTAAAGCCAAAACATTGAAAAGAAAAGCTCATTGAGCCCGTTTCGTCCCTCCCTTCATAGGGAGGAATCCCGCTTAGAAGGGTGACCTTTGAACGCACTCCGGAAGAGCCGATCAGACAAATTTACGTTTCAGAATCTACAGAATTACACTGTCTTCTTCAGAGAATCAATCGATAAAAACAAGTCAAGTGAGCCACCTATGTATTTTCAAAAAGATTTCACAAGGTATTATATAATGTATATTTTTACTGTTTCTATTATTTTTCAAGCTCCTTATTATCTTGGAGACATGATTCATAATTTTTATGTATTTTTTTCCTAGTCCATTAAAAATTTCTATGCCTGCAAGTGTATTATTTTCTCAGAAAAGTATGCAAAAAGTTAATTTCTGAAAGAGAACATACAATTATAAAAGGGAAAAAGATCGTTTTTGATCAAAGTGCTTAATAATTTATCAATTGCTAAATTAAATTTTAAAAAATGTGACTCAAATTTTCTATGGCCCTTTGAGAATCAGGCAGGAATATAATCAAATTTTAGAAGACGCAATTAGATAAGCGAAAACCATAAAAATACATTTCTTCTAAGCAAATTACACCTTCTTCTTCGGAGAAGTATTGAATAAAACCACTAGGCGTACAATAATTCAATATGCTTGCATCTTTGTGGAGAAAACCCTTTGAGCCTGAAAATTAAAAGTACTGATTGCTATTCAGGCAACTAAAACAACTCATTAAATGCATTTGCATATAAACATTAAATGCAAATTTCAAGCTAAAATATTCCAATGCTGATAGAAATATTCAACTAGACGTTTTCTTATTGACGATAAGCGTCGTTATCAGCCAAAAATTAAATATAATTAGTAAAGAATATATAAATATATTCCTTACTTATGATATGGTGAAAAGAACAATAGTCTCTCCAGGACGAAGACTGGAGTTAATGTCTCTTCAATGAAGGAAGGATATTTGAACACTTGCTGTGAAATAAGTGTTTAACTTTTGACTTTTTTTATTTCATTTAGAAAAAAGAAGTTTTTTTATTTTATTATTTTTTTTTAAATAATAAATAAAATTTTAATATAAAATGACACTTCTACCTAAAGCCCCAGTTTTATTTATTTTCTTTTGTAGTTTAGACTAAAGGGAATCATTCTGTTAATTGTTGAACACACTCTCTTAAGCTAAATTCCCTCCCCCCCCACAAAAAAAAGTTAGCGTGAATAAATTATAGTGCCTTGTTTTTAGAAATTCAGATAGGAAATGCAGGCAAGTCGAGACGTATTTTTACAGAGAACTACTTGACGCTTAAAAAATCCTCAATTGTTTTAATGCAGGGATGAGACTCGGAGTGCCTTAATTGTTATCCCTGAAGAATCTTTTTATTCATAACCCCCTCCAGTATTCCTCCAGCTACCATAACTTAGGAATTTCCAATGAAATGCCATACTTTTTATGACGGATTATTGTAGAAAATCAATTCTAAAACGAGTTTTAATTGGATTGTATTGAAAAACGGATTTCACTATTATATTCAGCAGAAATAATGCTAAAATATAGTGTGCAACTAGACATACTTCATTATGAAGCCTCAGGCTTTTCGGATTTGTTTGCTCAGGCGTTTAGGTATTGTTCATAAAAGTACGAGATATGCATCTTTTTGTAGGATTTTTAAAGCCCGAACTACAGAATAAAGGTTCACTAATGTATCTCAACCGGTTGCAGAGAATAGGCAACTATTAAACTATGTTTCCTGCACATGAAGATCAAGGATGTTTGATGTGGTCAAAAATAATTTCCAAAACGTTCATATTAACTGTTTACGCAGAGCCTTTACGAAGAACAGGGAGAATGATTTCATCATGCCCATGTTATCGAGAGATAAGAACAGAGGATGATGGGACGTCAAAATGCTAACTGGATTACTCTTGCATGGTGACCCGGGAAACGGAAGATGGAAAACCTATTAGGTCGTTCAATGTAAATATATATGGTATATGTGTAAAATATATAGAATAACAGTCTTAAGTATTTCCTGGTTTTGAAGAAATTTAATACAAAAATACACTGTCTCAAACGGAAGGACAAGTTCATTAACCAGCAGAATTCGTCAAACAGAACACGAACAAATCGTAACACTTATGGTTTATACAAGAGTATAAATGGAAGTGCTTCCAAGTACAGTTTTAATAAGTATTTTGACGTTGAAAATAATACTATCATAAGTATAAAAACAACCTAAATATAAAGTAACTCAAAGTCCATGTAAATTTATAATGTGTTAACTTTCTATTTTTTCCTTAAAAATGTATTTTTTTTGGGGGGGGGGGAGTAAGATAATATTTTTATACCGTATGATTGGTTTGTATTTTTAACGTCAATTATTATTAACTAAAAATATTGTTTAAATATGTGTAGTTCTATGGAAGCGTTTCTATGGAAAAATGTAAATTGAAGACAATGGTATTATATTTGACTCTTTCAAAAGAGAAATGATTATCGTGATAATAGATTACAAATTCTTGCAATTTCTGTACTAAATATTTTCTAGAGTTCTCACAGAGCATTAAACCGTCAAAATAGATGCGCTTATTTCTAGGAGTGCAGTAATTTTACAGTTATTTTCGGATGACTCTGTACAGCTTTAGATCATAGAATAGAAAATTCAATAAGTGAACACAATAAGAGACTTGTTGTCGGGATCTGAAAAAAATGCTCACTATGCGAAAAGGTAAAGGGTGACAATTGACAACAATTCATAAGCGTAGCGTGCCAAAAAATGTGTCGTACACCCTATAAATAGGCAATTCCAAAGAAAATACATTAAATCATAATCGTCTGACAAGTGTCGTGTCGGATCGTATAAATCACTCTAGGGACGCCCTCTACCATTGAGGCATGCCTTTAAAATACCTAGGCTTTCTGTTGGAATATTTAATAGGATAAAAAGTGATTTTCAATTAAAACATAATTTATTAATATAGTCCAGATATTCAATATACTTCAATTATATTCCAGATTCTTAGTGCTGTTCCTCCTTGCCTGCTTATGGAGGAAACCCGCGTATGAGGTTGACTTCAAGACACAAACAGAAGTCATAACAAAATGGTCCGATTTTGATGATGTTAAATAAAAAAATATTTCGTTTCATTTGAAAGGTCAAGTTTGGAATCTGTCTACCGGAAGAAGGGATGTTGAGCGAAATTCGCGCGAAAAAAATCGTAACACTTACGTTAGTTTTGCTTTTGTCAACGGGGTTTTGTCTCTGTTTATCTAACTTTTTTTTTCTATATTTTTTTCTAATTGGATTTAACAGTAACATGAGTATTTCAGTAAAACAAGGCGAGAAACGATGTTTCCAAGAGCGAACGTTGAGAAAGAGGATGGAGTAATTTCGGCTTAGGATAGAATCGGTTTCCAGTTGTGGCTCTTAAAATCTTATATTACATCTCTTTGAGATTTTATTGTATATTTTTCAGGAAAGTTCAAAAACTACCAATAACTGCTTCTATTCCTTTACTACTGGCGCTAGGGATATGAACAGAACCGGACAGTTCGTGTGAGTCAGACTTTTTTTCCTTGTGGAGGACTTTATTTCCCAATAATAGTCAAATAAACTGTTCCATAAATATAAGGATAGAGGAGTTTTGCTGCCATTAGCAGATCGGGAATAATAATAATAATTATTTTACTAATAACTATAGAGTATTTAAAAAGGACAGAAAATTCGGGAAAATGGGAAATTATATAAACAATTATTTTGAGGATAAAACTACCCACAAATAAGATCATATTTTAATGTCTAATTTAAGTAGTTCCAATACAAAAGACTCGTCCAAAAGTACACACTTCTGAGTGTAAAAGAATGCCTTCATGGATTTAAACTTGACCAAAACGTATGCACATTATACACAACATATGACCAAAACGTCGGCATAATTCTTTTTTGTTATAATGTGATTGGAAGAAAAATCCATCATACATAAATAAAAAAAATTCAAATGTCTTATTTCAAGGTGAAATATAGAAAAAAAAAATCTCTAATTTCTAAGTCGATTGTTCAGAAAAACAACTGTTCTGTGTGAGGGATATCTATTCCAGAATATAACTGCCTTCAGAAAACATAAGGAAGGTTGTACATTTATGGACTGTCTTATCAGGAACGTCGCGTATCAGATAATGAACAGGATACGTTAATTATGCGACAAGGCGCGAATTAGACAATTCAATGCCAACCTTTATCCCAAATTTTGGGGAACACCGTCGTCATTAAAATGGTATGGAACCAGTACATTTATTGGCGGATCTAGTATAAGCAAAAAGAACAGTTTTTTACCAACCTGGACACAACAGGTCAGCGTTGTGGACAGAGATTAATCAAAATAAACTATAATATATTAAAGCTACTGTACAATGTACATGACTGGGAATAATCTTCAAAACAATCAAGAAAGCAAGAGTTCTTTATTACCCGTGTTCGAAATGGGCACTCATGGACATTCATAAGGCTAAATAATGGATATTTGTTGTCAAAAGAGCTGAATGTAATAAACGTCGTTCCTAAGAAGACTTCTTCCATAATTATAATGTAGAACCTGGCAAAACTAAAGCCCAAGATGACAACAATTTTGGCATGATATAATAATATTTTAAGTGTTACGTTTTTAAAACAAGTCTGCATAATACGAACCGAAATATGAACGTAAGTTAAATTGCGGACAATGATAAACCTGTACTTTTTTACTCAAATAAAAAAAACTCGCGGATCTAACCCTTTAGATTATTGCATAACTCTTTTAGCTAAATCACAAAACGAACTTTGACAACATGATCTCCACGAGTGAATTTTGTGCAATATCAGTTTCCCAGTTCATCCTTTCCTTAAAGGATGGAAGAAAAAAAAAGAGATTTTCGGCAACGTACAGCCTTTTTAGAATTGTTTTCAGGCAACTTTGCGACTTCTATGTTTCATTAGCGTAAATAGAAAACTCGGAATCTGAATAACACTCCCGCTATACGACAAGTTTCAGTGTCACCTTCAAAAGCGCAGTGTGCCAGAAATGTTCCTACACTCTATAAATACCTAATTACATTCAAAATACATTACATTATATTTGTCTGACACGTGTAGTGAGACTACTGAGGCCGCTCATGGCATCTGCAATCCCTTCAATCGCTAGGCGTGCAATATAGAAATCAGAAAGGTTCTATACGTAAATGTTTGATGTTGATTCACGAAATGTAGGCAGTTATTTCACTATTTCATCCCAAAGCTCCCTCCCCCAAATGCATATAGTGTGTCTGCATAATTAACATGTTGACTGCGAAAGGGCATTGACCCAACCATTCCCCTATGCTGCAAATACTATTATTTCGTCTGCCTTCATAGAATTACACCTGTTTCAATTTCGGTCGAATAGGAATCATCTGAAGTCAGTTCTCTGCGGGAGTGAACAACGGTAGATGCGCGCCACCAGCAGCACTAATTTACCATTTTTTTTTTAATATACATTTGGAAGTAGTCTCTACTTGTGGAGAACGTTTCTTTTTGCAGCCATCATAGTAGTGACTTGCACACTAGAAAGTAGTCTTTACTTGTTAAGAAGGTTTCCTTTTACACCAATCAGAGAATTGTCTTAAACATTTGAAAGCAGCCCCTACATGTGGAGACGGTTTCCTTTTGGGGCAATTAAAGTGTTGTCATATAAATTAAAAGGTAGTCTTTACTTGTGGAGCACGTTTCCTTTTGGGGCAATCAAAGTGTTGTCTTATACATTTGGAAGTAGTCACTACTTGTGGAGAATGTTTCCTTTTGGGGCCATTAAAGTGTTGTCACGTAAATTAAAAAGCAGTATTTTTTTTGCAGCAATCTGAGTCTTGTCTTATACATTAGAAAGTAGTCTTTACTTGTGGACCACGTTTCCTTTTGGGGCAATCAAAGTGTTGTCTTAAAGGGGCCCACAGACGACCAACTTGGTTTGTCAACCTTGTTGCCAACTTGCCATGTTGGAGGAGATGTTGCACGTCTGTGGGCAGGTTGGCGGTTGGAGTAAACGGTTGGTCCAACGGTTGGTGTAAATCAAATCCGTTTAGATTTTCGGTAGGCGGAGCCTCATGTTGGCAACCTGGTTGAAGCGTCTGTGGGGAAGTTGACAAAACTGTTCACAACATCAATAGTGAACTGCAGTTTGGTTGTCAATGTGAGGATGCTTTTCGTGTTTTTAATACTCTGGTATTTAAGTATTTTTGCGAAAAGAGGGTATACAAGTAGATTATCTGTTCGGTAAATATAATAGGTGTGTACAATGTCTATACAAAACACGCCTACTTGGACTGAATTTTTCGAAAACTTCAAAGAACTGCCTGAGCTTTGGGAAGTTAAATCAGAAGTGTTTAAAGACCGAAATAAGAAGAAGAATGCTAGGCTGAAGCTGTTGGAAATTTACCAAAGAATTGAACCGGATGCGAATGTTAACAGTTTGAAGAAAAGAGTTGGGAACATAAAACCATGTTATCGCAGGGAGCTGAAAAAGGTTGAACAATGTTTACGATCTGGTCGTGGGGCTCAAGAAGAGTTTTTCAATGAACGGTCGTACTTAAACTAACACATCGTAGATTGTACTGTCCATTCTTAAAAAAAAATTAAAAATCTACAGGCGGAAAGACGCGAAGATCACTTAATATCAGGGACTGAAAATAACTATTAATTTTTATTTCAAATGAGTTTCACTTAACCTTTAATTTGTATTATTGGAAAATAAAAATTCCATCGTTATAGATGTATTTTACTATTTTTAAAAACATAATTTCTAATAATTCTTATTTCAAAAACTTAAAAATAAAAATTATTTGAATAATGTTATTTCAATTTTTTTCTTAATAAAATTTTTTATTACTTTAACTTGAAACATTATTTTAAATAATAAAAAAAATATTAGTGCCATAATGAATAGAAAGTAATACACAAAAACGAAGTCTAGAATATACTCATACAAATCAATTGGATTTAGACGAACTTTGATTCACTGAAATAAAGAAATAACTTCTAATAAACAAAAGGTTCCAAATCCATATTTATTTATTCCGAGGATAAGATATATTTAATAAATCAGTTTCATTTTACCTTTAACTTTACCGCGGTTCCTCCCTCCCCCATAGGGAGGAACCCCGCTTATAAGGTTGATACAATGAAACAATCCGGAAGTGCCGACTAGAAAATTTCGCGTTTCAGAACCCCTAGAGACCGAAAATAACGGTGGTTCAAATTTGTGTATATATATATATATATTTGTCTGTTCGCTCTGTAGCTCCTAGACGAATGGTCTGATTTTGATGAAATTTGGTGCAAAAATCTTTCGTCTAATTTCAAGTCATTTTGCTGGTCAAGTTCGTTAACCAGCAAAATCCGCCTACTGGAAGATGGCGTTTGGGGCGAAATTCGCGCAAAAAAAATCGTAACGCTTACGTTTTTTAGTTCATAAGCTTGTAAGTACTCGTTTTATATGCTTCCTGGGCTAGGAAAACGAATGAAACCATTTTCAAGGCGATAGCTTTAACCGTTTTCGAGAAAATTGGAAAAATAGTTTTTGAATACCGTTTTTGGTTTGGGTACTTAGAATCATGGGATTCAGTTGAAACATTTTCTGCATGTTCTACTTTCATCAAAACTAATATGTCGAAATTTTGGTTACGTTTGGAGTTAAGGAAGGGTTAGAATAAAATATTTTATTAACAGACAAAGAAGGTCAAGTTCGTTAGCCAGCAGAATCCGCCTACTGGAAGATAGTGTTTATGGCGAAATTCGCGCAAAAAAATTCGTAACGCTTACGTTTTTGAGTTTATATGCTTGCAGGTACTTGTTTTATATGTTTCTTAACATAGGAAAACGAATGAAACCATTTTCAAGGCGATATCTTTAACCGTTCCTGAGAAACGTGGAATCAATGTTTTTGTAAGTCATTATTTTTTTGTGGGTACTTAGAATCGCGGGATTCAGTTGAAATATTTTCTACATCTTGGAAATTAATTCCACCCGATATATTTAAATGTTGGTTATATTTGGAGTTAAGGAAGTATGCGAAAACATTTTTTTTATTAATAGACATGAAAAGTTTTCGGATCTTTATACATTTTTAGCGCGGTTCCTCCCTCCCCCATAGGGAGGAACCCCGCTTATAGGGTTGATACAATGAAACAATCCGGAAGTGCCGACTAGAAAATTTCGCGTTTCAGAACCCCTAGAGACCGAAAATAACGGTGGTTCAAATTTGTATATATATATATATATATATATATATATATATGTATATATTTATTTATATATATATATATATATATATATATATATATATATATTTGTCTGTTCGCTCTCTAGATAGAAGACGAATGGTCCGATTTTGATGAAATTTGGTACAAAAATCCTTCGTCCAATTTGAAAGGTCAAGTTCGTTAACCAGCAAAATCCGCCTACTGGAAGATGGCGTTTGGGGCGAAATTCGCGCAAAAAAAATCGTAACGCTTACGTTTTTGAGTTCATAAGCTTGTAAGTACTCGTTTTATATGATTCCTGGGCTAGGAAAACGAATGAAACCATTTTGAAGGCGATCGCTTTAACCGTTTTCGAGAAAATTGGAAAAATAGTTTTTGAATACCGTTTTTGGTTTGGGTACTTAGAATTACGGGATTCAGTTGAAACTTTATCTGCATGTTCTACTTTCATTAAAACTAATATGTTGAAAGTTTTGTTACGTTTGGAGTTAAGGAAGGGTTAGAATAAAATATTTTATGAACAGACATGAAAAGTTTTGGGAAGTTCGTATACTTTCATTAATATCTCGAACACGGTTGGGAAATCGTGGTAAGTGGATAGAAACTATTTGAAAGCTTACTAAATTCTCTACAAAAAAGATTCTAAAACTATTTTTGATTAGGCTATGTCAATTGGAGAAATAAGTGCTTAAAACTTCAAATACGTCTGTTTTGTTCTTATGAACGGGTTTTTGTCGTTCTTGTTGTAATTTTTGTCTCTTTCCCTTCGTTTTTTATTGCTTTTTATTTTTGTAATTTCTTATGTTGCGAAAATTTTGTGTGTAAAACAGGATATGAAAAATGAGGCCAATTTTCTGTTGCTAGAAATAATATAAATTTTGGGAACTTTCATTAATATCTCGAAAACCGTTGACAATCTTGTGAAGCGGAAGATTACCATTTGAAAGCTTACTAAATGCTTTACAAAAAAGGTTTTGAAGAAAGTTTTAATTAGGCGATGTCAATCCGAGAAATAAGTGCTTAAAACTTTAAATTAATTGATTTCGTTTATTCAAATGGTTCTTTTTGTCTGTTTTATTCCTTGTTATTTTTTAATTGCTTATAGTTGGATAATGCATTGGACAATAAAACTGGTTAAGTAAAATAACAAAAACAATTTATTGTTACAAATATAGATTTCCAGGATTCCAAGACCTTGTAACTAGCGGGACAGTTTCTACTGGTAGCCGACCCTTCCAGGTAAGATTGTAAATCATGACCTTTCAAGACTTTACTACACACAGGAATGGCGTTAGTGACCTTAAGGGTTGACACGCCATAATAATAATTAATTAAAAAAAAAAGACTGGTGGAACCAAAATAATAACTGCTTCTATTTTAATCTTTTCAAATTAGACTAGGGATATGAACGGAACCGCGCTAAGATGATGCAGTTCCTGCGAGACGGACTTTTTATTATTGGGAATAAAAATGCCATCGTAATTGATATATTTCATTATTTTTTTAAAACAATTTTCTAATAGTTTTTATTTTAAAAACTTAAAAATAAAAATTATTTCATAACAGTTAATCATTAATTTTAAAAAGTATAAATTATGAAGTAATTTTTTTGTTATCATTTTTAGGAAACATTTAATTTTTATTTCGGTCCTTGCTTAATATATTTGAATTAGAAAACTCAGGACGTTGTCAGTTCCGCTCTTTTGACCACAATTTTCTTCTTTTTTTTTTTTCGGAAGAAACACTTCCCCATCATCCTCACACAATTCTTTTAGAACTATAAAAGACAACACGGGATCGTAACTCATTTTCTCCCAAGCGTGTTTTCGCATCAGAACTGATCAGTAAATGAAGTTGGCAACAACAAGTTGACCGTCTGTGGGCAACCAAGTTGGCAACAAGGTTGACAACCAAGTTGGTCGTCTATGGGCCCCTTTATACATTTGGAAGTAGTCACTAATTGTGAAGAATGTTTCCTTTTGGGACAATCACAGTGTTGTCTTATACGTTTGGAAGTAGCCACTATTTGTATAGAACGTTTCCTTCTGAGGAAATCGGAGTGTTGTCTGAAACATTAAAAAGTAGTCCCTACATGTGGAGAACGTTTCCTTTTGGGGCAATCGGGGTGCAGTCTTATGCAGTTTGGAAATAGTAGTTTAAAATGCCTTTGGGCTGCCTTTGTATTATTAAAGTTTCTATTTAGTTTTAAACGCAAGTCAAAATTTAAATTATTGGGCATATTTCTGTTTCACAAATTACTATATTTGTTCTGTCATCATGACATATCCCGCAAACGGTCTGGTTTTCGAAATCACCGGTTTTATTTTTGAATAAGGATTCCGACGTTATGCCAGGAAGACATGGGATCAGCGAAGAAGTTTAAAAGAGAATAGTATAATAATATGTAAAACTGATTTACTCGGCGCTAATGTCCTAGATGTCGATGCGCGGCTGGTTTACTTGGATAAGTGATGGCTATTGTATAAAAACTGTTTGAAATAACAAAAATCAGAAAGCAATCTATGACTCACAATGAGAACAATTCAGCGGCTAATTACCATTCGGGTGATGATGATGTAAGCGAAATTGCTTCCAACTGTTTTCTTAAAATTATTTATTCGACCGTTTTGAAACAGAACTGGGCATGAGTTTTGGAAACGAACGGTCTAAAGACAGTTTCAATCAAATCTAGTACGTTCGATATCCGCATTGCAGTAAACAAAAATAAAACATGTGGCTTTTGTGAAACCTAAAAAAATGGCGGATCAAGTTGATTTAATCTTCATCACTTGCATTAGAACATAAGTCTGTGTAAATTACCATATTGTATAGTCAAGCAATTCCATACAAATTAAGAGTAAGTTTGAAGCGGAAGATGTATTTCTAAAAAATAATTTAGGAAAAATTAGAAGCCAATTGGCTTTATTAGTTTGTTTAATATAGCGTTTCATGATTTTACCTACAAGAAAGAAAATCATTCAAAAGCTATATCACAATTTTAAATATTTTCATCTAATAGGTTTCTCAATTAGATCTCCAAGAAATATAGTTTTTTTTTCTTTTTGTTCTCCCAAGTGAATAGCGCGTGCTCAATTTGCATGTTTTTAATGGTAGCAAGTTGAACCCTTGCATGTTTTTAATTTTGTAAGAAGAAAGCGGATTCATTTAATATATCACAATCCATTTTGGTCGCCGTTTTCAATCCGGTTGGGAATACGTTGACTTTTTTTTTAATATTGGGCTCGTTCAAAAAGTTCCCTACGGTCACATGGGTGTTTTGATACGGTGGCTACCAATATATAGCCAGGCGCTGATGCCATTGATAACGAAAAGAAAAATATGATACGGAGCACGCTCTCAATTATAATAAATCTAAAAGTTTATTTATATAAGCACTAGAATACAATCATAATTTTTACAATAAGAGAACGACCTTAAAAGAAACGTCTCTTCATATCTTGACATTGAAAGAAAAAAGTCCGACACACAAGAACTGCTCCATTTTTGAGAGTGCCTGTGAGAGAGTGAACAAGAAATATATATATATATATATATATATATATATATATATATATATATATATGTATATGTATATGTATATTTATATATATGTTCGCTCTCTTACAGACTCATAAATATAAATTTGAACCCCCGATATTTTCGAGATCTTTGGTTCTAAAACGTAAAATTCTCCAGTCGGCATTTCCGGACTGTGTCCGGATGTCAACCTCGCGAACATAAGCGGGGTTCCTCCCTATGGAGGGAAAAAGGAACCGCGCCAAAAGGTTTTCTATGCTGTTGCCTATATATTACGAACCTAGTTCGGAGTGCAGCCCTTCTTTCCATTAAATAAACGTCATTGGTCCTAGAAGTAATAAAACCTACGACACGTGTGCACATGCTTACTCCCCCTCCCCCCAAAAAAAAAACAAAATAGGAAAATCACGACCCATCTGAATGAATGTACAAGACAATTACAAATTAATTCTTTTGTTTAAGTATTTGGCTTAAGCTAATAATAGAGATAAGATAGGAAAGCAGTGAGGATGAAATGCCTGATCGCAATTAGAATACATATTAACGGTTGAAGATACTATTTTTTTCAGAGATTTGGTCGCTTAGAGACTCTTTAGAGTCAACTATACAGGAAATCCCTCTTAGAGTGGCCAGAATCAAAAACATCGAATGTACAAAGAGAGTCAAGTATATACAAGAGCCTACAGGAGTTTAATGTCAAGGATATTCTGTCAGAGTTTTAGAAGATAGCTTTTTAAATTTATCTAGGCGACTCAAAACTGCTGATATCCAACCTTTCTCCATTGAGGAAAATTATAAACGTAGACTTTTCTTGTCTTTTAACGTATTTTTTTTTTGCATAGAATCTTATGGGAAACGAGGAGCAACAAATCTCGAACCATTTTTGGGACTACCTCAGAAATAAGTTACACTTTGCCTGCTGATCCACAATAATCATGACTTGATAATTATTGTGTCATGAGTTCTATTTCATACTTAAGCGAAATCGGATTAATATCAAACGAATTTTGAACGGATATATTTAGAAAAAATGAAAAACAATTGCTTCTATATACTTTTTTATAAGGCCTCCCGTCGATGCCCAGTTTAAACAAAAAAAAATCAGTCCCGTAACAGGTCACGAGGACCCAGAAGGGCAGATACTATAGAGGTATCTGATTCAAGACCATAAGGCGCACTAATGAGATTGTGCGGTCAGTAATATGCTCCGGCGGCCTGATTTTTTCCTTTTCAGGTAAATTAATTAAAGGCTGAGTTGCCCTAGGGAAGCAGCATCCAACCCACGAATGAAGACGCTAGAAGATAAAAATGCTTGCTAACAAAAATAAAGACTAATACATAAATGGCGGAAGGTCAAGAAAATGAACTTTTCCTATATTTATATCCCCTCTTTCCAACATGTGTCATACCCTTTTGGCGCCTCTTAGGCGGAATTTATTATAAATAAAAAAACATACAAAGTGAGGAGGATAACCTTCCACCAGTAGGGCCATATCGAGACTGTTGTGCGAGGTACCAAACAACTGAATAAATACCTTTAATATTTTTATTAGGAATAGTGTTGTCGAGGTTTATCTGCTCAATTCGGTTGTAACAAGCACTTTGCTTCTTATCACTCTTTAACAGCCTTAATTAATTTTGAAATCTTTATTTTTTAGAAACATTAACTGGGAGATTTGAACACAGAATCTCACGTTTTTACGCTCGGGTGTATTGACAATTCTGCTAACCGTATTCATATCAGTTCAATATGACGAGTTAATTCGTCTGGTGGAGCCAATGTTTCAGGCAGACGACACTGTGTCATATTCATCTGAAGCCAGACTTGTGTTGTCATATATGGTTTAGAGAAATTGAGAAAACCTACAATTATTTCAATGGTGTATTCCTGAGATTAAAAATTCACAGCTTACAAAGCCACATAATTTCTTCATAAGCAACCAGGGATTTGTTGGGATTTAGCTAAAAAAACATCAATACTAGTATTGATTTTTTACAGAAGTAAAAATGTGTATTAAGGACGTTTGGACTACTCTTTGGTAGCGTTCGTCACCAATGAGTGCCGGGGGTAGACAGAAAAGACCAAAGTTAACAGTTGAGTGACCATGGTGAAAATATATATAGGAATATATATATATAACTTTGGTCTTTCTCTACACTCCGGCACTCATTGCTGACGAATGCTACCAAATACAGATTTTTATAGAAATCTGTATTGATGTTTTCCTAGCCGAATCCCAACAATTTCCTGATTGCTTATAAAGAAATTATGCGACTTTGAAAGCTGTGAATTTTTAATCTCAGAAATACGCCATTGAAATAAATGCAGGCGTACTTTCTTTAAGCCTAGCCGAATCCTAACTATTCCCTGATTGCTTATCACCTCGACGGCTAATTATCTACACCTCATTATAATTTCTTCATGTAATACAAGGAACGCGCGCCTTATAAAATAATATTCCTACAAAACTTGATGCATTTGTTCTATTGATATAACTTTTTATTACTGTCATAGCGATTCTAGGCGTATCATGCAATTGTGTGCATATGTTAATATACGATACAGTAATAGACTCTGCTGATGACACCCCGAAGTCCAACGTGTATCCGCCCCTGAATGTTACAATATTTCTAAAGGACATTTTCAACAATATGCATCGCCAAGTCGGTGTACTTGCCATAATAAGTACCGAAAGAAACGCCAAAATCCTACTCTTTCTACAAGTGATTGTAGTTCTTACATCGTAGTATCTTACACAAGAAATGTTCACACGAATTCAGTGCACTGCCAATGCGCAGGAAAAAAAACAAAAAAAAAACAAGTTTCCCCACTGTTCGTAGCTGGATACAATAAACATTAAAAGGGAGGGTAAGATAACGAATCTATCCGTGGCAAGAGTGTTTGTGAGAGAAGGCGTGAGAGGAATCGATGAGCTGGAATTATGGAGGAGAGCGGGCTGTTGTGACTTGCTCCCCCTGCAATTATGGCATATGAATAATTAACTGGCTACTGTCCTGTTGGACGCGACAATTTTCTCCCGCGGCTTCCATTATGTATTTACTCTCTTACCTTTGTCAGCTGCGGCACCAGCAACAAATCCATATTTTGAAATGAAGTAAAGATATCTTAGGCGCTTAACGCCCAAGATATCTTAGGCCAAAAAATAGTATAAGAAAAAAAATATGAAATAAAATCTCACGATTTCCTAGACAGGTTCAGGAAATAAAAAATTTGATAGGTTGAGAACAGCGAAAGTCTGAATAAAGACGTTTAGTTCGGTTGAGGGCAGCAAGTGGTAAGTACCAAGAAGTTAAAAAAAGTCCGATTCGCAGGAACTGCGTCATCTTAGCGCGGTTCCGTTCTTATCTTTAGTGTTTATGAAGGCATAAAATAGAAACAGTTATTACTTTGTTTAGATCAATAGAGAAACACCTATCCAAATGAAATCTCAAACAAACCAGTCTTGAAAGGTCTTGATTTACAATCTTACCTGTATGGGTCAGCTATCGCATAATTCGGACAGAAAGGCCTCCGCTCTGAGGCATTTGGAAAGCCTTGGGATCTCTCTCTCTTTGAACGCTACATTTTTAACAATAAATTGATCTTCTTATTTTACTTAATCTGTTTTATTGTCAAATACATTATCCGACTATAAGCAATTTAAAAATAACAAGGAATAAAACAGACAAAAAGAACAATTCGAATAAACGAAATCAATTACTTTAAAGTTTTAAGCGCTTATTTCTCCGATTGACACCGCCTAATTAAAACTTTCTTTAGAACCTTTTTTGTAGAGCATTTAGTAAGCTTTCGAATGGTAACCTTCTGCTTCCCAAGATTTTAAACGGTTTTCGAGATACTAACGAAAGTATACAAAGTTACCAAAGCTTTTCTTGTCTGTTAATAAAATATTTTATTCTAACCCTTTCTTTTCTCCAAACGTAACCAAAATTTGAACATATTAGTGTTGATGAAAATCGAACGTGCAGAAAATGTTTCAACTGAATCCCATAAATCTAAGTACCAAAATCAAAGACAAAAAGAACAGTTCGAATAAGCGAAATCAATTACTTTAAAGGTTTAAGCACTTATTTCTCCGATTGACATCGCCTAATCAAAACTTTCATTAGAACCATTTTTGTAGAGCATTTAGTAATCTTTCTAATGGTGATCTTACGTTTCTCAAGATTCTCAACCTTTTTCGAAATATTAAGGAAACCATACAAAGTTGCCAAAATTTTTTATGTCTGTTAATAAAATATTTTATTCTAACCCTTCCTTAACTCTAAAAGTAACAAAAATTTCAACATATTAGTTTTAATGAAAGTAGAACATGCAGAAAATGTTTCAACTGAATCCATTGATTCTAAGTACCCAAACCAAAAACGGTATTCAAAAACTTGTTTTCCAATTTTCTCGAAAACGGTTAAAGCTATCGCCTTGAAAATGGTTTCATTCGTTTTCCTAGCCCAAGAAGCCTATAAAACGAGTACTTAAAAGCTTATGAACTCAAAAACGTAAGCGTTACGATTTGTTTTGCGCGAATTTCGCCTCAAACGCCATCTTCCAGTGGGCGGATTCTGCTGGTTAACGAACTTGACCTTTCAAATTGGAAGACGGATTTTTGTACCAAATTTCATCACAATCGGACCATTAGGGAAGCCAGAAATGAGCGAACAGACAAATATATATATATATATATATATATATATATATATATATATATATACACACATATATATATACATATATATATACACAAATTTGAAACACCGTTATTTTCGGTCTCTAGGGGTTCTGAAACGCGAAATTTTCTAGTCGGCACTTCCGGATTGTTTCATTGTATCAACCTTATAAGCGGGGTTCCTCCCTATGGGGGAGGGAGGAACCGCGCTAAAAGGTCGAGAACAGCATAGGTAACTATAATGGTTAGACAGCCTGAGGAAAATAGGAGTACAGAGCTATAATGACAAAAAAGAGAAAAACAAATCGACAAGGCCAAGAAGCGTATTTCAGTTGAGGATATCAAGTCTTACTTGGCCCAAAAAGTTTGAAGAGGTCGAAAACAGCAAATATATAGGAAGAACCTACCTAAGAAGGCTTGCGATTTTCAGCACGAAATGGGGTAGAAAAGATAGATGAAAAAAGAGGAAACCCATTGACCGACTAAGCCGTGTAGTTGAGATGAAGAGAGCAAGAAATGGGGACTTAGAAGACTGTAAAGGTTAAGGACATCAAGTAGGGAAGACAAGTAAACCTGGACAGGGTTTATTTTGTTTTTTACTAAAGTCTCTTAAAGGTTGGGAAAAGTCTGATTAGGTCAGGAAAACATATCGGGTTGAGGACAGTATGCGATAAGAAACAAGAGAAATAAAACGTTTTATAACAGGTCTTTTAATTTATTTATACTTACTTTTAATTTACTTTACTTAAATATTAACGTCCTTTTGCACATGCATAACACAGATTTTCAGGACGGGTTACCTACAGCCGGCAACCATTTTCTAGCAAGGACAGGGCTGATGTTTTTCCTCTTTCCCAAGGAATAACCACTACCTCTTCGTGGATCCTGTAGCTTATCACCAAGGGATGATAAGTAATGGGTTAGGATCGGGAAGTAATCAAGACTAGTTCAATATAGGTCGTTGTTGGGACGAGCAAGAACAGACTGGTTGGTATCGGCAAGTACTCTTGGCGAAAAGCACTGCAATGATTCAATGCAGGACGTTGTCGAGGCCAGAAAGGATTGTGGTGACCTGAAACTGCAGTCCAGTTGAGGTCGACAAGTGGTCAGGACGGAGGAAAAAAAGCCTGAAATGCTTGACAGCGCGTTGTCGAGAACATGATACTAGTAAGGTCAAGGGCAGTCTCAACATGAATTTGTGCCCATAAATATCCAATCCACTTACAATTACTTTAGACATAGGTATGTAAGTTTTATTTAAAACTTGATAATTCGAAAGTGTTAATTTTTTTCTTGTTAGTTCTCAGTTTTTTAATTGATATACCAACATTTAATTTTGTAATGGAATAATGAATACATGTTTTGGATTTATTTTTTGAAATTAATATGCAATACATACTACGTTAGCTGGCAAATCGACGAGTATCGATACATTTTTATAATAAATTGAACCAAAAACACTAACTACAAAATATTCCACTTTTTTTAAATAGAGATTTTGACGGAATACGCATTTATTGAAGGAGTCGGTCTATGCGTTCTTCGTCTTTATTCTTACGGTGTGCATAAACAACAAAAATAAAGCAAATGAAATAATAAATCATTAGAAATAAATGACAATTTCAGACTCTTCAGAATTTCAAGAATAGACAATCGAAGGATTGATAGCGAAAACAATGCCTAAAATGACTGAAATGCTTAAACAAAAACATTTGGAGTGAGCAATTTTTTCTACTACCAACTGCATCTTTTCTATACGTTTTCCAGCGGTCTCTCTGGTCCGTTCAATGCTTGCATTATAGAATGCCACGAGCATTAGCATTCCAGAATGCCATGACGCATGGAACGACGCATTCATGTTGTACGATTGTTTACAAGGTAAACACTTTGTTCAAACATTTAAAAATTTAAACCCTATTCCGCCTAGAATTTCTACCACGTTAGGAAACGTATTATTCACTCCGATGGCTTCTTCTGTTATTAACAACATTAAATCAACAAGAACAGATATTTCATTCAGACTCAGGTTTACTAATTGTTACGTAAGATTGTACCTCGGAGGTAAAGGGCACTATGTCACACATTTGTAATTGTTCATGAGGGCCCATTTTCCATAACTTTAAAACTATTAAAATTTGTTTCTTCGTTAATTATAGAAATAGTTTAAAGAAAATGTTTCACATTGTTATTGTCATTGATAGGTAATTAGAAGTATTGATCATAGTCAAACAAAGCCAAGTCCACCACGTGGTGTCTTTTACCACTATTGAAAACAGACATGATTTTATTTTTCGCTGTCTGATGTTTGTTATTTATGGGAACAGGACATAGTGTCCTATACCATTATATGGATTGAAAAATCCACATGAAGTACATGTTAGGTCAATTTTATAAACAAAATGTACATGGTGTCCTTTACCTCGGGGGGATATATACCTTCGAAAACAAATAATATGTTACTTGATGAATATTTGTATTTTACTAAAAGGTTCAAATGTAAATAATCGGGGAGCTTTTAGGTATAGCATAATAAGGGTGAACCAAGCGGATCAGACATAATTACACGAAGACAAACATGCTTTTCATGTGGAAAATGTTAAAATTTTGCACTGACCCCTTTCTCAAATCAAATCTACTTCTATACTTAGAGGAAAGATGATGAAATATAATTGATTACTAATGCTTTTGCCTACCAGAAAGAAACAATAATGAATAAAAAATGGAGTTTTCCAGTTGTCCTTTCCTTTCCCAATCGCCTGGCTTCTGATACACATATCAGCTGTTATCAAACAGTCACAAGCTAGTTTTCAAATTCGACAGTTCTTGTAACACAACTTAATAAGGTTAGTTTAAATTTTTGCGTTATCCATACTAACTATAAAGTTCCGTATTTTACACAGGGTAAACAAATAAGTAAGCACGTAACTTCCTTGGGAGAAGGAGGGTGTGAAGTTGTTTAAGTCGAAACTATGACTAAAGACTCTTAATATCTAGCTTCCTTTTTTTGGAAAAACACCGTGACTTCTGTTTACGTTTATAATCATTATTAATACCTTTTTAAGGGAAAGCTTATGGCCGTTTTCGGTTACCAAAAGAACGTTATTCAAAATACGTGAAAACAATAAATAATTTGTACGATAAATCACGTGATTGAGATGAAGAGTGTGTCTAAAATAGGAAAACTCACTTATAGAAGGTTAAGTAGCTTCATCGGGAGGTCTATGTTTTTTTGGAAGTTTTAGAACAATTCAGCAAAACTTTTTTTTAATATAGGCACCATTTCTTGGTTAAGCCATTCGAGACCAATTGCACACCATGTGAGCAAATGAGATTAATTAACATAAAAATGACTGAGATTATCAAAATAGGTCTTAATTTGGTCAATATATTCTGGATAGCACTGCATAAAATCAAAAACAGAACGAGCATTTTCAGATGTGATTTTTTTTTTTAACAAAATTTAACTCCTCGTCAGAACAATTTCTCAAAACTTTGGTTGTGGTCGGTTTTTGTCTTTCTGACAAATGCTCGACTGATTTTGATCTAGTAGGAATATCTGGAGTGGATTGATTCTTGAGAATATATCTCTGGAAAATTTAGATCCCTGTTAGGTCAATCGTGATTTTTCCTTAAAAATGGTTCCAAAGATCTATTTAAGTTCAAAATGATTGCAACATTTCCTTAATTTCTCCCGCAAACAGTTTTTCGCACTTTTTGTAATCGCAAAACGAAATAAGTTAGTCCATTTTTTGAAAACCGCGTCAAAATTTATATTGTTCTAAAAAATTGAAATAGATCTTCATTCATAGTCATTTCCAATGTGTCGAGGCGCGAGGCAACATCGCCTGTGCCCAATAAAACCATTTTTACGATAAAATGTAGTTTTATTAAGAAGCAGTGACCGAACCCCGACAATCCCTACCTTGCATCATCAACGGTCAACGATCTCCTCTCAAAAAATTAGGTTAATTTTTAAAAACTTTTTTTGCCAGTTTTTGATTAATTATAATACCCTTAATGTGTACTGGAAGCAAAAAAAAAAATGTATAAAATAAAATAAGAGTACACGACCAATTTAATAAGCTCCAATCCAAAATTAAAAAGTTCATTTTTTCTCCTAACGTCCAACATTACCGTGAGATCACCCCACTGTGCGGCGTGCAATGATCTTATTCACTTACGAATTGGGTGATTTCAATAGTAAAAATGTTTTTTGATTTAAAATAAACAATATAGAAGAAAAAAAATCGCTCTTGGGGACCGTGTTCGAAAAAAATCGTCGTCTCAAATGGGTTAGTACCCCTACCCCACGTAATTATTGGTAAAACCCACTCACTACATTTGGGTCGAATTCTGTATCGTTATTCAAGGAATATATATATATATATATATATATATATATATATATATATATATATATATATATATGTATATATATATGTATATATGTATATATATATACATACATATATATTTGTATGTGTGTGTCTGCGGTGCGTGATTTTTAATTAGGCATGAGAGGTTAAAAAATGTTCGTATATTTTCTTAAATATTTTGGAAACGTTTGATATCTCTCCATATAAACAATCTTATAAGCGGAATTTCTCCCTAAGGAAGGAGGGAGGAACCGCTCTAAAAAGATTCTTGCCTTGTTTTACTAAAATACTCATTTTACTGTTATATGTAATCAAAAAAACATCCAATTACAAGCTAAGGCTAACAGACACAAACTTCGTCCAAAAGAACGCAACCGACAGTTTTAGGCACTTATTTCTCGGATTGATATCGTTCCATAGAAAATTACTTCAAAACCTTTTTTGGAGAGAATTTAGTAAGCTTTCGAATGATCACCTTCCACTTAACATGATTCCCATCTATTTTCGAAATATTTAAGAAAATATACGATCCCAAAATTTTGCATGGCTGTTAATAATTTTTTTGTCTAGTTCTTGCTTAAGTCCAAACTCAGAAAACATTTAAATATCTTCGTTTAGATGAATATCAAACGGCGGGAACAATTTTAAGCCGAATAAATCGTTTCTGAATACCCAAACTACAATTACTTAGAAAAACTAGGTTTATCCACTTTTCTCAAAAACTGTTACAGACGTCGCCTTGAAAAGGGTTTCATTCGTTTCCCCCCTACGTACCAAAACCTAAGAGAATGAGGGCGTTGACCGAGCCGACAAGGAACTAAGTTATTATGAAACCACTCGAAAACAAGAAACAAATATTACAAGAAATTATTTCGGCAGCTTTTGGACTAGTCATTATTGCATGCGTTTGTTATATACCAAAAAATACTAAAACATCTTCTGCAGAGTTGGGATTAATGAGGATATTTTTGAGAAATAGATTTAACTAATTTCACGACAAAATCATTGAGATGAAGGGATAACAAAAATTGGTAGGGCGAAATTTTAATTCTCACGTACCTCCGAATCCGATCAAAAAAGAACCTGGAAGGTATGATATGCTGTTCAAAAAATGGTAAAGATGGTAAAAAAAAAAAAAAAGAAAGAAAGGAGACTAGAAATTGGTGTCATAAATGTAGTGTAGGAGTTATGTACGGAACAATGCTTTAAGATATATCATATGTATACAACTTTTTAAGAAGTTTTCTAAAATAAAATTAAGAAAAAAGTGAAAGAGTGATTTATATATAATATGCGGGAAACTCGGGGATCAACAGGTAACCACAAAAAAAGAAACCAAAAAAAAAACTGAAAAATAATTAGTAACAGTTCAGTATTAGATGAAATAAATGAATGAAATTAGATTAATGTTAGGATAAATAAATGAGAATAGGCAGTTACAAGGGTTTCATTCCTAAAAATTTGTTGCCCAATAAGTTTCAGAATTTTCCTTTACCCAAGGAATCTCAGGATCTTATTCATCGCATAAAATATCTTAATATATCGCTAAAATTACTTAAATGAGTAAAAAATAAAGAACACAATTACTTTTGATCGAAATCCAACTCGTTTATTCCTTGCTCTACAAGCCGTTCTGGCACCTATTCTGAAGCTTATAACTACAACCTTTCCTTGTCACATTATTGGAAATTATAAACAGGCTCGAAAAGTTTTTGAAATGCGTAGAGCAAAGAAAAAACGATTTGGAACAGAAGTAATTGTGTTTTTTATTATTGATCTTCCGTCTCATTTAAGAGATTTTAGTGAAATTGAAGATTACAATATAAATAATTAAAATATCAAGTATATTGGCTCATTCTGATACACATATCAGCTCTTATCAAACAGTCACAAGCCAGTTTTCCCAGTTTTCGACAGTTCTTGAGTTGAGTAAAACAACTAAATACGGTTAGTTCAATTTTTTCCGGTATCCATACTAACAATATAGTTTAGTATTTTACACAAGGTAAAGAAATAAATGCGCACGTAACTTCCTTGGGAGAAGGAAGCTGTGAAGTTGTATAAGGCGAAACTGTGACTAAAGACTCATAATATCCAGCGTCATTTTATGGAAAAAGCCATAACTCCTGTTTGCGTTATTATTATGACCTTTCTAAGGGAAAGCCTGTGGACTTAATGGATTATTCTGAGGTGATTATTGTTATTTCTATTTCAAATTACGGTCGACAACTCCATTGTTTACGCTGAACGCATTGCCTAAAGAATGGGTGTTAAGAGGCGATGTTACTTTCCGAGTAATGATCGTTCAATTTTAAAATTAAACTTTAAAAATATTCCTACGTTATTTCCTATGAAACAGGAATTATTGGGACGTTTAAAAAAAAAAAAATAAAAATAAAAAAAAAAAGACCTTGGGGTCAATATGATCGTGAATGCGAGAGAAGGCAGGCTTGCGGGAGCTATCAGCTCTACGCACACTTCTAAAAAGAGCTCTAAGCGAGGTAAGGAATACTCGAGAGGGAGCTAGCACAGTAATGGTAGGTTTCTCCAAAACCGGTTAGACTCTGACGTCACGTCTCCATTCCCTACCTCCACCGCGAGCCGACTCCAATATCAAATACCAGGGCAGTAGAAAAAATAATATCAAATAATATAGAAATAATATTTCTGAGGAAGTCATCGGATTTTCATAGTACACCTACCAGACGTTTCAGATTATGACCAACAATGGCTAGATGTCGACCCTTCATTTAGCAATCTAACAGACAATGGTGGTTAAGTCGAACACTTACTCAGGAGGCTATTAAAATGGCAAGAAGTCGAAAATTCGTTTAGCTTCGTAATATAGAATAGCTGGAAAATGGTAAGGAAACAATCATTCCTGTACGGACCCAATAACGATAGCTATAAGTCCATCCTACAATTAGGAATCTAAAAGAAAACGGCAAGGAATCAATCATTCCTTTACGGACCTAATATAAAATGGATAGAAGTCGATCTTACGTTTAGGAATCTAACAGAAAATGGCAAAGAATCAATCGTTCCTTTACAGACCTAATATACAATGGATAGAAGTTGATTCTTCATTTTTGATTCTGACAGAAAATGGCAAGGAATGAATCATTCTTTACGGACCTAATATACAATAGATAGAAGTAGATTCTTCATTTATGATTCTCTCAAAAAATGGTAAGGCATCAATCATTCCTTTACGAGCCTAATATACAATGGCTAGAAGTAGATTCTTCATTTATGATTCTGACAGAAAATGGTAAGGCATCAATCATTCCTTTACGAGCCTAATATACAATAGATAGAAGTAGATTCTTCATTTATGATTCTCTCAAAAAATGGTAAGGCATCAATCATTCCCTTACGAGCCTAATATACAATGGATAGAAGTAGATTCTTCATTAATGATTCTAACAGAAAATGGCAAGTCAATCATACATTCAAGAGTTTCAAAGAAAATGCAGGAGTCAATATTTCTTTAAGGAGTCTTAACAAAAACTGGCTATGAATCGATAATTCTTTTATGAGCCTAAAATGCAAGTGCTACAAGTTAATCGTTCATTTGAAATGGCAATACGAGATTATTTCATATTCTCAATATATTTTCTAACAGAAAAGTCCGATTTGTTTCAGATCCACGTTATTAGAACAAAATACACGTTCTTCTCCTTTTTGTCGTCAGAATCATAGAAACTTTAAAAAGGTTACTAACTAATTAATATGTATATATATATATATATATATATATAAATATATATATATAAATTTATTCTTGCAGATGACCCAAAATATATCTAAAAGTCATTCAGATCTTAGGAGGCATGGGGTCGTTAAAGCAGTAATGCTTTCTTCACACTACATTATTTATTAGGCCCAAAATGTTTCGTACATTTTCGCACCTTTTCAGGGGAAGTTCTATAACAAAACAATATTTTTTTATTAGAGGTGCGAAAAAATGTACGAAACATGTCGGGCCTAATAAATAAAATAGTGCGAAGAAAGGATTACTGCTTTAACGACCCCACGTCTCTTGAGATCTGAAGAATATATATATATGTATATATATATATATATATATATATATATATATATATATACATTATATAGATATATATATGAAAGACATAGTAAAAATACCCAAAAATGAAGCATTAGTATGTTCTTTTTCTGCATTATAAATTGCATAAGTAAGTAAAGAACAGCCTTTTTATTGACTACTTTATTTGATGAAATATAAGATTGTAACAAAAACAGATTAAAAGATATATATTAAAATTAAATTATATAAATAAAAAGAAAGCAATATAACAATAATTTTATTGAATGTGATAATATTTCATGTGCTATTTTATAACAAGAATATAGAAAAATGAAAAGTTTGACTAGGGAACATAGCCCTGTAGGTTTTTGCCTTAGTACACTCCATTTTAGCACTTTCCTCCGAAGGAAAGTAGCTATTGAGGTTGGACTCATGACGGAATTTTTGAAAAATTTCTTCAAATCTTTATTGATCCTACCTAGTAGACACCGAAAATGACCCCCGCTAAAATTTATATATATATATATATATATATATATATATATATATGCATATATATATATATATATATATATATATGTGTCTGTTAACACGATAGCGGCCAGAGTTTTTGTTTTTTCGTCACGAAACTTGGTATATAGCATTCAATTAGCAAACGATTGAACGAGTTCGTTAACCACCAAAGTCGGTCCACCGGAAGGGGGGGTTTACCCCGAACCCAAAACACTAATTTGACCATGTCAGCCGTAATATTTGTTATATTTCAACGAAACTTGGTATTCGTAGTGGTAATATAGGGAGAACAGTGAGATATAAAAATTAACTAAATCGGTTCATTAGAAGGGGGGGTTTATTCCGGACCCACAATACCAATTCGCCACTACCAGCCGTGATTTTTGGTATATTTCGACGAAACTCGGTGTTCGTAGTGGTAATCCACAGGTAAATATGTGCTGTAAAAATAAACTAAATCGGTTCATTAGGAGGGGGGGTTAACTCCGGACCCACAATACCAATTCGCCACTACCAGCCGTGATTTTTGGTATATGTCGACGAAACTTGGTATTCAGGGTGGTAATCTACAGCTAAATATGTGTTGAAAAATAAACTAAATCGGTTCATTAAAAGGGGGGGTTTACTCCGGACCCAAATTCCTAATATACTCATACCGGTCGTAATTTCTGCTTTATTGTAACGAAACGCGGTATACGTCGTGGGTAACTCATGAGAAAGAAGTGTTGTAAAAATGAGCTGAATCGGTCAATCGGAAAGCGGGGGTTTAATTTGTAATATATTTCGATAGAATAGGCTGGCAGACGTAGGTTCACAAAGCCGCCGCAAGGGGCGCTTTCTACTACTAGAGTGACTGTATCCTGTTCCTGCGTTAGATCAAAATAGGATAATATGAGGTTTTTTGTATTTATTACGTAGTGTAGTAGGTACCATGTGTAAACATAACTCTGGAAGCAAATTAATAATTGATCAGTTACTCATTTCTGAGAGAACTATTCATGTTTTTATTTTATTTATGTAGGATATTTTAAGTAAATTGTTCTGGAAACCAGTCTACACAACCCAAATTCTGAGGAAAGTGCTTAGTTATGCAGCTCCTGCGTGACGGACTTTTTTTATGTCCACTATGACCCGGGCAAAACGTAACAACTCCACAAAAATGCACATTTGTCTCAATAAATATAAAAACTAGTGGCAGGCCAAAACAAAAAGGTATTTTGCTAACGATCACGTTCACTAGACGTACGGTAATTATAATCTCTATTACATCAGCTGCCGAAAGATATACAGGGCATTTTATGGACCTAATCATTCACTAAGCGAATAGTGGTTATCCTATTACATCATCAGCCGAAAGATGAATAAGCCCTTGGTATTGGATCACTCGCAGCTCTATTCCTAATGATCACATTCACCAAACGAATGATAGTTGGTAATTATTTGCGCCGTATTACATTGCCATCTGAACCCGACTGGACTCTTCCTATTATATCGTTCGCGACTCTATCTTTTAACGATCATATTTACTGCACAAACGGTAGCTATCGCCTCTGTATTAAATCATCAGCAACAATATGTTCAGGCGCTTTGCATTGGATCACTCGTCGCTCTATTGCTAACGATCACATTCACTAAACAAATGATGGTTGGTAATTATCAGCACCGTATTACATTGACAGATAAACCCAACTAGACTCTTCCTATTATATCACTCGCCACTCTATCTTTAACAATCAAATTCACTGGACGAATCGTCTCTATTCAATCACCAGAAAAAAATATGTTAAGGCATTTTATATTCTGTTGCTAACAATTACATGCACTAGAGGAATGACAGGCAATTACACTGTTCTGCAAAAAAAAACTTTTCTCCCCTCCCTTGAACAATTTTGCCTGTTTCTCATGTTTTCAGGTGTGCTGAGTCCGAATCTGAACTCAGAAAAATTCTATCACCCTCTGATTTTGAGAGAAAAGAGGAGAAACTTGGAAAAAATGAAAAATTGTATTTGAAAATTATTGTCTTTATTGTAACAGATTTTTTTTTCTTTTTCAACGGTAAAATATAATTAATTGAATCCTGCATGCTATCAGGTACAATACTAGATATGACACAACTCAAAAAATATACACACATCGTCAATGAGTATTTTTTTTTCTTTTGTACTCTTTCTCCTCTGTCTCCCGCTGCAGTGTCCAGCAGTAATCCACCAGCATCTTCTCATTCCATTTGCCAGTATATCTTTTTTGCATTCTGGATATGTCTTGGTGGAATCGTTTTCCATGTTCGTCCGAAACTGCACCCAAATTTGGGGCGAAAAAGTCTAGGTGACTATGCAGGAAATGTATTTTTAAGGACATATTGCATCCCAATGTTTTATATGAAGTAAGCAGTTCTTGGACTATTTTTCGGTAGTCTCTAGATTTTTCGTTTCTCAAAAACTTAGCACTTACCTCTCGAAAAGCAATCCAAGCCTTTTTCTCAGTAGTATTTAACTTTGCTTCAAAAGTGAGGTCCTTGAGTAGACGTCGAATTTGGGGTCCTACGATCAAAAACTGAAAAAACACTTTTAGCCATATTTCTTCAACCACTTATAATATTCCCATCAAATTTTTTTTCGTTCAAATATACTTCATTGCGCTCAAAATCATCGGGCTTTTGAATTTTTTCACTATGTTTTGATGCCAAAAAAAATTCGTCAAATTTACAAGAAACTCACATTTTTGAATAAAAAAACTAGAATTTCTCAAGAAACTGTGCGTGATAGACAGAATCTGACTTCAAATTCGTGTTCAGCACATTTGAAAACAGTAAGAAAGCATGTTTTGGTTTGAAGGAGGATTTTCGTGCAGAACAGTGTTATCAGCACCGTACGTTAATTGGCTGGCAACGTTATTACGTTGCCAGCTGAGACCGTACTAAGCGCTTCCTTTATATCACTCGCCACTCTATCGCTGACGATCACATTCACTGGACGAACGGTCGCTATTGTCTCTGTATTAAATCACCAAGAAAAATATGTTTAACACCTTTTATTATATTACACACCATTCTGTTGCCAACGATCACATTCACTAAACGAATTATAGCTAGGCCATTATCAGTGGCGTATTGCATTTACAGGTGAGACCCAACTAGATCCTTCCTATTATATCATTGGCCACTCTAATACATACATAATAATTATATAATATTTTAATTTCTTGTTTTAATAATATTAAATAATATATCACCTATGTATTTCATATTAAATACGAATAAAAACAAATAACAACTAGGTATACGAGCGTTTAGAATGTTTTCGCGATAATGTTGAATTTCCACTGTGTGTCGTCTCCGTTAACAAGGTTATTCTTACTCGCAACGTTATTTCTAACAATACATTCGCTAGACAACGGTAACTCATCCTCATATTGCATCTAAGTTTGAAACGTGACTTGGTGGTACCTATTTTGTCACGCGCCACATTTTTTTCTAAAGGTCACTTACACTAAATATCGTCTCCGTATTAGGTCACTATACAAACGATTAATAGGTCCCTCGTAGTATATCACTCGCGACTCTACTGCTAACGATCACATTCCCTTTATTAACTTTTGCTGACATCACCAATAGCAAAGTCACTAAGCTCTTCGTATTATATCACTCGCTACACCTGTGCTAAGAAGCACATCCACTAGGCGAATGGTAACTATAGTCTCAGTATTACATCACCAATCGCAACGTCACTGAGCTCTTCGCATTATATCGGCGGTACATATACTAAAACCTTTGCTATAAGACGCATCCACTAGACGTATTGTATGAGTCGTCTCCGTATTACACAATCCAACTGGTAAATCTAGGCGCACGGTAGTGCGCCAGGCCAAGTTCCGGCCTAAGCATACTGTGTGTATATTACAGGCAGTCTTAGTGCCGATTTTTACCCTCTCATAACTTTCAACCAGGTAAAGATAAAGTTATGACATTTTACACAGGTATTATAATACTAGATGTGAGTAAAACTAGAAATTTTCATAATTGTACATCGAATAGTTTCTGAGATATAAGCGATCGAAAATCGGGATTTATAGGACTCACTCACTCATCAAAATTATTAGGCACTTCCCATGATGCTAGAGACTTGAAATTTTGCATGAAGATAGATATGAAGACGTTATTAAAGGAAAAAATCGAAAAATCTGTGTTTGACTCCGCTTCCGGGGCGGGGGCGTGCCAGTTTTATACTTCCTTCGGAAACCCATCATTCCGTCCGAAACCCATGATGTGGGGTATCAAATGAATTGACTCGGTATGAAGAACCTATATTTGATTTTCTAAGAAACAATTAGACGCATATAGGCTCGGTAAAAATCCTATACCAGCTGTCTGTCTGTATGTTTGTTCTTCTTACAAATCCGTACCGTTTGACCGATTTTGACCAAACTTGGGACACAGATGGGTCTTGATACGGGGAGAATCATAGGCTAGGTTAAATCGTCTATCAGCTGTCTGTCTGCATGTTTGTTCCTTACACAAATTCACACCATTTGTCCAATTTTGACCAAACTTGGCACACAGGTAGGCCTTGGTCCGGGGAATGCACTAGGCTAGGTAAAAAAGGTCTTTCAGTTGTCTGTCTGTATGTTTGTTCCTTATACAAATTAACACCGTTTGGCCTATTTTGACCAAACTTGGCACGCAGGTAGGTCTTGATACGGGAGTGTCATATTACCTATGACGTTTTCTACTTTTTGTTCCATCGAAATGCCATCATTCCTTCTGAAGCCCATCATGTGGGGTATCAAATGAATCGTCTTGGTAAAGAGAACCTATATTTGATATTTTAAAAAACATTTCGACGCATCTTAACAAAAAAAGTTGTGACTTCTTTATTAAATTTTGTAAATAAAGTCGTAGGGGTTCACTGCATAATATACTTCAAAGCAGATACTAAGTTTTTCAAAGTCGAGCCATCTAAATTACAAAGTTTAGGATCACAAACCCAAAATGTATCGTCTTTGTTCTTATATTTTTCTTGAAGGCCTTCTACACTTTCCCTATTGTGATCTTTATTCTCGGGATAAGGTTCCTGTGTTTTACAGTGTAATAGTTTAGTTAAGAGAGCAATCAATTTGTCCTCTAGAGTAATGTTATCTGGAAGAGCTAGTCTAGTGATTAGATGTATGTAGGTTGATTATTGGTATCAAATATCAAGCAGTAAGGAGAACCTTATGCAGAATCCAAAGACCCTGGTTTTATATGAAGTTCAAAAGCCAGTAGGTTTGCGGCAACTAAATTCTATTTAATACTTAGAAAAAAGTAATGAGATCCCCAAAAAAACATAAATGTGAAATAGAGGCCAAGTTCCTGCCCCCACAAAGAAACACTCCCTTCCTCAAAAATATCCCCTCCTAAAACCCCACAAAAACGCCTTACCATTCTACACTCCAAAAAAGTAGTATGAGTTGGTGTATTAATTCAACCAAAAATATTTGCTTATTCAAGAAATGATACAAGAAAGAAATGTCCAAGTTCATTACTTGGAAGACCTCATAGTTACTTACTAAGAACAGTAAAGACACTTCAACTGACCTTTAAAAACAACAATAAAAATACTTATATCCAGTTACTAAAATATCAATTTCCTCAACCAGGTATATTCTTAAACTTGGCAATGTTTAGTTTTTCTCTAAAGATAATTTCGGCACAAAAAAAAAAAAAAAAAAAAAAAAAAAAAAAAAAAAAAAAAAAAAAAAAAAAAACATTGCCAAGTTTAAGAATATACCTGGTTGAGGAAAGTGATATTTTAGTAACTGGATATAAGTATTTTTATTGTTGTTTTTAAAGGTCAGTTGAAGTGTCTTTACTGTTCTTAGTAAGTAACTATGAGGTCTTCCAAGTAATGAACTTGGACATTTCTTTCTTGTATCATTTCTTGAATAAGCAAATATTTTTGGTTGAATTAATACACCAACTCATACTACTTTTTTGGAGTGTAGAATGGTAAGGCGTTTTTGTGGGGTTTTAGGAGGGGATATTTTTGAGGAAGGGAGTGTTTCTTTGTGGGGGCAGGAACTTGGCCTCTATTTCACATTTATGTTTTTTTGGGGATATGCTCTTCACTTTAAATACTCGCCCTATGGCTAACGATTACATTAACGGTAACTATCGTCTCGGTGAGACTAAACCGCCTAAAACTAGGTTCTTCCTCACTCGCCACCTCTATTAAATTATCGATAATTATCTTTCCGTTCACAAAGGTGCACGTTAAATGACTTATTCTTATTACATCATTCCCTACACTGTTGCTAAAGCACACATTCACTAGATGCTATTTAACTGGCTGTCTCGTATTGCGTCATTCGGTCCACCATTGCTATTGATTTAATTCACTAGATACAAGTTCTTAATACATCGCCAAATTCTAGCTATCTGTTGCACTTAAAACATAAAAGTAACTGGCTAGGGTTCTTTAGGCGTATAGGGTTCCAGGAGGCATCGCACATTGTTAACACAAAACATTTAGAATATTGCTCTTTTGACTTCAGAACGTTTTAACTTCCTGATTGCTTTTTGGTCTCTAAAAGTCACCACACTTTACCTGGACATATATCCTTTTAAGTACCTTCCGCTTCCGGACTTCAAGCATTCTTGTACTTTCTTTGTTTAGTACCCATGCCTCTCTTCCATATGTGACTGCTGGGCGTAGTAATCTCATATAAATATGAATCTTTGCTTTCCTTGAGATCCCCTTGAACCTCAACAATTTCTGCACCTCAAAGCGGCCGGATGATGAATTATCGTTTCTTCTTAATCTATAGCCACCATAACGAACCACCATTCGAACGAAGGAAATATAACTCAAATTTCATCTCCGTATTCCATCACTCGCCCCACAAGGAGGAACCTTAAGTCTAGCTTTTTCTCCACATCTCATACACTATTAGTGCCGATCACATTCATCAGGCGTATGGTAACTCATGCTTCTTTTCCGTGTTCCACAGGTTGTGAGGCTGTTCCAAACACATTCACAATAAAGGAAGTTGCTTCTACGAATCCCATACTCCGCTATACTAATATTAGGAATTAAATTCACTAAAAGAATGATAATCGTCGCTTCTTCCTAAACACCGGCTCCTTAGATTGTTCCGAACGATCATAATCACCAAAATAATGGTAAATTTCCCTACTTCTGCATATACCATAGATCACTAAACTTTTACATGATGCAAAACTCCCTTTTGCCCCTTCTACAGCTCGCCACACTATTTTGGATGTTCACATTCACTAGAGGAAAGCAACACTAGCTTCTTCCTCTGGCTACACTATTCTTGGCGATCACATTCTCCATAACGAATTGGATGGAGATGATAGCTAGCCTTCATCTCTATTCGATTAGTTCTGTACTATTTCTAGACTAAACGAAAGGGAAAAGGATCCCTAAAATCTATCACTCCCCACGACGCTATTCCTGACAATATGAAAGTTATAAGCGCCTGAGTAATCCATCGCTTCTATTCTATAAGCTCGACTCTATTGCTAACAAATGTCTGCAACTAATCATGACATGCTCTATTGCTGTAGATCACATTCACCAAATGCATTTTAAATCCGGCATCCGCATTGCATCACTGCACGGATCGTATCACTGTACTACTGCTGATGACAATATTCACAAGCTGAAAGAAACTTGTCTAATCTTATTTCTCCAAAATAACGAAGGTTGCAGTAATCACTAGATTAACGGAACAAGCATATCCTTATGCCATTATTTTTTATTATTGCTGAGGATAGAATTTACCAAAAGTCAACTGTATTCCGTAAAACCCCTACGCAAACGTTATCCATGAAATTAACAGGATGAAAAGTAAGAATAGTATGTTATCTATCGCTCCCAATAAAACTGCAGGTGAACGCATTCAAAAACTGAAAAGTATACTGAAAGGTAACTAAGCCTACACTATCCACAAACAAGAGATAAAACGTAACAAGCGTTTCTGTAATGCAAACGCCTCTGACTCCAGGCTAGTTGCACACAATTACATTCAACAGATGAAAGGTAGCAAAGATCTCAAATGTCGTCAGACCGTTAACTATTACTAGCCATCACATTTTACTCGGTCAGCAGCAACTAGCGGCTCCTTTTTCTACAGTCATTTACACTATTGCTATCCAACACAGCTAGGTGAAAGTTAAAACTGGTGCATCAAAATCAAAACTGGTCAATATTTTTTATTTTTATCAAGTTTCATTGATTCCCAACATTTTTTCTTGAAACATTTGTTGGTACTTCAGAAAACATTTTAGGACACCAGAAAATTGTTTTTAAAAATATTGACACCTGTGTGTCTAAACTAGTAAAAAATAACAAAGATTACAGGTTAAAGTCCAACACTAGATGGGAATTCCCAAAATAAAAAGGCCTGGAGAGCTATACCTCTACTAGCCCGCGGGGCAATAATGGGTTAACTATGATAGGGTCTCAAACAAAGCCTTTGAAATGAGGAGTACGTTTTAAATGTTGCATGGATAACTAAGGTACTCACCCTCCACCTTTCTGAACACTTTTTTGAAAACTCTGTGAAGACGACATTTTCATCTGGGTGTTTCTTTTTGTGTTCTTCCCGACATATCTGGACGAAGAAAGCGTAGGCAGAAATCTTCCCTCGGGGTTTCTGATTTTTGGTTGGAACTTTAGGCATCGTCCTCGGGGAGGGCTGAAACAAAATAAAATATACATTAAGCAGAGAAGTATCTAGGACTAAATTGTAATTGTTCTATTGAGGCCGGGTGGCCTTGAGGCTCGATTCCCACCAGGGGAGGTGGCTTCACTTTCGAAAAAAAGAACGTTAAAATTTCAATAAATAAATAATTTATTTATGGCACAATTAATTACAATATGGAAGATAAAGTAAAAAAAATAGTTTTTTGAAAAAATTAACTTGGTCAAAAACCAGACTGGTACTTGAAATCGGGTTCTTCCGTTACAAAGATTAGCAAATTATTTCCTATATTGGACAGACGACATAGTCTTATATTATAAGACTTAGAGAAGGCAATTCGTAATTTATTTAAATCACGTATTTTTGAACTTAATAATCCCTAGCCATCATTGGCGCACAGCTCCTTTGCGTTATATAAGCTATTATAGTTCTTACAAACGTGCAAAACGTGATTCATTTGTTCGATTTATATAATTTTTTATCATTGCCAAATCAAATCTTGTTGTTGTGTGCATATATTAATATACACGAAAACAAATTCTGCTGAAACATGCAAGATTCTGGTGGCTCCTGAAAGTTACAATGATTCTTTTTAAATGACATTTTTAACAAGAGACCTCACTAAGTCGGTAGCACTAGCTATAAAAAGTGTTGTGAATAAAGTAAATCGTCTACCCCTCCCACAAGAAGTTGAATTTCTTTTTGCGCAGTATTTTACACATGAAATGTGCACACGGGTCGCAAAGTTGTCAGAAATAAAAAACTTCGAACGTTCGTTGCAGAAACCTCAAAGGTTTACGTTCGGATTTCAGCAAGTTCTTTGAGCAGAAAAATAGGTTCGTTGGTATACTACGCGATTTTCGCGTCAGAATTTGTGGATTAATCATAAAAATGAATACGTACCATTAATATAGTTCTGAGTACTCTATGAATTTTTATTGGTGGCATTGAATAAAATCCCCAAATTTGTGTGCCTAATAAAATGTTTTCGTAGTTTTCCCTTAAGTTTTAACTAAACGCTAGATTGCTTCATCTTCGTTTGAACCAAGTACGTTAAAAAACTAATCTTAGAGAAAACGTGATTACCGGACATTCGGGATCCTTGGTTATTCTTTGACTCCATAATCTGGACTCCATTTAGTTAGTAGAAACACGAAACCAACGAAGATGGAGATAGTTAGCCGTTGCGGTGATACGAAGTCAAGGGATGGTTGGGGTCCGGCTTTTTTAACATTTAACCATGGTCACCTAACTGTCTTCTTGATCTTCCTCCCCTCCCCAGGCATTTTTTAGTGCTGAAGAAGGCTGCCAAAGTGCAGCCGAAACGTCCAATATAGATTTCTGCCTGAAGATCTGACGTTTGTTTCTCCTAGTCGGATCCCAACCATCCCTTGACTTCGTATCACGACAGGTTCCTCTGGCTGTAATCGTTTTACCGAAATTTCCAATTCATCCCCATACTAAGATTTCTTAACTGGTTTTAAGATATTCAACAAAATGTACGGAAAGTCAAAAATTGATGTTTTTGATTTTGTTTTGTTTTTTACGCTCTCTCGTTGAAACGTTACGAAAATTTTGATCATTGTAGAACATGTGAAAAAACGTTAAAATCAATCTGAGTTCTCAGAATAAAAAAATAAAGTCAATGTTTTCTTAATTCGCTCGACACGGTTCAAGATATAATTATGAAAATCATTTCATTTGATTCCCCGCTTCAAAAGACATATAATAAAGAATTCCTAAAAGCCTATGATCCTAAAACCGTGAACTTCACGACGTTTTGTGAGAGGGCAATTAACGTAAGAAATGTTTTAAAACAGTGGTCGGCAAACCACGGGTCGCGAGCTGCTTTTACTCCTCGGCTGCGGCTCCTCTTCGAAGTTTTTAGACATGGAATATTACTTATTATCTCGCCTTGCAAGAGGAGATTAAAACATTAAAACGCAAGGCTATAAAAAAGAGCCACATTTACAGAAAACAACAAAAGCACGGATAGACGGTCACAACATGAATTCATTATCTCCGCCTACTTGCCAAAATGTATGTTTACTATTTATCTTGAGAAGAGTGTTCACTTTGCAGAGGTAACGAATCAGCGCATCCAGAAATTCTATTTCATGATGGATGTTATTTCTCATCTAAATCAGCTTAATCGTAAGTAACAAGGAAAAGGAATCATTCGAAAATAGAATTTCGCTTTTTGCAGCAGATTTTGAAAGAGAAGCACTTAATCACTTTCCATGCCTATTACAATATTGTTAAAAAAGTAAGCCTACAATGGGCATTTGCTATTTTACAACAACACTGAAAAATACGAAGGCAGCTTTTCTCACCAGGTTCAAAGACTTCAGGAAAAGCAAAGCGACGTAAGCTTTTAGCTTTTCCGAAGAAATGTAGCTATTGTAGTTTCACTGAAGAAAGGAGTTTTCAAATATATCGTCAAATCTTCATCGAAAACACGATACCCGCCAAAGGTTGAGTTTTTTTTTCGCCACGAAACTTCATAAACGAATAGGAGGTAAGAGTTAGACGATTTCATTAACCAGCAAAATCAGTCCATCTAGAAGGGTGGGTGGCAGGGGTTTTCTCCGGACCCAAATAACTATTTCGTGCATACCGGCCGTAATGTTGTTACATTTCAAAGAACCACGGTACACGTTATAAGTATATAAAGAGAAAGGATTGTTGTAAATATAAAATAAATAAGTCCATTAGGAGAAAAGTTTACAGCGGAACCAACTTACTTATAGCGGACGTTATTCGTACTTCCTTGCAACGAAACTCGGTGGACCAACCAAGGAGGAAGAAATGAGGCTTTTTAAAAAACAAAACAAGATCGGTTCATTAAAAGTTTGAGTTTACTATGTACTATGTTCAAATTTAATTAAGCTGCCAAACGTAGGATCTTAGTTGTTATGGACACCACCAGGGGCGTTGCTGCACGCTTCTGAACAGCTGTAACTGATATTCTACGTTATTGTGGCTGTTTTATCTGTAAATTTGAACATTCATTATGAGCACTAAACAAAAATGTGAATTTTTCGTGTGTTTGTCCAGAAGAATATCGATTAATAAAATAATAACACAGGTCAACATTTCATCTATAAAAAAAAATGTATGGTCTTTATGAGATTTTTGGGGTCGCTGATTACGATGACCGGGTTGGTTAAGCTTCATCACATCAGATTCAAGGTCAAATAGAGAAAAAAACGTTGAACAAATCTGAAAAAAATCATGCGTATGTTTATGAGGTCCCCGAGTCCGAACCCGTAGTTGTTTGAATCGCACTGCCTCTCAGAAAATGATTTTTTTGAATGAATTATTGTGTCAGCTATTCAATACAAATATTAAGGGTCAAAACTATTCAAGTTGATTTTTAATTTAAACAAATTAATCAGGAATGCTCTCTACCCTTCCCGAATTCCGAGGATGTGGTTAGTTATGCTGCGCCTGCGTGATGGACTTTTTATAAGTAAGATACAACATTTTATTTTATTTACTGTTGGTAAAACTAAGACTTATTTGTCAAAGGCAAGCCTGAGAGTGTGCTTTTAATCCTAATTATTCCAATGCCTCCCATAAAAGAAAAGCTCAAGTAAAAAAAAAAAGAAGGTTTTTGGAATTCATTTAAATTTTGAAATATCTTAAATTTGGCTCTTTTGGGTGACAAGTTTGTCAACCACTGTTTTAAGGGAAAGGTCACCGTTCCAGTGTGCACCTTCAAAATATGAATCGAAAACCTTGGTTGGGACCGTCTCAACTGGATCATTTAACTCGCAACTGGATTATTAAAATAGTTTAAATACACCAACGTATTACAGTTATCAGTTTTATTCGTCTAAAAGCATATGGCTACATATGTCGACGTGGCCATTGAAGAAGGGGGGAAAGATGCTTAAAAAACAACTAAAAGTTAATAATGCAGTTTCTTTATTATTTTCAATACAAGTCATCCTATTTAATGCATACAAGTCAGGTAACCTACTACGAGCAGAAGTTTTAGGATTAGTAAATATTTTTTATTATCATATGTATTTAATATTTATAAGGAGGTAATCTACTGTGTGTAGGATTACGAATATTAATTGATATACGATTTTTTTTATTATTTTAAATTTATGAAATACTTATAAGCAGGTAACCTACCACGAGTAGGATTATAAGAATAAGTTGATAAGCGATTTATTAATTGTTTCAAATTTATTGAATACTTTCAGCCAAGAAAGCTACTACGAGTAGGATTATAAGGATAGGTTGACGTGCCTTTTATTAATTATTTCCAATTTATATAATACTTACAACCAGGGACCCTACCATGAGTAGGATTATTAATAAAAGTTAATATCAGATTTTTTAAATTATTATTTAAAAAAAATCAGTCCCGTAACAGGCCCCGAGGGCCAGATACTATGGAGGTATCTGATTCATGACCATACGGCACACTAGGGAGATAGTGTGGTCAGTACTATGCTCCGACGGCCTGATTTTCCCCTTGCTGCTTCGACTGCTAAGGTCAATTTTATTTAAATACAATACAAATTTATTTAATACTTACAAGCAGGTAACCTACCATGGATAGGATTATAAGCATAAGATGATATGCGTTTTATTAATTGTTTCAAATTGATGTAATACTTACAACCAGGTAACCAATCACGGTTTTGTGTTTTTTTTTTTTTTTTGTTTTTTTTTTTCTTAAAGTATTTCAAATATATTTAATTCTTAGGCAAGTATCCTCGCACAAGATTTTGAGAAATACGTGATATGTGATTTTAGCAATTTTCAATTGTTTTTTTTTTTTTCATTGAGAAATGTAAGTGGTCATTGTATGAAATGCATTATTACATTTACTTATTTTCTTGCTAGGCGGAAGGTCAATTTTTTTTTTTTTTTCTTTTTTTTTTACGGCGCATCTACAACTTGGCCATTAGCGCCGGGCTATCTATAGGTTGCCACCCCGGAAGGTCAAATAATAAAAACTTCACCACTCAGTTGCACAAACTTTATTACATCCCTATCATGCTATAAAATATAAACATAGTTTTGATTTTGAAAATATTAGCACATTAGGTAAGGAAAGAAAAAGAATGAAAAGAAGAATTAAGGAAAATATCCACATCATAAAAAATAGAAAAAAAGTGGTAAATAAAAAAAAACTGAAATACTACATTTGAATACTATTTTTATTAAGTTATTTGACAAAAAGCAAAATTATGTTTTAATTAGAGGGTGGGAAGATGGTTTTAATTGTAAGACTATATTTCTTCTGGAAATTAATTTTAAATGTATGGCAAATCGATTATTGATCAGCTGAGTATATTTCGCCATGTTGGATTCTTTCAGACCATGATCAGTCTAGACGTGGCCTTACTGGTGGAAGGTTATCCTCCTCAGGTTGAGGCTGTAAGTTTTTATTTGTAACTTTTTCCCCTGAAGAGGCACCAAAAAGGTGTGAAACATGTAGGGACGTAATAAATTTTGTGCAACTGAGTGGTGAAGTTTTTATTATTTGACCTTCCGCCTAGCAAGAAAATAAGAAGATTAAGAAAAGGGTCAGTTGAAGAATAATTATTACATTTACTTTAACGTGCAAGTAATGAATTGCTTACATTAAAAGTGCAGCAATTTATCCTTCAATTTATAAAGAAAACACATTTTTTTCTCCGGAATTCTTTCTAATATTTAAATACATTAATATTCTTTTTTTTTAAGCTTTTCATGAAATACTGTTTAAATTATTTGACTATAATAGATGCTGTACAATAATGTTCTCTCTTTAGATGGTATCACAAAAGACCAAGAAGCTGTGTTTCAATTTGCCCACGTCTTACATATAGCAGGACTGGTTTCAGAAAGGAAGTGTTAAAATACAATTTTTTTGTTACTCTTAGGTGCATAAACGTCTCAAAAAATAACAGTAAGTACATTCAATGACATTCATTAATACTAAATGGGGTCTCCCGTGGTCTAGTGGCTAGCACCTTAGATTCATAAGCGGGAGATGGTGGGTTCGATCCCCACCGGCGACAGGAATTTTCTCATCTTAGGGTTCGCTGAGAAAATTCCTGGCTGCACCCCGGATATCGGCGCTAATGTCCGAGATTTGTCGATGCGCCGTTAAAAAAAAAAAAAAAAAAAAAAAAAAAAAAAATTAATACTAAATGTTTCATTTCCCGTCTCGCATTACAGATGGAATTCAATTTTGCCTGCATATATTCTAATACCACCAGCTAAATATATTCCCAAACGTTTTCCATAAGTCTACTGCAGTTCAAACAGATATTGGTACGGTAACAGTCTGTTTGTACTGTAGTAAGTAATAATCAGTGGAGAAAAAACAGCTTACCTTAACACGTCATACGGAATTGCCGACTTGAATACTTAACATTACAAAACCCTTAGATCACGAAAATAACGGTGGTTAAAATTTGTGGGTTTGTGTCTGCATATATATATATATATATATATATATATATATATATATATATATATATATATATATATATATACACAAACACACACATACAGGATGCCCCGCATTGATATGTAATATCTTTGAATTTCAGGGACGCAAAAATGATCGTTCTATCTGAACTTTTGTTTACATTTAAAACTACTTTTTTTTTTTTAAACGCTGTTTTCGGGATTTTTGATCAGTGTATCGTTAATAATGACCACGATTTTAGAATCTACATTAAACTCGCAATATTTTTCTTAAATAATTCACTCTTTTCTTAATCAACTATTTGTAGATTTAGATGTTTGGCTCCGCCTCAAAATTATTTAATAAGCTTCAAAATGGTATCTCGTTGTTTTGAAAATAAATCTGTTTGAATCTACATTTTTTCTGATTTCTAAGTCAAAACCTCGCATTCTTTAATTTCACACGATAATGGTGATGCCCCATCCTTCCCATTCTACATGACGTGTATAAGACAAGCCCATCTACAAAATATTAAGTCACTCTGGTTTCTATTCTATGCATGCTGGCTGCGATGTGTGCATGTTTGTAAGGCCAATGCGCCTATGGTGCATTGTGTAGCACGAGAATGGTCACATGGAGTTTTGCTTCCATTAGTCTGACATAGAAGTTTATTTACAGCAAGAAGAGATGTTATAGCACTTTACACAGACCTTGTCCAAATGTGGCCACAGAACGTGGTCCATCTTATGCGGCATGCGATACTGCTTATTCAATGGCACGAGACTCCGCCTGCGTACAAATGGGCGGATTCCACTCGCGTAAGGAGTCAACTCTAATTCATAATCAGTGATTTATTCCACATAGATCTCGAAAATAAAGGCATAAATAAATATACAGTGACTCACAAAACTGTTGCAATGATAGCTCATGCTTACAAAATTTGAATACTACGCTGTTAGAAATGAGAGTTGGGTAATGAAACAAATGTACATGGTTTTAACACATACTTAATAATTAGAAATTAACATAATAACAATTTTATTGAAGTACAAAAATAAATTCTAAAAAACATTGAAAATTTAACTGATTGCATACTTTTGTGACTGGATTAAAACTATTACAAACCATTATAATTTAGTACTTTCGATGCCTTCCTTTGGCTTTAATTATGGTCTGAATTCTATTTGGAACACCTTTTACAAGATTGTTTGAACATTATGACGGGATATCGTTCTACATCAATTAGTTTCGCTCACATAATTGTTCAATCGATTATGAGGAATTTTCGCACTTGGGTAATTTTTGTTTTTCACGGAACGAAAAGTGCCCAATAATATCTATATTAGGAGACCGAGGGGTAAATCTATCAAGTTAATTGAATGATTTTCAAACCATTCCACTTATTTTTTCAATGTACTTTGGATCATTATCCTGTTTAAATATAATATCTTCATATTGGAATTTAAAACTTGGCAGTTGAGATGACTGGAAAATAGTTAGATATTCCTCAGGGTTCATTTCCCCTCCTATTCTGGCAATTCTTCGAACATTTCGGTCCTTTATGCACTCCAAACCATTTGACTGCCACCACCAAAATTTCGAGTAGACTTGAATTCTTTGTGAATAATGGGAGACCAAGGTTTTTTTCCAAAGCCAGTATTGTCCATCAGTTCAAAAACGGTTCATTTTTGTTTCGTCTGACCTCACAACTCTTCTCGAGTCAGGAGTTGTCCAATTTTCATGATTACCACGAAATGGCAGACTTAGTTGCCTATTTTTTTTTTTATGCAATTGGTTCTTGTCCTTTACCCTTGCCACATAACCATGACTATTTAGTGCTCTTGGAATAGTTTCATCACTGGCGTGAAGCCCCGTGTCTGATCTAAGTATATTTTGGCCTTTTACAGCAACATCGATCTCGCCCAGCCTAATCAGTCGAACCAGTAACTCGCTGTTTCTTTCTGAAATTTTTCTTGGTTGACCTCCAACATGTTTAGAACAATAACGAGTCTTCTTTATAACATATCTACTTACTTTAAAAACATTCAAACCAACTCGAGAAGCCATTTGTCACATCGAAAGGCCTTCATTGACCTAAGGTTTTACTACTGTTGTTTATGTTGTGAAAATTGATTTCATCCTCATTTTTTTAATAATTTATCTGACCCAAATATTATTTTTTATGTCCGTTCTGCTTGGTAGTAATTATTTTAAATAATTCCCTAAACAACATCCGCCACAAAACTGTTGCAATGACCCTGCAACGGAAAGCGTATCCCTGAGAGTGTAAACATTGACTAGTCCCCTCAAAATCCTTTTAGAATGAAATCCTGTATTATAAATTAACTTACATATCATTGCAAAGGTTTTGTGAGTCACTGTATATTTGTAAATATATATATATTCCACTTGTTCTTTTTTCTTTATTTGGCAGAGGGTCGATGAAGCAGAACACCATTTGTTTTTGTTCAACTAT
>OX328132.1:79970571-80253071 GCA_946811695.1 Gonocerus acuteangulatus
ATTGTATATCGCCATCCATCTGATACGTAATAAGTGTATTTTTATTTCGTTATTTCTTTCTTATAAGATGATATATTTAAAAAGTATTAATGTCTGAAATCTTCCTATAAATTCAAACCTTCCGTAAATTGTATGACGTATTTATTCTAAACATAATCATTCATTCATTCACTTTTGGTATATGTTCAATGGGTATCCGATAATTTTGATGACTATAAAAAATTTCCTCAAATTTTTCTAATGTTTTGTATAAAAATGGCAGAAGGTGAATAGATAAAATAAAATAAATACACTATTAAATACTAGTAATTTTATTGAAATTTCCCTACCGCGTTTCTATTTATTTTGACGCTCTTTAGAGGCACTAAGACTGGTTAAAACTTACATTTAGACATGGTATTTGTAGTAGAAGGTTCGCCTTCCGTTAGTTAAGCTGTATGAATAGCTAACTAGCCTTAGTGCTCCGGAAGAGGGTCAACATGAAAGTGAACCCGGTAGCGCGATTTCAATAAAATTACTAGTACTGACTTTATTTCGTCAATTGACTTTCTGCCTATTTTCTAAAAAAATATAATTTTTATGACTCGACAATTTAAAACAAATCAGGCTGCCTTGAATCTAAAGATAAATTGTGGTGTACTCCTTGAGTATCACTTTCTCTCTCTCTCTCTCTTCTTAACCTGTTATTCATCACGTATGCGGAGAAATTCTAGACCATACATTCAGAAACCTGTTTGGGTTACGTACGTGGGTAGAGTTGTGATCGCCTCCCTTTCCTTGAAAATTATGTTCTGGCACGAGAAAATTACTAATAAGAAAGTCTAAACGCCGTGTTGCGTAAACTACTTGGATTTAAGTTCTAAAAATGTTCATTAAAATCGCCAGAACGACTGCAATGGGATTTTTGCAGCAGTTGAAAATATTGGACCATTAGAGTACCGCCAGTAGGACATCTCCTGAACCAACAACCTCCCCCTTTTGAAATTACGTGTGAATTGCTTTGTAGTAAATTTTTGGAACGATATGACAAATTACCTACAACAAAGCTGTGCATTACAGCTAGTGCAAAAGTGTATCCCAGTTATAAAGAAATGGGATAGATTGAGATCTCACCAAGCTGGTGTGTTTTAAATTACTTGTAATTCGGAGATCTCGATGGAAATTCCATTGTCATAGGTGCATGGAGATACTGCCATAGTTCAAGAGGGGAGAGAGAAAGACATCGAATATAAAGGGACAGGATAAAAGTGAATATATACAAAATAAAATCGACTTGAAAAAATAGTGAATCAAATATAGTGTCTGTTTGATTCGGGGACAGCGACTTGCCTTCGAAGGATAAGGGTGCGTTTACACTAGGATAGTTATTGCAGGATATTTATATCAGAGAGAAATTCTGACTAATGTAAACCATGTAAAATTTATGTCTGACATAAATTCCACATGGTTTACATTAGTCAGAATTTCTCTCTGATATAAATATCCTGCAATAACTATCCTAGTGTAAACGCACCCTAAGGTATATGATTCTGTTGCACAGGGTGCGCAGTTCTTGAGAAAAATAGGTTTATTGATCGTAAAAAAATGCTAAACATTCTTTAAAATACTCTGCCCTTGGATCAATACACTTGAGGAGACATATCTCCTCCAGCCATGCCTGTTAAGCACGCTGAGCCTCCTCGACATGTATTTTTAACTAGACTAGAATTTTTAAAAAACGTCACACAAATTTTTAAAATATGTTTTATAAAAACTAAGAAATTGGAATTTGGAGTTTGGACTATGATTGCACAAGACATGATCACTTTTGAAATGTTCATGTATTTTCTTTGGAATATCGAAAACCATTGCAAAATCGTTTTATGTAAAAATAGTCATTCGAAATCCTAATAAGTTTCCTACCAAAAAGATTTAAGCATAAACTTCGAATGTTAAAAGTGTGTTTTTGTGTAATGGCGTGTTTTGCAAGTGCAGATTTATCTATTTCTTTATTAGTGATGGTTCGTTTATGTTGTGTAAGACGTGAGTGAATGTCATTTATGGTTTCTCCTATGTATACACCATTACAGGAAGGGGTTTGACAAAGACTTACAAAGACAATAAAAAAATCCTACCCTTCCCTAAATTTTGGTTTGAAAACTACCAACAAACTCAAAACCCTCTATACCAAACTCAAAGATCCCATCCCTTTTGAACAAACCACCCGTTGTGTTTACCAAGCCCCTTGTCAAACCCGTTCCTGTAATGGTGTATACATAGGAGAAACCATAAATGACATTCACTCACGTCTTACACAACATAAACGAACCATCACTAATAAAGAAATAGATAAATCTGCACTTGCAAAACACGCCATTACACAAAAACACACTTTTAACTTCGACGACACGAAAATTCTTTCTACACAACGAAACAAAAAAAGACTACAGATCTCGGAATGTGTACACATAAACATAAACAAAAACAATATAAACTACAAAACTGACCAACAAGGCATTTCTCCTATGTACGCTAATATTTTCCAAATACTCTCCCGACCTCCCACCTAGATTTTTACCATGCCCCTTGGGTATCCTTCCATTAACACCTTTTTCTCCTTTCCTGTCATAAATATGTCATAAACATGCCTTTTGATCCTTACCGACATGTCATAAACATGCTTTTTGATCCTTACCGACATTTCCCCCACCACCTGCTGTTTCCACTTACTTATACCCCAGTAGATTTCTTTTTCTCCTTAGACACTCTACAATGGTTACTTAATTGCCAACCTTGGTCTTCCTCTGCCGCTCGGCATTTCTATTGGTATGTAGTATCTTATTTCTTTGTAAAATTAATTAATGTTACTATTAGCTACTATATTTGTCATTGGTATGTAGCTTCTTATTTCTTTGTAAAATCAATTAACGTTACTAATTACTATTAAAATCAATTATTGTACCTATTCACTTTTTCATTCTAAGAATTTAAGACGATATGTTCTTTTATAAGTTAATTGTATCTATAGCTCTGTTACCTATCACAATCATAATTTTTTTTGTTTTTGTATTAATTTCTTTTTTTGTCATTTTAGCTGACGAAGGCTACCAATGAGTAGCCGAAACGTCCGAAATATAGATTTTTTAAAACAAAATCATATTGAGGTTTATTTAGCCGAATCCCAACCATTCCATCTTTACTTATTATTTATCCTTATTGGTAGCTTATAAAATAGACAATTGCCCAAATAAAATGTTTATTGCCAATACAAAAATGTCCTTCGGACTTCATTTGATGAATATTTAAGTATGAATCAAAAGCATTTCACACGAACTCAAATTCGTCGAAAGATTCCGCTGCTGTCAAAGAAATCTCGTATGTCGTTAGGAAAGGAAAATCACATTGAGTTTGATTTGTTGAGCTCTCTCCAATCAATCGGAAGCTTTCCCTGCTCTCCTTCCTTCGATTAATTGCTGCAATCAGATGACATTTTATACGGAATCGCGTTCAATCGATGGCTACGCTGTTCAAAGTATGAAATTGTCGTAAGCCCGCTCCCATCAATGCTCATGACTTGTTTGGTCACCCTGTCAATTATCAAGAGAAGATAGTCGTGCACCATGTAAATCGATAATCGAATAGAAACTCGTGAGACTCATTTGGCTCCAATTCAATACGATTGGTCGTTAGTTACATCATTCCGATACCAATTCACTAAAAAATTGAACATTTACACGGAACTTCAAAACAAAATAAATTTCATTCTCTGATAGAATGAATCGTAAATATTCTAGCAACTCAAATCAAATTTAAAATGAACTTATTTTATAGTAAGTGGTTTACGGAAAAGAAGAGAACTTGATCCAAATATTTAACGATGTAAAAGAGAGATTTCGCTCTCATTCATTTTCAATTTTTTGAGATAATAAAGAAGTGGTTAACCCATTCACCTATGCCCCGAACTGGTGCGGGCTGATAAGTACGGTCTCCCTACACCACTCTGGCACTGGCGCGGGTTGAAAAAACGTTAGTTTATCTCATAAAACTGAATTTTCGGCCTACCTATGGAGTTTTTTTTATTCTAGTAGTTCCCCTAGTTCACCAAAATAGATTACACCATGTATAACTTGCTCCTATCTCCTCTACTAGGACGAGGCACAATGATGAGAAAAGGGACGAAGAGAAATACAAAATTAGCTCCCTGTGTGGCATGCACCACTAGCCAAATGTATTCCGCGTGACCCGCACAGCACTCGTGTATTGAATGTAGGGGTCAAAAAGTTAATAAAGAAATAAAGAAGGCGGAAAAGTAAATTTTTATAAATAGGACGTTTATCCGAGTGGCAAACAACATACTAACTATAATTTGTACGCATCACTGTTTAAATTTTTGATTAATTCTTTCACAATATGGGGTGTAAATGATGAATGAATACTGGTCTACAAAATTTAACTTTTTTTGTGCCTTTCAATTGAATACTATATTTTTATATTGTTTTGAGATTACTGAATGCGAAAGCACGAATATATTGTTTTATCATCATTAATGTGATTAATCTTTCTCGCTCCCCGTATTATATTAAATATGGCGCAAATGAACAATAAGAGCTAACTATGAAATTTAACTTATTTTTTATCTTCAGCGAATGTAATACTGTCAATATAGCATATTTTCATATAAATTTGATGTAGACCAGTGTAAAGTAATAATAAGAAGATTGAATCAAGAGGAAAATGGGTTTATATAAACGTATAAAAATAGTTCGTTTAGTGAATAGAGAAATTGGGAGAACAATACCAAATTTAAAAGTGAAAAACTAAAACAGCTAAAAAAGTAGACGGTTCTTCAAAGAACAAGAACCTTTGATGTCCTTTTTGTACCTATTCTCAATTCCTCCCTTCCTCATTTTCGCCCTCACTCCCATAAAATTATTTAGACTCCAATATCCTTTAGGTACTAAGACAGAGAGATTCGCAAATATTTCTAACATTATTTTGGCGTCTGAGCTCATAGTCCGTCGGCCCGTGTACATTTTATGCAACGATTTGTAAGATTCTTCATTTTTTCACTATTGATTGTACAAGTCTTAACAAGAACAGTGCCACTTTTCAGCCGGCTAGGTAGCGGTGGGTTTGGCTGCGGGGGCGTTGCAAACTTCTGCTTGTCAGCTGGGGGTCTAAACTTGGCAAAAATACGAAATTCTGAAACGATTTTAAGATTGCTGAAATTTTGGTGGTTACTAGTATTTGTAGTGAGATTAACGAAAAACATTGTCAGCTGCTCATATCTTGGTGGAAAACTTGTCAGCTGGGGGGGGGGGGGGGGGGGGTATAAGCGCTGAGCGCATGGCGCGCGCTCCGCTTTATACCGCCAGCTGACAACTTTTCCACCCGCATATAAGCAGCTGACAATTTGTTTCGTCAATCTTAGTACGAATACAACCTACTAACAAAATTTCAGGAATCTTAATATAGTTTTTGACTATTTAATAGCGAAAGCATGGTTATATTGATTACAACTTCTGAATATATTGATTGTAAATGAATATTTTTAGTATCAACGTTAAAATATATTATGTATTTGCATTAAGGTATGATGAAAAAATATGTCATTTATTTGTATAAAATACTGTATTGGCAATAAAAAAGTATAACACTAATAACACTTTGTAATAAAATGAAAGTCAATCGTTTTCTGATTCTGACTCTGCACCTTCAGAATCATCAACCCCCCCCCCCCCCCGCAGTAATTGTGCGGTCATCCTCTTTTTGGTGTCTTTCAGCTGAAAATACTAATTATTGTTATTGAAAAAATGATTAAACATTAATAAAGCATAGAAAATAATTAGTTTTAATATCTTCAGTGAATTGCTGATCTCGAACAATCATATCAACTACTCGACGGAATTGTTCGCCGTCAAACCATTTACATGTTTATATATCGTCGATACAAATGCAAACTAATGAATATGAAAAAATGCATCTTTCATTGCCCATCTTTAATAATTTCTGCTGGACTTATTTACGGCAAATTCTTCAATCTGACTTCACTCTATTAAAGGGAAAGTATTCCACTATCAAAAGGTCAAATCTGCCGAATATTTGACTGTTCAAAAAAAAGTTATGAATAAATACTTTTCCACTCTGAAAAGTGGTGATTTTCATATTCGTTAGTTTGCTTTTGTATCGACGATATTATCTTCAATATCCCATCCGTAATTCAGAGGAGTTAAACTTGAAGGTTCTTGTTTGTTTATTTTAGATTTTAAACATCGTCGTATAGGTATTATTTTTTCAATCTACTTTACAGTAGATTTATACCTACTCGATATTAGGCGTATAGCCATCGGGGATCAACCAAACAGGCTGCTAGGATTGCTAAAACGTGACGAAGCTCTAGACCCCTTAAGGATTCTTTAACTGTAGTGTGTATAGAGTTTCTGACACAGCAGACATACAGACAAACAGACAACAATTCTATAAATCATTGTTTTGGGTACAATTGCATTGATAAAGGCCCCCAAAAGTATTTTTACTCATATATCTTGCATATACAAACAGCGATTCGTTAGTATTTTATTATATGTGAAGATAGATTACGGCTAGTAGTGGTAAGTTGGTAAATCGGGTCCAGAATAAACCCCCCTCCTAATAAACCGTTTTACTTTATTTTTAAAACATATTTTTCTATTAATATTTCCACAAACGAATATCGAGTTTCGTCCGAGCGACTTTGGGTCCAGAGTAAACCCATCCTCCAGATGAACCAATTTTTCTGGTTAAAGAACTCATTAAATAATTTGCTAAGAGAATACTATATACAAAGTTTCGTGACAAAAAAAACCTCCGGTGTGTATCGTATTAACGATAGTTCATGAAATGTTGGACGTGATTCTTTACATTGGCATAACTTTTTTATTTATGTACCGATTCGCACGAAACAAACACTAAATGTTAAGTGAAACATACCACAATATATTAGTGAATACTGCAACTAATTCGGATAAACCGTTTCTGAGATTAGTGCTTACAGAAAAACAGACAAGCAGGCAAAAATTTTAAAAATCATTGTTTTGGGTACTATTGCATTGATAAAGGTCCCCAATAGTATTTTTCCCCATCTTCCAGATACAGACAGCGATCCGTTAGAATTGTATTATTTGTATAGATTTGTACTAAGGTATGATGAAAAAATATATTATTTATTTGTATAAAAAACTGTAAAAAATATTATATAATTTATTTATAATAATAATAGTTACCTAATAAAACTTTTTAATAAAAAGAAAGTCTGACTCTTCACCTTCAGTATCATTACTTTCAATATTTGTAGTGCTTGTGAGGTCATCCTGCTGTCTCTCATGTGAAAATACTAATTATTGGTATTGAAAAAAATGATGAAACATTAATAAAGCAAAGAAAATGAATAATTTTAATATCTTCAGTGAATTACTGATCTCGAACAATCATTTCAACTACTGGAGGTAATTGTTCGCCATCAAACTATTTACATGTGTGCATTTTATTTATGTTATTATTAGATGTTAAAATTTGGATGAATATGGGAACGTGAACAAACCAAACTATTTAGATAATAATAACTTATTTTTAACACTAGGCGAAACACTCTGCCAAGCGTTGCCTGATTTTCACGCATTCACAGCGAAAATTTTTTATGTGCTATGTATTTTATACAAATAAATGATATATTTTTTCATCATAACTTAATGCAAATACATTATATATTTTAACGTTGATAATAAAAATATTCATTTACAATCAATATATTCAGAAGTTGGAATCAATATAAGCATGCTTTCGCTATTAAATAGTCAAAAACTATATTAAGATTCCTGAAATGTTGTTAGTAGGTTGTATTCGTACTAAGATTGACGAAAACACATTTCGGTAGCGTAATTTGTACAAACGACAGGGAATTCTAATCCCAAGAATATTTTTATTAAGTTTTTTAAATTCTTATCACATAATGGTTTAAATTAACGACATTGAACGCTCCTCGTTTTTTACTGTATATTTTAGTATAATTCTACCCATTGGAAAATACCGGATTGTTTTATGAATTATACTTATCGATAAATTTGCAATAGAAATATTAGAAAATACGCACATTGGCCCTTTAAACTCTCAACCACCTCTACCCTTTTCGAGTTTTCGGGAAAAATGAAAACAGTTTCATTGGATACAGAAGGCTCTGATCCATTTCGCGTACTCCTTAGCAGACTCTTCGACTTTTCAAGGATGAGAAGTTTCTTGAAAGAAAACGTATACGAACGTTGTTTCACTATAAAGGCATTTTAGTTCAGTTTTTAGGACTGCACAAAGGGTCCCCCCGCGATCTCGTGGCTAACGCATTGGATTCTCGTGCGGGAGGTTCGGGTTCGAGTCACGCCTGGAGTTGGTTTAGTTCTTTAATACATAGGCGCTCTGATGGAAATCTTTGCAAGTCGTGTTCGGTGCTAGTGGTCTAGTAGATGCAGTTGCACCGAAAAAAAGTACTGCACATTATTTGGTTAAAGTGGTTCTCATAATGAACCTCGCAATTCCACATGACTTACTAGCCCATACATAAAATCATACTAACTCACCTAAAGTCTATTAACTTATATTCAAAAATATAGGTTTGATATACCCCTTCTCCCCTTTCACACCTTTCCTTCCTTTTCACCTTTTTTCCCCTCTTTCTTACGATTTGTATTGACCTATTATATTACGATTTGTAAAATTCATTGATATATTATTTCATGATTTATAAAATGTACTAATGTATAATATCATGATTTCAACAATGAATTAATATATTGCATCAACTGTATAATATATGTATGTTGTAATATATATGATACATTGCTATAGAGTAAATTTCCAAAGTTGTGAAATTCTCGATAAATAAATAAATAAAATAAAAATAAAAATTACATTGTTATATCAAAATACGTTTTTATTGCCGACGTTTCAGCTTGAAATTCAAGTCATCATCAGGGCTACGAGGAGAGGAAGAATTGATGAAGGGTTAAGATTTAAGCCGAAACGTTGTCATTAAAACCCAATTTTTATAATTCATACTAAGCTGACCCTTTACGTATATCTTTGAATTTTGGTTATAGGCGAAATTCTTTGGTGGCTTTTTTCAAAACATGACCAGACTGTATGTTGTCCTACAGGTGGAAGGTTCTCCTCCTTAGCTTGAGGCTGTAAGTTTTAAAATTCGTGATATGTTTCCCTGACGACGCATCCAAAGGGGGCGAAACAGGAAGAAAGAGGATTTAGGGAAGAAATTAAGTTACTATAACTATTTAGTGGGATATTTTCCACCTAAAACAAAAAATTAAAGGCTTTTTTTTAGATATAAATGTATTTTTATTAACTATTAGCACCAAACTCCGAAATTCCCCTCCTTGATAAAATAAAATAAAAGGTTTTAAAGGTCATAATGTGGGGTATGAATATATGGATTATGAAAGATTCATTTTTTTTGTTAATTTATAAAAGCTCTTAAGTGGTACACGGGAACCGCAGTGAAGTCATATCTTATCTAGGAAACTGAGATTGAAACAGTTTTATCAGGCAGGAATATTGTGGGTGTAAAACCACTGTCCGCCTCACTGGTTGCAACACTTCTCGGCTATTGCCAAGGTTCAGGGTAAACCTATAGGTTACTCTAACCCACTCTCTCAAGGTCAAAGCCAGCCAGTTTCAAGAGGTTTAAAATTGGAGCATGCATGTGTTGATGTAAAATTAACTTATTGAAATCATTCTATGGAGCTATCTTTTCCTCTCTCTCTCTCTCTCTCTCTCTCTCTCTCTCTCTCTCTCAGATATATATATATATATATATATATATATATATATATATATATATAGGGGAAGGCGTTGTACCTTTGACCACTTTGCACAATTGAATTTGTTTTAGCTTGAATATTAAGGCTAAATTCATTTTTTTTATTTCATTGTAATTAGTATTCTATTGTTTATCATATTTAATTTTTTCAAGGTTCTAACTTTACATTTAATATTTTTTAATAATCTTTTAAAAAATAATCGTACAGTGGTCAAAGGTACAACATGTAGTTGTACCTTTGGTCATGGGGTGTTGTACCTCCGACCACGTAAAAACAACACAGCAGTGCAGAAAAAAAATTGTATTGAGTAATATTATAATTAATTTTGAGTTTAATAAATACAGTACATGGATGTAAGCATAATAAAAAGCTATTATTGATATTATGTTATGCTTAATATGCTGAAAAATCCAGTCAAATCGATAAATGTTTTAACTCTCAAGCAGATCCACTAGCAATAGTAGGGTATGGAAGTTAAGCCACAATGTCTTCAACATCAATATCATACAAATTTTCATCTTCTCCCGTAAACTTGTCACTTAAAGTTTGTTTTTTCAAATATTGGATCTTAAACATTGTACATTTAATACCACTGATCTCTGCGACTAAATATGTAATAGTCTTTTTACTTTTATTTTTAACAAGTATAAAATTTCCTTTTTCCAAATCATATTTTTCAAATTGTTGCTGGTTATCGACTTAACTCACGACATATATCAGACAGATCAACGTCACTTTCTCCTGAAGAAATTTCCGTGTCAGTATCAGAATCTGAACTGTCATTAGAATTTTTTTTTTTTTTTTTTTTTTTTTTTTTATTGAATATTTACAATCTGTATACATAAATACAATAAGTAAATAAATATCTCATACATAGCTATACACAAGGAAGAACAGAGGGGAGAAGGCAGCCATTGCTGTCACTCCCTAAGGAATGAATAATGTTTTTAAGTGTTACAGTTGGTCCCTAGGCCACTTTCTTTTCAGGCGTCTCGGGGGATTGGAAGGGATCGCATCTGTGGAAAGGGATTGGGCAAGGGGATTGGGATGAAAGGATAGCTTGGAATGAAAAGTGGAGAAGCGGGTTTTAGCTAATTCGGTGACAAAGGGAATTTCGAGGTCTGTATGAGGCATTAATGGTGCGAAACTAGTACAGCTATAGTAAATCATACGTGTTAATTTATGTATATCTTTTGACCTTCCGCCTGCTACATAATAACGTGTTTTTTAACGCAATAAACATGACGCAGCGTCCATGAAGTCATTCTAATCCGTCAAAGCTAATGTATTAAAAACTTTCACTCATTATATGTCGTTACATAAATATAATTTACTCTATAGCGGTTTTGCAGACAATCGGCTATTGAAGGCGGCTGTTGCCGCGACGGTGAGAATGCCGGACTATGTATCGGGGACATTTAGCTTGAATGGGAGTTTTTCACCGCTCAACCGGTGCCATGTAACTCTTCCATCTGAGGCGTTTGATGGTTTTCGTTGCATGATAGGAATTCGGCCATTGCTGTCAGCAGGAATCATTTACACCAACAACAAAGCAATCTGTCAAAATCCATCAGCGGACCTTTGAGTTTCTCACAATATTCATAGAATTGTAGGATCGTTTTTAGATACAAAAAAAGGTTGGATTTATAAGAACGAAATAAGAACGCCGAATTGCAGCAATTGCCTCATCATAAAGGGTTTTCATAACGTACTTATCTCTAGTGTTTTTTATATAGCTTAGAACAGAAACAGTTAATATTTTGTTGTGATACATTTGAAAAACATAAAACAGTTTTTTCGAATGACCTCACAAAGAAAAGGGGGATTACAGTCAACATAATGCAGAGAAAAGTGACAATCACTCACTCTAATATGACAAATAAAATTAACAACACATACAAAATGTTGATGAACAAGATAATAAAAGGGTTCTTGCTGAATTTTACGTTTGTACTCGATATTTAACATTATAAACCGTTATTTTCGTTATCTATGGGTTCAGAAACATGAAAGTTTCCAGTTGGCACTTCGGGATTGCGTCAAGAAGTTAACCTCATAAGCTGGTTTCCTCCCATTGGAGGGGGGAGGAGGAACCCCGCTAAAACTGACATAACCAGCTGATTGTTTCTATATAATTGGTCATCAGGTATGTATATATGGTCATGAGTTATGTATACATGGTCTTCAGTTATGACGTGGCCCTTTAGCGGAGAGTTCGCCTAAGTTCCAGGATTCTGCAAGTAGTTTTTAGGCTCCAGAAGAGGCTGCTTATGTTGTTTTTAATAAATTGACGATCAAAATAATTAGGAATTTTATTTATGATTCTTCTACCTACAAAAAAAGCCAATCTACGAACAATGTATTCCGTTTGCGTGGACTTCTGTATTTTTCGAAGAGTTTGAGTAAGCGGAGTAAAAGATTCGTCTGTGCGAGTCTATTTTCATAGATTCGCTTTGAAATTAAAATATTCCCATATTCAACTGGCATGTTAGTATGAAAATTCGAAACACATCTAAGGTCATAGGAAGGGAAATTTTTCATTTTACAACTATTTTTTGTATGCATTGTTTACAAAAACGTTACTATTTTCTTCCATGAATTGTGATTCTCCAACAATTAGTATGCTGTTCTGTACCAACCGATTGTAAATGGCCATCTACACATGAATAAATTGTGTTTTATCGGTGGGATCTGTCACGAATGCAGTTCAGAGTCGGAGAAGAGCGATGTAACTCTTTACAGCTCTCGGCCGTTGCTGATAGAACTCGTTGCATGACAGGAATTCGCCCGTGGAAGAGATCCTTACTGACACGGATATTTTCAATTACCTCTAGCAGATCAGATGTTTCGCTTTAGTTTCAACTGAATACTCCGTATCATTGGTACCGCAATGTAGAGCGGTTTGCTTCACATAAAGGCAGCGGATCCTACCGGTTCACTGACGATTACCGCATCCAATCATCGCATCTGTGGTTTACGCTTCGTTTCTAGTCGATAATGGATGGATTTTTGTCTCTACTGTTTTGGATTTCATTAAATATACTATATATCTTACAACAACAAAGAGGGGGGGGGGCTCCCCGTGCTCCAGTGGCTAACGCCATGAATTCTCATGTGACGGAGATGTGGGTTCGAGTCCCTCCTACATCAGGATGAATTCTTTTATAAAGGGTCCACTGAAAGTATCCCCTGCACCAGTAAGGAAGTTTTAAGAATGGTGGTAACCTTCTAGGCGATAATGACCTAGATGAAGATGTGCCACTAAAACAAAAACAAAGAAGAATTGTGATATTCCGTTGTTTTAGGATCACTTTGCCATGCCAATGTCGTTATTGATAAATTTTTGTTGACCACAAAGGAGAAACTCGCCTAACATCAGTACTATGGGTACCACAGCTTGGGAAAACTGTGCTATATAATGTATTATATTATATGCTACACTACTATCCAATATTTCCAACCAATAATTATAAGTTGAATTTAGATAAGGCAAGCGGACTGGCAGCATTGTTCACATTTAGCTACTGCCGCACAGTGTTGCCGTGGAGAAAAACAACCCCAAAACCGAAGATGCTCAATCGCGATTAAACTAAGTGAGTACCTCATTAGGTGCTTAACTTAAAATTTTTTTTTTTTTTTTTTTGGGAACACGCATTAGATGTTGGGAGTCCTATTTTCATTATATTGATGTAATATGGAGTGGGCCGTGCTGCTTATGTTTACTTCATCCTGTTGAACTTGAAGAGCTTGAGGCTATCAAATTTCCCCTTCTGGTCAACAGGCCAAGTGGTTGAACTGGACGTATATAAGCGGTGGGGGGGGGCTGCAGGTCTATGACATGACTAAAACTAAAAAATAAGTTTAATAAGATGAATTTTTTCGGCGTTAATAGCCCAAATGTTGATACGCCGTTAAACTCACAAATAAATAAATAAGATTACTTAGTTCAGAAATATATATATATATATATATATATATTTTTTTTTTTTTTTTTTTTGTGAAATAGCCAACTAAAACGGCTAGCTACTCCAAGTTGTAGATTGTTAGTATTCCATACTCCCACAATGTTTTCATCCCCCCCTCTGAAATTATTACCGATAAACGTCCCTGCACCAATCAGTCAGCTAGTTCAACCACTGAAGCCATTTACCAAATACCGATAACCGAAAGAGGCATAGAATAATGAATAAAATCAAATCATTAATATCAATTTGCCCATTATTAATTATTGTCAAAGAAATAAAACTATTTTGTTTAGATGTTGTATTTATTCTTTTCTTTATAAGATGCCTCTTTATTTCATTGATTTCATTTTATTCATTTGAGTACACTTCTTTCGGATATCGTTTTTTAAGGGGTGGCCCTTATCGATCAGTATTAGCTGACTGTTTTGCACCATTATTCTTAGCTTCAGTCAGGAAGTGGGCTTGATAGTTGAAGGTTTACTTGCCTACAGTGGCTGTAAATAGTTTTTAAGTGAAGCTCCTGAAGAGTCACTGAGGATATGAAACTAGTTCAGCGATTATTAATAAATTAAATTTATTAATTATGTGTATTATTTTATGAATTTTCGCTTGATATATAAAACGCTTGATTGTTAAAAATATTTAAAGGATTTTAGAATATGTAGATTCGGAAGTCATCCTACATTTCGGCAGCCTGTTAACCAGAAGGTGAGGTTTGATAGCCTCAACCTTTTCAAAGACAACAGGATGAGGCAAACACATGCAGCACGGTCTACTCCCCATATTACATCAATATAATAATCAGGATGAATGTAAATTATGCAAAAGATACAGAATAACCTACTTCCTGAGTTCTTAAACGTGTTTGTGCCCAATTTTGTCATCTGAAGGAACTTCCGTCGGAAAGAGTAAAATATCTTTTCAAAATGTTTTCATTGTTTGTAGTTTCAATCGTGCAAGGCGGTCAAAAGTTGGGGCTCGCAGATTACACAAATTTTAAACAGACTAAAGGGTACAAACAGACAAAACTGATGGTATGAACCACTCCAATAACCGAGTATAATGGTGAAATTTTTAACCGATTTAAAAGACTCAAAATCTCATTATTTTAATTAAATCTTCAATTTGTTATGCTTTTGCTGAGGCTGTTAAAGAATAAAGGATTAGATTTTCTGTTAAGAAAAACGTAAAAGCATATTACCATTATTATTATAAGCTGCCCAATTAAACGGTAAAGATTAAAAAATAAACTATACGTACATGTCCAAAACCACCTGTCGCTCCCTGAGTGGGGCGTGTTCTAAACATAAACTGTAATATTAACTACCGTTTGTAACCGGAAGTGGGCTAAACTGACCGGAAACTCATTTTTCAATTCAAACAACTGGTTGTTTGCGCGTTCGCCTTAAAATGGGATACTCAGTTGCAAGTTCTATCTGTTTGACCCAAGTAACAATATATTTTTCGAATATTCGTGCTAGCCGGAAGGTCAAAAATGAAACTTCACTAGATAGTAACACTAACTTCATTTCTTCCCTACACGTTTCACACCTTTTTGGTGCCTCTTCAGGGGATCTAGTTAAAAATATAAATCTTACAGCCTGAACTGGAGGAGGAGAACTTTCGACTAACGAGGAGGAGCCCCCCATGCGTCATAAAAACCTTAAAAATAAATTAAATAAGATCACTTAGTTCAGAAAAAATATTTTTTTGGGGTGTAATAGCGTTTTATTTGGCTAACGATTCCAAGTTCTAGATTGTTAGTATTCCATACCCACCAAATGCTACAAGCCACCCCACCCCAAAATTATTTCCTATATAGGCCCCTCTGAAGAAAGTAGTTTTGATAATAAAATGGTTATGCGTTCAAAATGTGGTTAAAGGTATAAACAACTTATCTAAGCAGTAACAAAAGCGATTTTTTGTTAATCTGGAGGTTGCCTAAGATAAGTAAGATGAAAATGAGGAAGGGTGATTAAAAAAATTAACAGCTAATTGTGAAAATTAACTCAGAGTAGTGATGTGTGTATTCCCTGACATTTATTCATTAATTAAAAGAAGTATTTTATAATTTCACATTGTTGATTAGTGAACTCATAAGGTGAAAATGAAATCTTCCTATAGGATGATATGTGCGTATTAAGTGAAATTTATTCACCAAACGAATAAAATAAGTCAGAATAAACATCATTAATACTAGCCCACCGACAAAAAAAAAAAATGACATAGCACAGGAATGGTTTTCGCGTATTAACTTAATAAAACTACGAATGAAATTAGCAGAATAATAATTAATAAACGAACAATAATATGAATATGAAATCACTTTTAGGGAAATCACTGTAATATGAAGACAACAATAAAATCGTATTAACAATAATCACTTTTTTTTTGGATGGATGCAATTACAAATTAAATATTCGTCATAATATGTACTTAATCAAGCAATTAATATTAATAAATTATAAATAAAAAATTAAGTAATGTCCATAGAAATGAACATTTTAGCTATGATTTTCTTAACCAATATCATAATAGCTATAATAAAAATGAGAAAGTTTTTTTTTAATTTTCTCACATATATAGCAGCATATTTTAATTCATTTAAACTAATTTCTCTGGCAAAGATATTAATATTTCAGAGAAATATAATTTGGTATAAATGTAATGGGAATAATTAACATGACAAAAAAAAAAAAAGCATACTGTAAAAAATACTGCGTTTTGTGATTAAGTATTAAATTTCATTGTCATTAAATATCTTGAAAAAATTTCTCAAATTTTATAATCAACGTACTTGTTTTGGAATTAATGTGCATTCTGTTTTGGGTTTCTGATACTGATTGAAATATTCTTTACATGCATTTTTATCAAATAATGCGTACAATTATTTTTTATTCAATTGTAGAGATTGTACATATGAGAAACATGAAATTTTGGAATAGAAGTAGTTAGTATTTTGTTTTGATCTTTCTTGAACAATATAAACACCTACTCCAATAAAATCCCAATGAATAGCAATATTTTATGCGCCGTTATGTACAGGAAACTGAGAGTACCCTAAGCGGAAATCACTCATCTTATAAATTCTCTCTATTCACCTTAATTTACGAACAGGTTTTTTTTTTTAAAAAAAAAGAAAATCCCAAGAAAAGTCTAGTTTCCCCCGCATTTCTCGGAAGCTATAATACATATGGCCTTAAAATGGTTTCATTTGATTTTTCACGTTACATTTTCTATAAAAAGTGTACCTGGAAGCCTATAACCGAAAGACCATAATCACTATATTGTTCCCGAGAAGTTCGCCGAAAACGCGATCTCTTGTTTCAAACAAAATATTTTTTAAAATAAATTTTGCCAACATTGACACATTTTTGAGGCTTCCAGATCACGAACAGATATTTATATATGAACCAACGGTATTTTCGTGAACTATTCTTTTTTCAATGATTGCTACTGCTTCTGCGTGGGTCATAACCACCAGAAACTCTCATAAGAAATCGTCTTGAAACAAAAGTCTTCAATGCGTTTTCTGTTCTTTTTCCAATCAGATGCGGAAAAATCAGGCGGCTGGAGCATAGTACTGACCACACTGCCTCCCTACCCTAGTTATGACCCAAATAGTCATGAATCAGTTGAATTGACCCTCTTCGGCCTCGTGGCTTGTACAAGATTCATCTTTATATATATATATATATATATATATATATATATATATATATATATATATATATATATATGCCCTTCTGAGGCTTTCGTAGAGTACACATCTTACTACTTTAAAGTTTGTTATAAATGTTACAAAAAAACCATAATAGAACTCATTTTATTCATTGAATGTCTTTTATGAAGTGTTATTTGGAAATTCATGATACGTTTTGTGGTTACTGCAGTTCTGGAATATGAATCAGACGATCCGTACTTTATTGGAAAAAAACGAGTGGATATTGTTATCGAATTCCGGTGATTCTGAATGACCGTGGTTAAACGGGGCATTTCTTTAAAATAGTATCTTCCCTGATGCTTCGTCTAAATTTGAAAACTAACATCTCGTCCACGGCCAACCAGAATGGAAGAATTGTTTTGTTAGGTTATTAAAAAGGAACAATATATGTTGCTGAGCTAACATCAATCTTTGCTTTCCATGTTTTTCTTGGCCCAATCCAACATAAAAAAAAACATCTCTAGTTGCACTCATTCCTACTTAATGGATCCAAAATCTACTAATACCGCTTTTCTATGGATTTGATCTTTCACATTGCCTGAAAGATTCACATTTTCAGTAAACTCCTTCCATAATAGGAAGTTACTCCGTGGCCACTAACAACTGACTAATGACATTTCTTCTTAAATGCGCATTTTCAACTCCTCCCAACTCAAGAAACTACTCTAAATTCACTATTCATTATAAAAAATTCCATAAGATTGGACTACTGATTTTTTTCCTTTTTTTATCACTATATCGACGTATACTTGTCAGTACCAGTACCTCAGGCACCCGTCTTCACTATACTCCTATAACACTTTCCATTAATCCACACATAGCAAACATAGGTGACTACGACAAAAAATCACTAACTAGATACGTACACAGACGAACTAAACACATTTTACTTGACAGGCACAATGTAATGTAATTCAACTTAGTATTTAAAATGTTCTGGGTTTTTTTGAAATTTTTCCCAAAAAATTACAAAACTATAAAAATCAAATAATTTGATATAAATTAGCAAGAACATGTTTATTGTACATGTTATAAACACTTATGTATGATACTATGTAAATATTGTAAATAAAGCTTTATTATTATACTCCTATAACATAAGAAACTACTCCATATCCACGAAGCATTATCTTAATGTCCCCAAGAACAAACAACTTTCGTTTCTTTACAGTATATCATTGTCGACCTCTGATAATATCTAAAAGGTATTCGTTTTCACTAAACTCATTCTAAAATAAGAACATGGTCAAAACCACCTACGCATGATCTTAAAGACCGTAAGAATGATCAGCTACCTTTTTTGTCGCTGTAAATCACAGAATTGAACTCTGATATTACCTATTAGGTAATCGTTTTCACTAAACTTATTTTAAAATAAGAATATGATCCAAATCCATTAAGCATTATCTTAGAGCCCGTAGGAATGATCAACTACCGTTTTGTCGCTATATATCGTAGTATTGAGCTCTGATATTACTTGTTAGACGCTCGTTTTCCATAAGCTCATTCTAAAATAAAATCATGATCCAAAACCACTTAGCCTTATCTTATACCCCGTAAGAATAAACAACTTCCGTTTTGTCGCTATATCACCTCTGATTTTTCCTAGCTATCCTAATATTTACTAATTGTACAAATGCGAACTTTCTTTCCTGTAAAAACTTTTTTATTTATTTTATAATTTATTTGTAATGTAACAAACAAATAAACGTAGTCCATACCATTGAAGGCTCTGTGATTCGACGAAAATAATCCCCTTCATAATATCTTAAAACTTAAGGATGCAAACATCCTTCAGAAAATAGGAAGGATAAAAAAAAAAATACATTAATTAATAAATAATATTTAAAAACCCCAAATTTTGTTTAACCGTTTTACTAGAAGGCGCAAATAAACTAGTAGTTGAGCGCCTAACTCCATATCCTATCCTGTCCTTTCTCCTACAAGTACCACAAAAATACAAATATTTTATATCTTAGATTTACATGTTTCACAACTATTTAACTCCTGTTCAGGAGACAAAATATTGATTGCAAATACTAATTGCAAAAAGGCGAACCTTCCCTTACAGTGGTCAGTCTTTACGTGACTAGACGTAAAATAGAACTCGCAGCCAATTGTTGCGCTTTATCAAAAAAAAAATCCTGATTCTTACTGTACTGGAGTCAACGTGTTAACACCTATAGGTAGGTGACAAAGCTCCAGAACCTTGTGCGTCTGCAAATACATTGCGCCAGAAAACATGAAAAGTTTCCGTAAAACGAATTATTTATTTATAATCTCATTCTTGCGAGTTGGCAAAGAGGCTCTTAGGATAAGGAGTAGTTTATGAGAGAGTCGAGTGGAATTAGTAGGTAGCAATAATATCTAATTAGTGTCGTTACTCCTAACAAGTGTAAGTAATTATTTGGGTTTAAATTATTTAGTGTAATGCATAATTATACTCAATATATAATTTTGTAAGCCTGTAGTGAGGTTGAAGATTTTAGATCCATTTGGGAAAAACAGGGTCATGCAAAACACATCGTTGTAAATTTTAAACCCCACGACGGTCAAGTCAACATAAATATAATATTTTACGGATATTGACCGTGTCACAATCTTCTTCACCGACTTTTAGTCTTTTAGTCTTACTGCTAGCTTCCTCAGGGGTAGGCCTGAGAAACTCTTCAAACTCAGCAAAGTTCCTCAGACCCGAGGAAGCAGTGAGCATGACTAGTGAAAGGTCGGTAAAGAAGATGGTGACACGGTAAATTCCCGAAGCCTCTAATGTTCGTGACATTGTTGAAAATTGTAGTGCCCAGCGTTCTGCTATTGACCAGAATAAGGCATCCGATGATCCTGCATTTAGAAAATGTGGAAAAGAATATTTCCATGAAGAGTTGGTCAAACAAATTATATTGAAATGATCATTGATTTATTATACAGGCAAATTCATATTAAAAATCCGTTTTATATAACTAATGAAATATGAACTTCATGCACTTACCAAAATGTCTATGCAGTAATTACCAAGCTTTTGATAAAAAGAAATTTTGAAAAATAATCTTGTTTTTTTTTAATTAATTATAGTTCATTTTATTGCGGCGATAATGCCAGCTTATAGGTTATATATAACAAAATAGCTCCTAATGTTGAACCTTCTTCTCGAAGCCACCCTGAAAGGGGAAAGAATGGCCTGATGATACTAACAATTTTTAATAAATCTTACTAAAATTAATGATGAATAAAAAATATTTAGAGTTGGAAGGTTTGGTTCATAAATATTTTAAGATTTCGTTATTTTTTAAATCGATTTATACGACAAACTTGAGTTATCCAATATTGAGATATTGCACTTATGATAAACTGTGTACTTGATTGATATAAGTAATTTAATAAAATGCTGTTTCAAAATTAATTTTATGAGGAAATCCAACGCAATAATGTAACAGAGATGTTATATATAAATTGTAATATTTCATTCTTAATAGAATTTGCCTCCTTCTTATTAGATTTTATTCTTAATGAAATTTTGCCGCACTAAATTAATATATTCGGAAAACCTCATTTCTAATGTTTTTCATGAGACGATAGTTTCATTTTCTTTTTGAGACAGAATGTCAACAAGAAAATTCAATTTAAGAAAAAAAAATATATCTTGAAAATAAATAACTGACTGACCTTTTTGTTGGGATCCGTAAATGAGTTTGTTTCTTCAAGATTTAGGCCCTTGGATGCTGAGCTCTGCTGTTCCTATCACAGGTGGAGGCTTACTGTGTACTGGGGGGGCACCTCAATCCACGTCCAAGGGAGAAAGTGCCCCCTCCACTACACCCCCACATTTCTTCTGGGGCCTCAAGGGGGGGAGGAGGGTAGCTTTTGTTCCTTGAAGGCCCTTAACAATGTCCCGCGGCTTGAACTGGATACTCGTGGTTTACCGCCAGTAAATTAGAAGTTACTGCAGTACCCGGTGGCGAGACCAAGGTAATTTCGACACTTACGCAAGGAGGAGTACGAAATGTTGGAAGTGGTTGAACATTTTATACACTGTTACTCGCTTTGGGATTTTAGTTCATAAGAAAGAAAGAACACTTTATTAAAAATTAAAGTGAGGCTGCCCAAATTAATGGGGTTGCTAAACCACACAGCTCAACAATCAGTCTTCAGATTTATTGAGTATTTTGGTTTATTTTTAACACTAGTATCCAGGTTTAATGTTTAATTTCCTACTACATATTAAACTTGTTGGCACTACAGTTGAAGATCACGATGGTGGAAATGTCGGGTTCGGACATAATAGTTGAAGAAAACTGATATTTTAATTTTTAATTACAATAAATAAATAAAACAAAAACACAATCACGGGAGGGTCTTGCAGAAAGGGTTGAGAGTAGGATTGGGTGCATTAATCATTTCTACAGGGCGCCAAATATATTGACTGTATGAGTGAGAAAAATATTGACGTTTTTACTCATTTTTGCTGCTGCTACTGATTTATATATTTTGGGGAATGATGATGAAAGAAGCTTTTATCAACCTCATTTTATAATATATGTTTCTCTGTGAAAATACGTTTGCATTGAAATTTAAATTAAGTGATTTGATTTTCATTTAAAAATTAAAACATATTTTCATATATTTTATATGTATATATATTTATATGTATATATATATATATATATATATATATATATATATATATATTTATTATATTTTTCCTAATATTTGTCATTAAAGTCACGGACTCACTACCCTCATATATATATTTGTTTGGTTTTTAGCGCGGTTCCTCCCTCCCCCATAGGGAGGAACCCCGCTTATAAGGTTGATACAATGAAACAATCCGGAAGTGCCGACAAGAAAATTTCGCGTTTCAGAACCCCTAGAGACCGAAAATAACGGTGGTTCAAATTTGTATATATATATATATATATATATATATATATATGTATATATTTATTTATATATATATATATATATATATATATATATATATATATATATATATATATATATTTGTCTGTTCGCTCATTTCTGGCTTCCCTGATGGTCCGATTTTGATGAAATTTGGTACAAAAATCTGTCGTCCAATTTGAAAGGTCAAGTTCGTTAACCAGCAAAATCCGCCCACTGGAAGATGGCGTTTGGGGAGAAATTCGCGCAAACAAAATCGTAACGCTTACGTTTTTGAGTTCATAAGCTTGTAAGTACTCGTTTTATAGGCTTCTTGGGCTAGGAAAACGAATGAAACCATTTTCAAGGCGATAGCTTTAACCGTTTTCGAGAAAACTGAAAAAATAATTTTTGAATGCCGTTTTTGGTTTGGGTACTTAGAATCATGGGATTCAGTTGAAACATTTACTGCATCTTCTACTTTTGTTAAATCTAATATGTTGAAATTTTGGTTGCGTTTGGAGTTAAGGAAGGGTTAGAATAAAATATTTTATTAACAGACATAAAAAAGTTTTGGTAACTTTGTATACTTTCCTTAATATCTCGAAAAAGGTTTAGAATCTTGGGAAACGGAAGAATACCATTAGAAAGCTTACTAAATGCTCTACAAAAAAGGTTCTAATAAAAGTTTTGATTAGGCGATGTCAATCGGAGAAATAAGTGCTTAAAACTTTAAAGTAATTGATTTCGCTTATTCGAACTGTTCTTTTTGTCTTTGATTTTGATACTTAAAATTATGGGATTCAATTGAAACATTTTCTGCATGTTTGAATTTCATCAACACTAATATGTTAAAATTTTGGTTACGTTTGGAGCTAAGGAAGGATTAGAATAAAATATTTTATTAACAGACATGAAATGTTTTGGGAACTTCGTATACATTCCCTGATATCTCGAAGACGGTTAGGAATATTGGTAAACGGAGGGTTACCATGCGAAAGCTTACTAAATGTTCTACAAAAAAGATTCTGAAACAATATTTGATTAGGCTATGTCAATCGGAGAAATAAGTGCTTAAACTTTGAAGTAATTGAATTCGTTTATTCGAACAGTTCTTCTTGTTTGTTTTTATTCCTTGTTGTTTTTTCATTGGTTATTGTAGGATAATGTATTTGACAATAAAACAGATTAATTAAAATAAGAAAAGCAATTCATTGTTAAAAATATATCAGGCTGTACCGTATGAAATGTCAGTTTTGGATTTGTAGATTTCCTTCAAATGTCTTGAAACTGTCGAGGCTCCTATTCCGAGTTCTTTGGCATATTCCCTAGTGTTTTTAATTGCTTATAGTAGTCAAATGTATTTGTCAATAAAACAGGATACGTATAATTAGAATCAATATTTTGTTTGTTAGAATTCGAAGATGCCGTATGAATATCTAGATTACAGTACTGGTGTTGATTTCGTTCTTTAGAATTATTCTTGGTATTCCCTATTTTCATCTGTTACCCATAGTTTTTTATTGTTAGTAGGTTTTTCTTATTGATTATAGAATATAAATCTATTTGGCTATAAAACAGGATACGTAAAATTAGTGACAATATTTCGGAGATTTCTGAGCGAAATACTTTTAAGATTTTCTACCACCACGAACGGCTTTTTTCCTCTATTTTTATCCACTAGATAGGCTTTATTTTGCATATTATTCTATATAAGTTTTATTCAGCAGGGGATTCTGATGAAATGTCGTGTTTTTGCTGTGGATTTTAAATACGATGTATCTAAGATTGGATAACATTAGCGAGTCTACATAGTTAAGAACCGACGACGGAGGATTACTTCTTGCTATGATTTAGTCTACATATGTATATTAAGTCCTAAATCCAAAAAATAAACTTCACAACGGTTAGATACTATGAGCGAATATGGCGGTTCAATGCCCGTAGAAGCAGAAGGTCCACAGGAAATTTACCTGCTAAGAGTTAATCCTCAAGAGCTGTAAATATACCCCAGGTATCTGCCGACACAAATACAAAGCCTAGGCGGAGAGCACCCCAAAAACACAGATCCAAACATAGGTTATATACTAAATATTCCTAAAGACTACTTAGTTGTAAACCGATTCATCAATTAGCAATCAATAGTTTTCAACAAAGTTATAAACAATATACTAAATATTGATAAAAAGTATTTAATTAGAAAAAAAAAACAATATTCCACAAGACTTGTTTTTGGTCCATTTGTATCTACTCCAAAGACTTAATTAGGTATATTATTCTATTGTAGTTGGCCAACTAAACTTTGTTTTATTTTGTTAAATAAAGTTTTTTTTCTTGACTTGTTATTCGTCAAGACTTTTTTTTGTCCTTGTGTATTAACTAGATAGGTTTTATTCGGCATATTATTCTATATAGGCTATATTAGGCAGGGTATTCTACTCAATCTTGTGTACTTCTTCTTGATCCTTCTGTACATTGGCGTATATAAAAACAATTTCGGGGGGGGGGGGGCTGAGACCATTTCCAGGGTATGGAATACTAAATATTTAGAGCTTGGAATAGTTTTAGGCAACTAAAACGCTATTACACGTAAAATAGAATATGTTTTATGAACTAAGTGATCTTATTTAATTTATTTTTAAGGGTTTTACGAGACGTTTTTATCATGAATTCAAAATTTCGGGAGGGGCTGCAGCCCCCTCAGCCCCCCCCCGCTCATATTCGCCCATGCTTCTGTATCCACTAGAAAGGCTTTATTAGGCATATTTTGTATTGATTTATAGAGCTTTGCTTTAGAATGAGAGCCAGATTCTGTAATTTCCGCTTCTGTGTAAAAGTTAGCTACTGTCGGTGTCCCTGACGCCTTAATATCACTTTTATTCGAGATGTTCGAGAGGATTTTGACAATTTTCACGAGATATATATAAAAAATAAGTTTATTTCTTTTCTAAGCTTATCAAATGGCACTAGGGACATGAACGGAACCGCGCTAAGATGCTGCAGTTCCTGCGAGTCGGACTTTTTTTTTCTCCCGGAGTGATAAAACATCTTGTGAGCGGAATGAAATTAATTGTGGACATGTCCGGGCTAGAGGAAGGCTAGCTTCCGGTTAGCCTGCAATAATTTGTAGTATGCTTCAGATGAGATACATTTACGATAAGAAACGTGTACAGTAATAAAAAGACAAAGGAAACCTCAAATGTTTTTATTAATCTTCTCTTGCCATTTATTGTCCTTCCTCTTACATTTAATTGACAACTCTCAAGGCATCCACAGTTTAGCACTAGACCGTCGTCATTGTACAGAACACGTACATTACACGGATAGTGTTCCTTTCGGGATCCTGTATTAACAATAATTATTTTGAAGCGCTTTTCAACAGCAAGGAACAGGACCTTCCTGCAGGGTTTTGCATATTGAAAATCTATTTAATCAACATAAAAGTTTCTTTATTTCATAACGCAAATGAATTATCTGAAATTTGATGTGAATTATATTATCCCTATTGTAGGAACACTAGAAAGAGTAAATACAAAATATTTAAAAATGAAGTGACTGATAGACCAAACAATGACATAAAGATTTTGGCTTCGTTTTTTTATTGAGGAAGTACATATAATAATGAATAATCCTGGAATCCTAGGAAATGAAAAAGCATACATCCTAGCTAAGGAAGCGACTTCAATGGCCCTCCCGGCGAATTCTAGCTCACACCCTCGAGACGTGAAACGCCAAATAAAAAAACTATTATGGGAACAGTGGCAAAGAAGATGGGAAACCCACTTGAGAACATTTTATCCCTCAGTTCACTCTACAATAGTCTACGATGACCTTTGTCGACGAGACTCAGTGGTAATAACAAGGCTGCGTATTGGACACACACGTCTAACACATGGCCATCATCTTGTCGGTAGGCGTCGTCCAACGTGTAATCCTTGTGATGGTGTGCTTACCGTGGATCATATCTTGGCGGAGTGCTCCCAGTTGCAAGGAGCCAGGGATAGGTTTGATATTAACAGTACACAAATTTTGAATAAAACAGAAACATATCAGAGTATTATTGATTATCTTAAATTTATTAAAGCATACATACATATCTAAAAATGTAACAACCCTCGAAAAAAAAATATATATAGAGATTTAGATTAAAATATAATATTGTAAAATATAAACATTAGTAAAGATTTTAAATTTCAAACATTATATAATATTCGGCTAACTTAAACAGTAGGGTATTGTGCTAAAGGCCATTGTAGTCGACGCACAATAAATTATATAAAAAAAAAAAAATAAAAATAATGAATAAAGAAGTCTTTGCCTTCTCGTAGTAATAATTCTACGAACAAAATGTAAGGATATGCTGCAGAAAGAGAGAGAGACAATGATTGACAGAATGAGAAGCGTGAAATAAAATCTGAAATGTCACTTTCTTAATTAAAAAAAACAACTAATTATTTGTTATATTACGTTCTATTTATTACGAAGTATTGTCCATCTGTACTTCACAACTGTAAAAACTTTATTATTTTCGTTTTTAGGATTTGCTTAACACAATCCTCGTAGTGAACACATTGTAGTATATTCTTGTCTTATTATTTCTTGCTTAGTTATGATTCGTGGAAGATGAAAAGACGAGATTATGTACCAGTTAGTTCAATGACTTGCAGTATGCGAGGAAACAATAAGGTAATCATGAATATGGTTACGTGGGCCCTACATGCATATAATCAACACCATATATAATATTACACGTACCGTATCCACTCCCCATTCATGTCATATTTTACATTCCTACTCAATATTTCTCGTAATTGCATTGCATCATAGTGATAATTGTTCGAGTTTTTTTTTAAAGTCATTATTTTTAAAATTAGAATTCACTTTTTGTTAATGAAGTACGAGATTGTATAGACTCGAAAACAAGAAGGAAGGAAACCTATTAATAATAATATTCATAAAAATGTATTACGTAGCTAAGCAATCCACGCTTTACCTATGTTACATAAATCCGTTCCAGTTAAAGGATAATACTACCTTATAACTTATTTTTTTACCAAGTTTTTTTTTGTGGGGTTAAATGCTTCCTTAACTATTCAAAAAATTGAACATACCTCACAAAGTTATTGTTCCATAACCAGCATACAAAACTTATGCTAGGAAAAATTGAAAAATATTGATTTATTTGTTATTCATAAATTTGATAAAATGACTTTGATTTTGATCACACAAGGTAGTATTACCCCTTAAGAGAACACATGCTTAGAATTCGTTATTATGCATCATCAAACAAATTGATAGGTTTTTTTTCTTTTCTTGTTTTTTTTTTTTATGGCGCTTCGACACCCTGACCATTAGCGCCGACATTCAGGGTGCAGTGGGACATTCCCAAGAAGCCGTGGGATGAGAAAATTCCTGCCGCCGCACAGTGGCCAAAAACCGCCCAAACGCGCTTAAAACTCAATAATATTTGTTATTGTTGATTTAGAAACCTGAAATTACAATATTTCAACTAGGACACGATTTTTCACTCGGATCACTTCAGACATTTTTTGCAGTCAACACTGACTTGAGTACTGCAAAAAAAATCCATCTTCGATTTGATTCCAATGTTTACAAAGAGATAACGCGCGTCTGTCTTACCGAGTTCTTTCACCTCTACCACCGAAGTAGGATGACTTATGCAGCTAATTTCAGTCTGGGGTCTTTCTATACATGCCCACGGAATATTTAAGCCCGAAATTAGAGAGACGCAAAAGCTATATGACAAAACGAAATTTGATACGTCTAATTTTTTTACTTTTTCAGTATCCCCGTCCATGAAGGCGATTCGAAAAATACAAACATATTTTTGTTGCCCTTCGAACATCCCATTATAACCAGAAAAACATGCGTCAACCTTATCGGTCTGAAAAAGTTAAGTTGAAGGAACGATTTTGGTAGATGAGGATGTGGGAAAGTTTCTTCGTTTCTAGTACTTCAATGATTAACCGCCGTCCTGCAATCAACGGTGGGGGCCTAAAACTCAAGAAATACCACTCTCACGAGTTATTTAACATATATTTAAGGCAAATGGGTTCGGAGAAAATACTTCAAAAAATCAAGTTTTGAGCGATTTTTGACTATTTTTGACCACTGTGCGCCGGTGGGGATCGAACCCACCATCTACCGCTTATGAATCTAAGGCGCTAACCAATAGACCACGGAAGACCCACTCAAATGGATAGTGACATGATTTTTTTTTTTGCTGTTTCGGCTTATGGGCCTATTAGCCATTAATGCCGGTAAAGTGAGGGATATACATCAATTATTCATTGGAAAGTTTTGAAAACTATTTTCTAGTAACATGTTTACAGCGTGGAACAAGAATGGTCAGTACGCACGCCGAAGCTTCATTGTATATGAACAATGTTTTTATTAATAGAAAACCTTACCTATAAGCCGTTAGACTCTAGTAAAATTTATAATTTATATGTGAAATACAAATGAAAATGAAACCTTTTTCACTTCTTGGAGAAATGCCCAATATTAAATGAATTTCGGAGAAAGTGGTTCAAGAAATCAATCCTAGAAGAATTCTCAATTATTGCTTACCTCAATGGTGAGGATTGGGATCCATTGATTGTATTGATTTCTTAGAGAAGCATACTGTTACAGGCAACTACCTAAACTACCTATAGCAGCATCTAATATTTATGCGGACTCCCGCAGACGGACAGATTTCCGTTGTGGAGTTTTTATTTTTTATATATTATAATATTACTGCTAAATAAAACTGTTCATTTATTCAATAGAAATCCACATCACTCCGTGTCGTTTTATTTTACTGCATGAAATTATCAGTACGTGAATCAAATGTTAATCAATTTCAAAAACATGAGACTAAATACATACGCTACATATAAGTTACTATTATATTACCTTATACGAGTATCTTCGAAGGAACTAGGGATACCCGAACACACTAGCTCCTCTGATAGCTATTTGAAAGCTGTATCCTCGAACTGATTTGGATATCACCAAACAGTTTTAGTATATGTTATATACTAATATATACATGCAATAAAGGAGGTTTAGTATATCCTCCTTGAAATTTAGATTACACCAAAAACCTTCCTATATTTATATACAAGCACCCATTCATCCCCCTTGGATTTTCTCAGGACAGGACATTGATTTCACAAATTTCCTGTCAATGCGCAATTTTCACTGCCTTGGCGTCTCTTGCCATCCTGTATGCAGTGCACAAAGTAGACTATTGAGGTCCAGGCATAGTTTGGATTGTGGAATTGGTCCTTACTTATATCGGGATATTACATTCACAGTTAACTCATCCATTTAAATCCAATTCCTTCCAAACATAAGCATAACTTGTGATGGGAAGATTTTGTGATGTAGTTGCAATCACAAGAGACTGAAATAATTTCTTAATCCCTTGCTTCTGTGTTTTATGAATTTTCCATATAAATATCTCAGCACTATATATGGAGAAAAAAGGAAATATTGAATCTGGATGGAATTCGGATATCACAAAATATCCTCGAAGGAATGAGATGGCACCAAATATCATCTAATAACTTGTAAATTAATTTAAATCTAATTAAATATCCTCTACAAAATGTCAAATCCCCAACAATCTTCAAAAGTTATTTTGGTATCGCAGAATAACCAAGAAGATAGAGAGAGTGTTTAGATATTGAGATAAACACCGATGGCGATATTAATATTACTTTTAATCTTTGAATGTGAATTTTATGTTTCCAAATATCCTGGAATGTGATTTAGATATCACCAAAAAACCTCGAATATGACTGTGATACCTCCATTTATATCGTTATTATAATTTCGTCCAATTTCCTTGAATACGATTTTTCTCAATCAACAAATATAATCACGATCAACAAATATACTTTTGTCAATATAATGACAGAATTTATTAAGAATTTTCCAGTTATTAAAAACAGCCCGCCTAAAACTGCCTCTTACCCATTATCAGATCATTTGTTTGCACCTCTCTCCACACCCCTGTCTAGTTCGACCACACCACCCTTAACAGATGCTCGTTTCCTCAAACTTACCGCGATTAACCAGATTCAGAAATGATTGCACATTCCTGAGGCATAGTTCTCTCTCTTCTCATCGGTATGCCAAATTTTCATCCTTTCCTTATTCATTTCACATTTATTCTTACGTTACCCATATTTTAAGTTTTAAATCTTTATCAATCTACCTTTAATTTGAGCTGTAGCTATAACACACATTTATTATATATATGATACATCCTCGTCCATGTATACTGTTTTTCCTTTCATTTCATCTGTATATAAATTATTATTAACCTTGTCCTCCTTGTTTTTCAGCCCTGATGAAGGCTTGAATTCCAAGCCGAAACGTCGTTAAAAATAAAACGCATTTTCTTATAAAAAATGTAGTTTTATTAAGATACCGAGACCGAACCCTAAGTATATACTGAATTTCAGTCCCGTTTAAAATGAATGGGGACGGAAATGATTCAATGAATTCACGCTCTTGCATAATATTTCGAATAAAGACACAAATCTAGTTCACGGATACTTGTGACAGGAGTCAGTGCAGTATTGACTTTCTTTTCCGCTTCAGTAAGAAGTACATTCCGTTATGTACGTGCCGTCATCCTCGCTTTTCCTCTTCCTATAAAATATTTCATACTGCAACGAAAATCATACTACTTCCTGCGGCAGAACTTCAGCTGCTTCAAATACTTTCATGATAATTGTAACCGAAGTTAAAGCAAAATCAGAAAAATCATTGAAATGAAAGGTCGCGGTAGGTAAGAAGGGGAGCAAGATAGGATTGGAGAAGAGGAGGTGTAAGATGCCCAAAATCATTTCGTAAGAAGTCATCAATTTGTTTCTCAAAAAAGTTGTGATACATTGATAACAAAGCCATTTTTTTCAGTTTGTACATAATAAAAATTATTTGATGGTGTTTTTTCTACGTTTTTTGTATTTTTATATGCTCACCCCCCAAATAATGCAAAAAAAAAAAAAAAAAACACGTTATGGACAAAAATCATATTATTCTAAAAATTCACGAAGACGATGATCCTCTGGTCCACGCCTTGGAACCCTTGTTCTATGTTATAAACTACATAGGTGACCCTTACGGCCTTAATAAAAAACATCAGGTCTTGAGATTGTGCCTTAGTTATTTATGCTCGACTTCCACACATTATTTGGTTTATACACATTCCCAAGAATGTTTTATGCCTTCATCGGTTCCCTTAGCTATTGTCAGGAGGTATGATTGGGGATATTTAGAATATGCCTTGCACCTGCTTTTACCTATTTTGAGTACTTACATCTGGTTTAACTTTTATGTCCCTACCAAAGTCCACTTTTGGCATATAGTGAAAATAACGATTATCAGTATTTTGCTTGGGTTGTGCACCTATTGATTATATCCTTTATAAGGAAGATTTGTTATTATTTTCGGAATTTTTTGCATGTGCTCGTAATTCACTTGCCTGTACATCAGTCCAAAAGAAGAGCAATTTGGTTATGAACGGCAACTAATATCGTTGGCTAAAGAAACAGTTGTCAAAATTTAGAATTATTTTGCACCTAATCCCAGCACCCATTGGCTATATGGCTAACGCACATCTTCGCCATTTTGCGCATCCTATCAAGGAATAATCATTTAGTTTTCTGAGTTATGTTTAGTTTATGAGGTTATATAGTATCCATCTCGAACTCCGTCCAGTTTTTGATTTAAGGAGTGAGTGCATTCTTATTTTGAGAGTAAAAAAAAACCCTTATGATTTTATGGGTTCTCAAGAATTTATTTGTAACCCCTAAATTGGGGGTGTATTATCAGCGTGAAGGTTCCAGTAACGTAGAGGTTTTCGTGAACAGATCGAAAAGTAAATGGACTAATTCAGAAAAGGGAACATTGTAATTTTACTATTCCCGACAAATGGTATTACATTTTAAGTTCATTATCGGTAGAGAGGCAATAGCATAAAAAGTACTTATATTTTTGAAGAACCAAACGAGAGGAAACGCATTAGAGAGAGGCAACGACTTCAGAAGGATTTGTCACTTCAAACCCGCAGTTCTACGTGCGCAACGGGAGGAAACGCAACAGAGCGAGAGAGACAGATAATAGAAGAATTTGTCTCTTCCTACTAAGGACAGAGAGTGGGGGGGGGGGGGGGTTGGCAATGCCTGAAGAAGTCCTAGTGTCTCCCAACCAGCAGTTCTACGTGTATAACAAGAGGAAACGCAGCAAAGAGAGACAAGTAGTGATTAAGGTTTTGTCTCTTCCAACCAGCAGTTCTACATGCGCAGGAAGAGGAAACGCACCAGAGATAGACAAGTAGTGAAGAATGCTTTGTCTGGTCCACCCAGCAGCTCTACATGCGCAACAAGAGGAAACACAGTAGAGAGAGACATGTAGTTATTAAGGCTTTGTCTCTTCCAACCAGCAGTTCTACATGCGCAGCAAGAAGAAACGCAGCAGAGATAGACAAGTAGTGAAGAACGCTTTGTCTGGTCTAACCAGCAATTCTACATGTGCAGCAAGAGGAAAAGCAGCAGAGATAGACCAGTAGTGAAGAAGGCTTTGTCTGGTCCAAACAGCAGTTGTACATGCGCAACAAGAGGAAACGCAGCAGAGAGGCGTGTAGTGATTAAGGCTTTGTCTCTTCCAACCAGCAGTTCTACATGCGCAGCAAGAAGAAACGCAGCAGAGATAGACAAGTAGTGAAGAACGCTTTGTCTGGTCTAACCAGCAGTTCTACATGCACAGCAAGAGGAAACGCAGCAGAGAGAGACAAGTAATGATGAAGACTTTGTCTGGTCCAACCAGCAGTTCTACATGCGCAACATGGGCAGGAGGGAGCCTAGGAATGAAGGACTTTTGTCACCTAAATAAGAATCGAAAGCGTGGGGATTTCATCTGACTTCGTACATTTTTTGTCATCGTGAACTACAAAAATACATTAAAGTTAAGCTAGCGGATTTAGTGTTAATAACACTAGGTGTAGGAGAACAAGTTGCAGACTTGCCAACAAAGGACGAACATACACACATATTCCTCCAACGTTCAAGCAAGGAGATAGTTTTCTACAGTAGGAGGGATACAACCGTCGTATTTATTGAATATAGGAAGCTCCTACAGTCAGAATATCTTAATCTATGATGTAAGAAAAACCTGTTCGACCAAAAGAAACTGAAGGAAAACAAAAAGAGGAAAGAGAACCTTCGAGCGAGATGAGTGGAGAGAGGTATGTCCTTGTGGATCTCATCATACTTTCTCTCTTGCCGCGCCTAGCTCCGGGCACGCCCGCACACTCTCCCTCTTATTCCAATTCCCACCAAATATTGTGCACCAGTCTGAAGAAATTCTTACTTGTAGTACGCCAGGCAAATTAGTGTATTTTGTCAATTTACGCATCTAAACCCTGTCTCCTCTCATTAGGCCTGGTCATGAATCTCGCTAATATTTTGCCATTTCTGTGAATCAGAAATGTAAGGCGATTCTCCTACATATGATGCTTGGAGGAAAACCCATTCGTCGTAAAGTCACTGAATACGTTCACTGAATTAAGGTTAAAAGTGTGAAACAAGACGAGCAAATAAATACATAAACTTAGCATGAAAAGGATTATCATATCTTTGACCCCAGTCCATAAATACACAGCCTGAAAATTAAGAAAACAGACCCTGAGGACCCAGAGAGGCAGATACCGGAGAAGTGTCTAATTCTTGGACATTCGCCACAGAAATAATGTGGTCGGTACTATGCCCCGGCTGCCTGATTGCCATTTGCAGGTACCCATCTAATTAACTAAAGCCTGCGTGAAGCCTGGGGCCCTGAATCCAACCCTTGAAGACGATCGGCTCATGTTTATGTGTGTTTATATATATATATATATATATATATATATATATATATATATATATATATATATATATATATATATATATATATAATATATTGTTCAAAATGCCACAGTGCAACAAGTACAGGCACGTTTCTAAAGGCAAGGGATGAAAGAAATGATAGTGCTTTTCGTTCGTATTCGTTTGCAAAAATGTTGCGAGCTGTTAAAATTGAAGGTAAGTGATCCTTCAGAACAAGGTGACAATCAAATAACAAGGTGAAGGTTAACCTTAGGAAACTTGTGGAGCATATATCCCTAGCCGAAATGTAGCGACTTCTTCCTCCTCTTCCAGCTCTGATGACTTCACTTAGTATTCAAGCCAAAAAGTTTGCAATACAATGATATCACTTACCCTAAATTATAGCTAACTTCAACTAATATTTACAATATGCAGGGTGTCCCAGTCTTAAACCGATAGACTTCGTATGGGGAATCGAAAACCTAAGTCAAAAAAGTTTTCGAGTAAAACGCAAAAAAAAAAAACGTGTTTTTTTTTAGAAATCACGATTTAGCGCTTAGAGGAAGCGTTTGAATAACCCATCGTATAGACATTTTGTCCCATATAGAGTTTTTTTTTCAGACGAACCATCTGCGCGAGGAACGCAAAAACTGGAAAAATATAATCTGGGTTGGCTTTCCTCCCCCCAAATTCTCACTTATTCCTTAACGGAAGAATTGTAAAAACAAAATTCGAATTTCTGTACAAATTTGTATCCAAACTATATTGAACGCCTCAATTAGACGCGAGACGGTGCGATACGAACAATAACATTTGTAACTACCTGATATTTTAAATTAAAAAATAAATAAATATAATAAAAAAAAAAGTGAACCGAGATTATTTCCCCCAGTTTTTGCGTATCACGCACAGACCGTGCTTCCGATCAAAAAATGTCTAACTCTCTATGGAACAAAATGTCCATCCTATGGGTTATGAATTCAAGGTCATTTGGAGGTCAAATACCGAAAAAACCGTAGGAAAAATCTGAAAACATTCATGCCTATGTTTTTGAGGTCCCTGAGTCCGAATCCGTAGTTTGTTTGAACTTACACCTTTTCCTAGAGGTCATTTGAAGATCATATAGAGAAAAAAACGTCGAAAAATTTCATGCGTGCGTTTGGCTCGCACTGCCTCCCAGAAAATGAATTTTTGAATGATTTTTTTTTTTAACCTCTAGGAAAAAGCGTAAGGTGAAACAAACTACGGACTCAGGGACCTTAAAAACATATGCATGATGTGTTTCAGATTTTCCTAGGGTTTTTTTTTTTTTTCTATTTGGCCTTCAAATGACCTTGAATCTGAATTAATGAATGTTATACAACCCGTTTATCGTAATTAGCGACCCCAAAATGACCATACAGCCCCGAGTGTTTTTAGATCAAATGTTGACCTGTGTTATTCATGAGTGTATATTAAAACTTGGTAAAAAATAACATGTGAATTCCCATCCTTTTGTGTACCTCACTAGGGTACAAAAGTCACTACTCCATTCATTTAGCCGAATGAACGGAGTCCGTCTAGTGGCCATGTGATGTGTGAGCTTACCAATCGAATGAGCAGTGAGTAGTCAGCTGTTAAAAATCAATAGAGCCAAACAAAAAATCGATTATCCAAGCTTTTTTCTAAGTAACAACAAGAACAATCTAAATCAGCTAGGTGTTAATCACCCTTCACCAGTAGGCAACGGGTTCAGCCTAATACCTTTCTGTGGGATTTGATATAGGTTGAGAGGGTTAGAGAGAGGATTTCTTCACTAATTCGAAAGGTTTATTTCTCCAACGCTACGTCCTTGTCAATGGATCCGAACCTTACTTTCCCTACTGCCCCGCCTAGTCCGGAGACACACCCCTTTTATATTTCCATCCCCTAAGTCTCCAACTACCTTAGGTATCGATAGAATTTTCATTTCGAAGGATACAGATAATTAACTGACGATCAGCAACAAACAGATAGAAATTGATTTTATTTAACTTTTTCAGGGAGTCGCAACAAAGACATATAATTAAATACATAAAATAAATTAAATGAAAAACTTTTGCGAAATATGTACAGTATTAGGTCTGTCAAAATGTTCGTGCATACTTTTGAAAATATGTTAAATAGTGTAAATAAAACAAAATTTAAAATTTTTACCAATGATATATTTTCCCTCACTGTGTACAACTTACAGTTAGCTTTTAAATTTCGTTGCTGTAAAATTACTTTTGAGTTTTGATGCAAAATAATTTGATGGTTTACTTGGTTCATCCTTTTTAGAATTTAACTTTTTCACTAGTAAAATATTTTGTGTGGCAAGAAATAAGTGAAAATCTCTTGGTTCAATGTCTGAAGAGTAAGCAGAATGCGGCAAGAGCTCTCAAAAACATTCAATTATTTTTTGTAGCGTTCTTCGACCCCTACGTGGTCAAGCATTATCATGATAAAAAAAAACAGGGATCGAAACAGTTTTTTTTTATCGATAAAGTTAAAATTTAATCGTTAAAACAACTTTAATTTTATAAGCTAAAGAATAACTGTTAAAAAAAAAAACATTTAGTTGAAAGTTTTAAGAGTAAAAATTATTTAGGAACTCTTAAAATTAAGTATGCACATGAAAATAAAAGTTAATATAATTATTTTATTTTTTCAAGAATTTTAGGGTTTACAATACCTGGAATAATGGAAGAATGAAAATTCACACTTCCACACCTATATTAACTAGCATATAACCAACACCCCCCAGCCCAGCCACACAAGGAAGTGTTGAAAAGAGCCTTTTAACCCAAAAGTATGTATTAAGTGAGTATAAATATAATCTAAATTCCACAAACTTACAGGATATATTATAATTGAAAATAAATTAATTCTTCAAAATAAGTGAAATGTTTGCATCAACACTGTTGAATGATTTTAATGCGCACGGACTTATTTACTGACCTAATATATGAACAATAATAAAATCTTATGACAACAAAGAAAAAAATAAAACAAACAATGCTGAGACTCATTAAACAGTATATATAAAGAAGTAAGAAAAAAACAGTGCACCGATTAAAGATGTACCACTGAATTTAATCATTTTTAAACGTCAGAGGACTAGAAATTACTTCTCGTATATTATTACTAGACTAATAATTACTATTCACGGTGGATTTTAGGGCTAACAAAACGTTTTACTACACCTGCCGCTTTTTGCGCCGAGCATTCGGTCCAAGACTGTGAATGAACGCAGGAATATACTAGATCGTTTATGTGATAAAAACCGGGTTAAGTTACACTGGGTGCCGGATCGCACAAGTATACTCGAAAATGATAAAGCTGTCAAACTGACAAGACTGTGGCCACAGAACACCTCTGTGGCCCAGAACCAGCGTGTGGAATATCTATAACCCTATGAAAAGAATTATTGGTGACTTGGCAAGGACATAAAATCTATGCATTTGCCAAAAATCCAAACACAAAGACATTCATAGCGTTTCCTATGCTAGATAGATAACAAACGAACAAAGACAATTTTGTCCGTACATTAGAAGGTTAAGTGGCAGACTGTTGCTCTTTACACAGGCAATGCAACGATGAACAACCATCAACATAACATGGGCCTGGCTACAACCTCGCTATGCAGGATGTGTGGGATAGAGGAGGAAACACATTTACATATAATTTGTGATTGTACAGCAAAAGTAGGAAGAAGACGCTTTATGAACTTTGGCAGAGATGAGTGTTGGTCAAGGGCGCAGGGCCACTATAGATGACCCAGCAGGTTAGCAGAAGCACAATATCAACAACAATAGATCTTTTAGGTCGAGTTGCTTTCCACCCTCGGGCCTTGGTTCTATCTATCTATTTGTTGGTGCCCCGCTTCATGGAGATTTACACCTTACGTTATGTGTATATTAAGTTATATAATAATATATTCGAGAAAAATAGTTTGAGGTTTGAGCCAATTACCTAGCGAGCTTCATGGCATAAAAATACTTGAAAGCAGAATGTTTATGGCAGCTCAGCCTCCAAACCAGTCGGCTAGAAGTAATAAAATCTTTACTGAGAACATTCCTTTCCCCACAGCCGTTCAGCCGCAAGGCCCTTCCAATCTATTTCCTCTTCTAATTGAATCTCTTCTTATGCATTCAACACTGCTAATATATGTAATTATTACAGTTCCCGGTTTCTTAAGCGCTTGAATTATAGATCTCATTAATCAAATATTGTTTTTTGTGTTTTAGGTAGTAGTTCTTAAAAAAAAATAACCCACATAAAACCATATATTTAAACTCCCAAGTGAAAGCAAGCAGGAAAACAATTCAATAGATGCATTTAACAGGAATCATAACATGGGATTGAAAGATGTTAAACAAGATCAACATCCTCTTCGTGGACACTTTCAATAACCCATTTAACTAAACTGGTGTTTCCACGGTTTAATTACATTACATTGGCCACCTTTCCATATAATTTGTTCTATAATATTGAATCCAATTGACGCGACTCCAAGCTTTGAAACATTACTATCTGAAATCTTACTGTAATATTTTGAATTGTTGAAATTTAGCTGATCTGGTCGAGCCCATATGTTGTACTCCGTCGGTCCATATAGAGAATATACCCGTATCCAACAGACGTCATTTTGTAATAGTTAGTAAATCTAGACACACAGTAGTGCACCAGGCCAAGTTCCGGCCTACATATTAGAGCCGATTTTTACCCCTTATAACGTTCAACCAGTTAAAAAAACTTATGAAATTATATACAAGTATATAGGAAATAATTTGGAGAGGGGAGCATTTGGGGGATACGGAATACTAAAAATCTAGAACTTGGGATAGTTAGCCAACTAAAGAGCTATTACATAAAAAAACATTATTTTTTTTGCACTGATTGATGTTATTTTGTTTTTTACGGCGCATCGACAAATCTTGGCCATTAGCGCCGACATCCAGGGTGCAGCCAGGAATTTTTTCAGCGAGCCCTGATATGAGAAAATTCCTGCCGCCGGTGGGGATCGAACCCACTATCTCCCGCTTATGAATCCAGCGCGCTAGCCACTAGACCACGGGAGACCCCGATTGATGTTATTGGTATTATTTAAGTTATTTTTAATGTTATTATGACACATGTTTACTAATTAGATCAAAATTTCGTGGGGGGGGGGGACTGCAGCTCGAAATTATTAAGCGCTTCGCGAAAAGCTAGAAACTTGAAATATTACAGGATGATAGACATTATGGTGTTTAAGGCAAAATCGAAAAATCCTGAAAAGCTTTGTTTGACTTCGCCCCCGGGGGGGGGGGAGCCCGTATTGTACTTATTTTTCTTTCGGAAACCCATTATTCCTCCTCAAGCAAAATGTCGACGAAACCAACTCTAATACTATATAACTATAATCTTTTTGGGGTAAACAATCATACCATTGCATTTATTAGTGGATCAGTCTCTTTAAACAACATTTCATTCAGTATTAAGTAGTTTAGTGCGTTGATAGAGTATGGCGGGGTTCAAACCTTCTGATGAGGATATTCGCAACTGCATAGATGAAGTGCAGAATCATGCGGGAATTAAGGCTACAACTGCGACTCAAAAAATAAATCAAGTTTATGGTGACCTGTTGACTGTAAACAAGTGCGGACCGAGGGTGATTTTGACCTCACACCACCTCACAAAAGCCTGGAAACGGTAGGCCTAAAGAGTGTGACCAGGATGCCTTGAAGACTTTAGTGGAATATGATCCGTGGTTACACATTGAGGAACGATCCGTGAGACTTGGGTACACACGGTCCACAGTACAGAGGAGCCTCCAAAAAATTGTTAAGTCACACAGACAGGGGCAATGGGTACCTTATCAATTATCGGAAGCCAACAATGACCATCAGAGAACACTCTTCTCATCGTTGCTCCATAATGATCCATTTCTTGGGAGCATTGTGACCAGAGACGAAAAATGGATCCTTTATAGCAACATTAAGCGCTCAAAAAAAAGTTTGTCTCAAGGTTAATCTCCAGTACAAACCTCTAAACGGACTTTGTTCGCCAGGCAGGTGTTGCTGAGTGAGGTGGGAAGTCCTTAGCAAATAAAAGGACTCCCAAACTCAAAGTGTTGATTACTTTTGGGTACCCCTATTATTTTTAATTAGCAAGTTACATTACAGCTGATGCCCTCAATTGACAGGCCCGCCCTCCTGGCGAAGCTAATATATTTTGTACATTTGAGGAACTATTTAAAGCTTGTCTTGAATCAGGAATACGGTCCAATAGTTGCTATTTATCTCCTCTAATGATTAGTTGAACTCCTTCCTTAACCTTTTACGGCATTTGAACTTATAACTGGGGTTATGCATGCAGCGAAACCATGTCAATTTCTCGGTTGACATGTCTCAACATTTACCAAAACACCATTTGACGAAATGCTCCTTAAAGATTATTAATGCTCCTAAGATTTCAATCTACAATTTCATATATATTTTTTTTGGTGCATCTACTGCCGAGGTCATACAATTTCATATTGTTTGTATTTTAAATTGGGTTTTCTATAGTATATTCAATGTATCAAAATCATAGAAGTCATGATTCAAAGACCAGTATATCTGCCTATACTGATAATAAATATACATCATATAGATGCATTCCGCGATCATTCTTACTATTAATTGATGCATTCTCTGAAAGTCGGAAGAAAATAATACACAACGAACTACGATCAGAGGTAAACCAAGATGCAATTTCTATTTCTATTAGACTATCATAGCTTTTTAAAATTTTAATTCTTAAATTCCGGAGTTTTCCCGTCTTCTGGTTCTGTAATTGCTTTTAATAATATATATATATATATGGAATGGCATTTTTCTCCAGCGGTGGTTGTCCTCCTCACTTCTTCCTGGAATATTTTGATGGGTTCATCTCCACCTTCGTCAGCCAGGTCATTGTTGTTTCTTCCTCGGTGGTTGCCGAGGACCACCGCTGGAGAAAAATGCCGTTCCATCCAAAAGTATGATCCCAGCGACGAAAAATAAACATCAAACATATATATATATATATATATATATATATATATATATATATATATATATATATATAGTACCTTGAAACAAATATGGCCAATGTCCAAACCTCTGAAATTTGAGTGAACTGCACGAGTTACATCTGTGTGGGGTAAACATAATTCTTAAACGGGCTAATGTTAAAGAAAAATATTCTTTTCCTCAATAAGTAACAATGGGAAGACATTGGCCCTTTTAACAACGAATTTTTATCTCACCTTGATCTCACAGCCTTCTTGTTCCACGGCACAGATATATATATATATATATATGTATTGTACCGAAATAAATTTAATTTGAAAGACTCACTTACCAACACCTGGGGTGGTACAATTTATCCGGATAGGCAAAGGATAGCCAGGTTCAATGAGGTATGAAACCCAGGTGATCCAAATACAAAAAAAAAACAAAAAAAAAACACAAGAAGATACTCAGAGCTGGTAACTATATTGAGATAAGTACAAAAGGATCCCAGTAAAAAAACAAATACATATACATATATATATATATATATATATATATATATATATATATACACCTTAAATATAATAAATATCTTGAAATACCACAAATAGTGCCCAATAAAAATGTAAACACACATATACCCAAACACAATCAATATCTATGAATACCAAAAAAAAAAAAAAAAATCCCAATAACGGGTAAGCATGTATATATATATATATATATATATATATATATATTTTATATACCATTAATACATAGAAATATCACAAGAAGGATTAATATTATTCAAATACTGAATAATATAGTAAAAGATATCGATAGATAAACATATATGCATATACACCAGATACTATCAGTAATCTGGGAAGAACAAAAATAGGCTCTTAATAAAAGCATAAATATATATATACATAGAAATATCACAAGAAGGATTAATATTATTCAAATATTGAATAATATAGTAAAAGATATCGATAGATAAACATATATGCATATACACCAGATACTATCAGTAATCTGGGAAGAACAAAAATAGACTCTTAATAAAAGCATAAATATATATGTATATACATACACCAGGTATAATTATTAAACTGGGAAAAAGCAAAAATAAAGACTTTGAATAAAATCATGAACATACACCAGATACAATCAGTAATCTGGGAAGAAGCCGAAAATAGACTTTCGATAGAGGCATAAACATATATATCTCAAATATATTTAATTTGGGAAAAGGCACAATTCTCAAGACTCATAAAATTCCATAGTCTGGCCTGGCCAATAACTACATGAGAATAATACATGACGATAAAACTGAAGTCCATAACTATCCAACAAATTGGCATAGAAAACACATACTGAAGAATTATTGAATTGCAACTACATGTACAATTCCACAACCTGGCATAGCCACCAATATCAAATTACAACACAAAATTTTGGTAATCTGGCGTTGCCAATAACTTACTTTCCCAAATTTTTAAACTATGCACAATATAGTTACTTGCACTCATGGCAGTAATTGAACGACAAAATTTTAAATGAGGCCTGGAGATAAATAAAACGTGGAGCCTGGTGTCCAGCAGAAGATAAAATGTATGAGTTACTCACTCATTTGTCCCACAATATGCTCTAAAAGCCTACCACATGGAGTTCCAATCACATGTTCGGCCAAAACGATAAACAGAGAAGATAAATGCCGCCTCTTCGTGCTACTGGATCTTCATTTTCACTATTAACAAACAGGACGCCTCAGTCCCTCCATAAACAGCTGGAAACCTCAAATTTGCAAAAACTTTTTCTAGCACATGCTTCTACGACGCCATTATCTCCCAGACTCCTCGAACCGACGCCTCCACTCCCCAAGGCCTAACGACCACGGGAAAAAAAACCAGAAGAATAAAAATCTTAAATTGTATACAAAAACTATTACATCCAAAATGGAGAAGAAAATTGACTATCTTTTGCGGATAGTAAACATTTACAAGTGGTGCGAATTCCGAATAAAATATAAAACATAAAATGTTATCAGTCCGAAGAGGTAGAGAAAGCAGGTTCTCACTCCCCGCAGGGCGCCACGTCACAATATGTCTGTTTTATCTTATATTTATATATGTTTTATGTAAAAAACCCCCAATTTTCTCTGCTTGCACCCATTATTTTTTAACGTTACGTTCAAATCAGCATTAAAAAGGTGAGTGCACTTGGAATGTACAAAAGTATTATTTCCGAACCGCAATAACCATCCAAAGCGTTGATATTACTAAAGAAGTCTAGTTAGCGACAAATTTTTAAGAATCACTACTCTCCCAAAATCAAATCTTCATGTTCCTGTATGTATATATTTATATACCCCAAATGCTCAAAAATTGTCCGATTTTGGTGAAATTCGGAACAAAAATACTAAGTCTAATTGAGAAGGTAAAGTTCGCTAACCAGCAGAATCTGCTAACCGGAACAGTGTTTTATGGACGAAATTTTCGCGAAAAAAATCGTTACCCTTTTTATAGGGCATTTCAAGCAAATTAATTACAAATAAAGTGCGCAATATCCACCTATGCAGCTCATGTGGGACGGACCTTTTTTTTATTTTTACCCCATAAACAAATGTTGAAATCTACGACCACACGTTCGCTGCTACCACTTTGAAACTTTGAACTTGGGAGTCCACGGGAAGGGGTGCCAGGACGAATCAACTTAAAGAGAGAAACCATAGGGATGTAATTAATATAGCGAGAGCGATGAGAGAAGGGCATATGTGCTACAGATCGGATGAATGAAGGGAGACTGATGTCTGGTGTCTACTTTCACCCTTACCAGCTGAACAAGGTTCATTACGGATAGAGCAAGCTGTTCTTACTGAAGGAGAGTCAACAACCAGCGGTGGTTTCTAATTGTTCATAAAGACAGAATTGAATGATACAGCAAATTGTCAACACATTCTTGTGTAATCATAAAGGCTCTCACAAAAAATCTGTCAGGCAGGATGTGCAACTGCCTGACAGCAACGTCCTTATAAAAATTCCAACTCAAAGGAACTGCGTCATCTTAGCGCGTTTCCTTTGTTTACCCTAGTAAAATAAGGAAGGGTTGGGTTGGGTTTGGGGTTTAAGTGCAGAAAACGCCTCACCGTCCGGAAGTGAAATGTTAGAAAGTCGTGTGTAGTATAATGATGGTTGAAAGGGTTCGCAAAACCACATATGTACGTCCAAACATCATATACTGGACAACATTTACTGGTCGAATAAAAAACATATATTTTTAATTATTTTATGTAGGCATTATGAAAGAATGCCTCTTCACAATTGTGTTTTAGTTTTTTTACGTTTTTGTCGGAAACCAAGCAAAAACGAGAAATATGCCATAGGACTTTCTTCATTCTTTGTCCATCCTGCATCGATTCCCGAAGTTTGGTCGTTTACTTTGGGTATACCCTGTATATATATATATATATATATATATATATATATATATAGATATATATATATATGAAAGTATTTGTTATTTTGGTATATTTTTTAATTCATTTATTTATTTTTCAATTTCATTTATTTTATTTTTTTAACACTTCTGATTATACTACTGGTCTGGAAACTAACACTAATATTACTTACTAATACAACTATTAATACTAATACTAAACTAGTAATACATATATATACAAACACTACGTGACGCACATATATATATATATATATATATATATATATATATATATATATATGATTTTCCATGAAAAAGGCATGTTTTCCCTTAACTTGGCCCTCAGGTAACAATTTTTTTTTGTTTATACCAAGTTAGGTTAAACTTAGGAAAGAAATAACCAAAGCATGAAATAAGAGTTAGGTCTTTGTATATATATATATATATATATATATATATATATACATATATATATATATATATATACATATACATATGTATATACAATAACTTGGGCCCATGTACTATTAGACGCCGACCCGATCTCGCAAGCGGGTTTCCTCCTTGCAGAGAGAAATCCCACTTGTTGTTAGCGCGCTACGTGTACTAACGTGAATTACACTTATTAAAATTTCTATATTTCTATATAAATTAGAAAGCTGTCGTATATAGGATAGTGTAAAGAGCGAGACCTACGTGCTTCTCACTCCTTCTTTTCAAGATAGCAAACTATTCATACTCGTAGAATAATGACTTTCATCTGTGCCTTAGGTACGGTGCCTTCAGCTCTCTTCTAGCATTAGTGTCCCATTCTATCCATTAGTAGGTGTATTCAATGGCTACGTGTTATATACAATACAAAGCACAGGAAAGTAGTCCAGCCACTTAAACCTTCGCCTTTCATGACTTCAACCTCACAGCTACTTCTTACGCATGGTGGTTCCCACACACCATACTTGGAATCTGCGAAATACTCATCCCTAAGCAGTTCTCCGCTCTCTTTTCTTCTGTTAGTTCACTAGTTCTCTCCAGTTCAATCATTCGCCTCTCCAGATAATTCTGAAAAAGAAATGTGCTCTAAATATTACTTCTAAGGGAGTAATAAATTATTGTATTTAGAAAATATTTGTTAAGTTCGTTATGGATCAAATATCGCGATGTAAGTAGAACATATTTTTTCAACCTTTTTATTTTGTCATTTTTAGGTACAGCTTATTCCAAATTGTAGATTTGAAACGAAAATAAAAAAATATTATACACGACATTTGGTCTTTATAAAATGAATAACTTTCACCGATTTTAGGTGAATCTTAATCAAGCATCGTCCAGGATGGAAAATAATTTGGTCATAACCTAATTAGCTTTTTGCGAATAAAAAATATACATTTTTATCTTTGCATATTGTACATAAAAATTTTGCTTAGTAAAACCTAAATTCTCGTTACAAAAAAAAAAAAAAAATCATTAGGTTGGTCTTATTCTGGGTTTTCCGATTTTTGTAGACAATTAATTATATTTGCTTTATAATTGATATGTTTTTTATAGGTCTTATTTATTCGATTTTACTAATTGAGATATCCTCTCAAGTATTGAATTTTCTTATTTATTGGAAACTTTAAATTAGAAATGAACTATGAAGTTCATTTGAACTAGTTCAATAACAACTATCCCAAGAGGAATATTTCCTTAAAATAAACGATTTTGCCCATCTCTAACAAACAGTAAACATAAGCTTTTATTTTTTAACTTATGTTGATCATAAAATATTGCCTGATTATCAAACCTATCCTGGATAAATTATCCGTCGGTCCATGTTTATCGCCTTACAGTACAGATTTTTGGATATATTCTTATATATCTTGAAACCGGTTTGGAATCCATAGTAAATTTGAATCATTTCAATAATTTATTCGAAAGCCAATTAAATTTTCTACAAAAATTGTTCCTATGTATTTCTTAATAGAGCGATCTCATCCGGAGAAACCGGTGCATAAAATTTCGATGTATCGATTTCGTTCTTTTGAACGGTTTTTTATTTGTTTTTGTTTTTTTTCGCATTTGATAGTAAAATATATATTTTTATAGTAATTTGAGCTTAGGGTACTGTCAGTTTCCTTTTGTGGCACCTAAAATCTTGCTTCTCTTTGAGATTCCATTTTATATTTTTACATTTTTTACGAAAGATCAAAACAAAATATTACCTGTCTCTATTCTAACCTTTCCAAATGCCACAAGGGGTAAGAATGGAAACGCGCTAATGTGACGCAGTTCTTGCGCCTCGGAATTTTTCTCATCAATAATACAATTATAATATCATTGTATTATAATACAATTATAATATCATTGTATTATAATACAATTATAATATCATTGTATTATAATACAATTGTATCATTGTATTTATAATACAATTATAATATCATCAAAGACATTCCAGCATTCTTTTCATTTTTCTCTCTCATTAAGCAATTTGTGGCATACTTACACGAATCTTGTGTTTTTCATCTATTGAGTGTTCGTCCAATGCTGTATTCTTTGGTTTAGATTTTTTTTAATACGTACCTCATATTAATGTTGCTTCATTCTTTGTTCAAAAAGGTGGCGAGTTTCCGCAGTATATAGCCAAAAATTAGAAAGGGCTGGTATTTACGTGACCTACGGTCCAAGAAATGCTAACACTGTGAGTTCCTTCTGGAGTAAAATTAAAGATCAGGTTGACAACTTGCTACTAGAATTACTTCATCTCGTTGCTAAATGCCTGATCCTGTTTTAAGAACGAAACTTGACCAAGATTACTTTATATCTTCACAACCCTACCAGCTAAGGTTTGCCTGTGGTTTCACTCTGGCAGGGATACATCTATAATAATGGATTATTGCGACATTTTGCTAAAGGAAATTATGATTTGTTTGTTAATATTTTTATCTAATCAACATTTTCTAATCAAGGTACTGATTACTTTTGTTATCATATCTCTATATGTAACAAATACAGGTTAATTGCTAATAACGATAATTTGTCCCGAAGTCAATTCTGATGATGGAAAAGATAAAAAACCGTAACCTATCTACTGACATCCATCTATCCATAAACTCCAACTACAATCCCATATATAGAACTATTTCCAGTTTCAATATTTCTAGCCCAGAGTATTTGATGAATAGAGCTATCATGCAAAAGCTAAGACCAGTAAGTCAGTAAAGAGTTTCAAATGCCTAATTAATTAAGGTCTGTAAGAAAAACAAATATCCCAGGAAATTTTCACTTTCTGTAAGCAATTAATTTCTAACAGCCTCTTCCACTTCCTTCTCTACTGTGATAAGCTAATAGAAAACAGACAGAAATATTTACAAGCATTTCTCTCTGCGCCAAGTGATGTACATAAAGTACAAGACATACTTAGAATTGACAACACAGAGAAACTTAACAAGATCTACTGGTACATAATGTCAGCCTGCAATTCACTGGATTCCTTAAACGATGATGATCCACTCACCAATCAAGTGCTATGATTAAGGATATTTGTTGGCCAACAGTGTTTGTTGGTATTGTTAATTTCTATTTATAACGGTTGTTTTTTTATGTTTTTACATTTCTTATGTTTTTCTTGAAAATGTATACATAAATTATTTGGAATGTAATGAAGTATTATTATTTAGTTATTGTTTTTATAATGAGCCATTTTACTGTTATGATAAACTGGACTCATGTAGGTGAAAATTAGTTATTCATGTATGTATAATTTGTACAAGATTGTAAATCTATAACAAATAAATTATATTCTATGCTATTCTATAAAAAAATATAACATTGAAAGAACGGTCTACCCGGGCTCCTGTGGATAACGCCTTGGATTTTCATGCGGAAGATGTTGATTAAAATCTCGCCTGAAGAAGATTTTTTTTTTTTTTTCATTTCAGGGCACGTTGAGAAATTTCCCACCATAGATGTTCAAGAAGGGTGGCAACCTATAGATAGCCCCGGTGCTGGATGTAGAAACATCGTTACAAAAAAAAGGTATTTTGGAAAAACTAATCGTTGCCTTGGTGTGAAATGTGTTTACAAGTGCAGCATTTGCGTTTAGGAAAATGAGCATTGAAAACACTTACTATGTCCAAATTTTAGGGTATTTCATCGAGATATGGGGAGAAAGCCTGTTCGATTTAGTCTAGAGGAAAGTGAATTGATCCCTGAAATAACATCGCCCTAAGACCGGTTTGCATAGGTCCTGGCATCTTCGAATAGCTCTGCGTCAGGGACCTTCCAGCTTAATCGACACCTACGCTTCTACATAACCTTGTCGAAATTACTTCAACAACTCCAAACCAACTCCGATCATCGATCAAATTTCATGAAACGCAACTTTTTTTTCTGCCTCTGGTATTCCTACGGTAATTTGCATTATGATATTTTGGCGACTCACTATAAAATATAGTATGTCTACTAAGCCACCTGACAGGAAGACGCCGTGAAACCTCTAAGTCTGACATATTGATTTCTTAGTTCGGAGGGATGTCGGCGTTGAGTGATTTTGGTGAGCTTAGTCGAGCGCAAGAATGGCTGTCAAAAGTAAAAACTCAACAATCATGACATTTCTCAGTCAGGGTTCGAACGCAATTTATGAATGTTATTAGGCTATTGCCTAGCCTAATAACATTCATAAATTGCGGAATCGAGATCCTTATAGAATATCAGCAATCTCAACATAATCAAGCCCCCGAACTTCATGGCCTCGACGTGGCGCATTATGCTCCTAGTAATGTTACTAGATTATAACTTTTGCCCCTCCCTATTGTTACCACGTGAAAAATACTATAATTCCTGATAATTGCTATCCCGCGGGCTAGATGGCTACAGAGCCCCTAATTTTGTGGATGAAATATTGGGAATTAATCGAACCACACATCTCTTGGCTTACTGCTTTTAAGTAACTTGTTTATTTTTCTCACATAATAAATACTAAACTGCAAGTGGCATTTTTTAGTCCCCTAACAGGTCACGAGGGTCAAGATGGGCAGAGACTCTAGAGGTATCTGATTCTTGACCAAACGGTACACTTGGGTGATAGTGTGGTCAGTACTATTAACGCTGTTAAAGGCTGCGTGGACCTTGGGATCCCAAATCCAATCTACAAACGTAGACTCTAGAAGATGAAATTTTTAGTGCTCTCGGATTTTGAACTCCTGCAGCATATTATTCGAGTGCTCTACCACTGACCTCCCCCGTGTATACGCTCAAACACACACATACACATATATATAAGTATATATATATATATATATATAAGTATATATATATATATATATATATATATATATATTTTTGAGGTTTCTTCGCTGGGCAGAATTATTCGTGTTCTTCATGCGGCATTCTCCAGCGGTCTGTTTTTTAGCGTGATATTTCGCAGAAATCCTATTCTGCTTCTTCAGACGGTTGTCCATTTTTTCACTTTTTTAGTTTGTTATTTTTAAATAACCTATAATAAATTGAGCTTATTTTAACATATGGCGCTTTCGGATATTCTTTCTTGTATCGTCGCCTGTTGACAACGCGTAGAGCCGATGGAACTGTTTAGAAGCTTTTCTTCGTCTTGCTGCGAAGTATCTGCTTTTCTTTTCTCTGCCAATCTTCCTATTACAGTTCTAAGTACGGGCTTCCAGGTAGGGTGTAGGATAACACCTTCATCCCTGTTGAGAGTCATGGGTTGCTTGAATATCTCTACCGCCTCTCTGACAAGCCTTCTTTGCCGGTTATCTTCTTTAGCCAGGACTCTAGCTTCATCAAAGAGCATTTGTCCAGGACATTCTTCCCCGTGTCTGGCTACAGCAGACGTTTTGGTGCGTTTTAGGCGGTAGTCAGCACAGTGTTGCTTTATCCTTGTGGCTATCTTCTTTCCAGTCTGTCCGACGTAGACTGTTCCACAGTCACATGAAAGAACGTAAACACCCTTGTCCTGTAACCACTGCTTATCCTTTGCTGATCCGAGTGAGTCACCTATTTTCTCTAGAGGTCGGAAAGCGACGTCTACACCTCGATTTATCAAAAGTCTGCCTACTTTTTCGCTTATGCCTCGGACGTATGACAATGCTACTCGGTTTGAGGTTTCTTCATTTTGTTTCTCAAGTATTTTTCTTTGTGTTTTCTTTTTAATACGGCTGACCGCTTTGTCTGCTTCCTTAGTTGCATAGCCCTTTGACTTAAGATCATTCTCCAGGAAGCCGAGTTCAGTTTCGAGGTAGGCGTCATTGCTGCATAATTTCAAAGCCCTGTTTGTCAGAGTCTGCACAACTCCTCTCTTCTGCGCTGGGTGGTGGTGGGATTTGGCATGCAAATATCGTCCAGTGGCTGTAGGTTTTCTGTTGACTGTGTGCCCCAATCCGCCGTCTGGTTCCTTGATGATCAGTAGATCCAAAAAGGGAAGCTTTCCATCCTTTTCTTCTTCCATTGTAAATTTGATACATGGATGGGAATTATTCAGGAAGGCCAAAAACGTTTTTAATTCTTGAGGACCGTGCTGCCAGACAAATAATATGTCGTCAACGTACCTGAGCCATAATTGTGGCTTGAGGGTCGCCGTATTTATCGCATGCTTCTCAAATTCCTCCATAAAGATGTCTGCTACCACTGGTGATAGAGGGCTCCCCATCGCCACTCCATCCTTTTGTTTGTATATAACATCTTTATATTGGAAAAAACAAGACGTAAGGCATACCTCTGCTAGCTTCATCATCTTGCCTTGTAGTAGATTCTTATCATGGATAATGGCAAGTGAATCCTTCACTGGTAGATTTGTGAATAAAGCCTCAACATCAAAGCTCACCAAGACATCACCTTCCTCTATTTTCATCTTACTGAGGATCTCTACTAGGTTGCTTGAGTTCTTTACAGCTGAAAATGAGTGCCCAACAAAGGGTTTCAATATCCTAGCTAAAACCTTACTAGTTCGATAAGTGGGAGCTCCAATCATGGAGACGATAGGCCTCAATGGGACACCGTCTTTGTGGATCTTGGGTAGTCCATAGATACGCGGGATCCTTGAATCATTTCTTTTCAATACCACCACTCTTCAAGATTTTGATGATATTATTTTTTTTTATTATTTTTTTTTGTGTATATAAATATATATTTATATATATATATAAATATATATATATATATATAAATATATATATATATATATAAATATATATATTTATTTATTTATACACTTTATCTTCTCATAATATATTTCATCTTGTGATCTACATGTTTCGCGTCTATATACCCCTCTTTAGGACCAACTTAACATAATAGATACATAATTTGAGCCTTAACTAAGGAAGTCCTTCCACAGGAAGACGTCCAGACTAGGAGGAAAAACCTTATTGTACAAAAGAAATTTGGTGCCCAACTTGGGTTACGCAATGCACAAAATATCGTCAATCTTCTATGTATTCCAATAAATATAAAAATAAAAAATAAGTAAAAAAAGCACTATATAAATTGATTTTTAAATTATAATGATAAAACTATTTATACATATGAACAAAAAAAAAACACGATATAATATAAAATATTGCTAATAAATATACCAAAATAATAATGAAATTAATTATATATATATATATATATATATATATATATATATATATATATTTATTTTTATTATTAGGAGATACAATTCACATGGATGAATGTACATTTATCAAAAAAAAAAAAAATAAATAAAAATAAGATGCTAAACCCATCAATTTACAATTGGGCGTCTCCTTCACCCTCGTTATTCAGGCTTGGTAACACAACAAGCCTGGTTACTGTAAGACCTAAATAACTTAAGACCACCAATTTCATAAAATACAACTTAACAATAACAATAAATATAAATAAAATATAACGATACTTAACAATGATAATCATTAAATAATAACAATAATCAAATTAACAATACCATTAGCCAACGGCCATAGCCACGTTGAATACACCGGTTCCCGTAGATCACCGAAGTTCAGCAACGTCGGGCGTGGTCAGTACCTGAATGGGTGACCGACCACGTGCTGTTGGCATTATAAAAGTGTGGCAACCTATAGATAGCCCGGCGCTAATGGCCAAGATGTAGATGCGCCGTAAAAAAAAAAAAAAAAAAAAAAAAAAAAAAAAAAAAAAAAAAAAAAAAAAAAAAAAAACAATACCATTAAAATAATATATAAAAAAAATAAATAAAGAAATAAAATAAAATAAAGAAATAAATCAAATACAGACAAACCTGGTCTAACTCATATAACCTCATCCACTAGGCCAGAGCTCCTCTGGAGGTATCTACGTGGTCCGATACAAAATACATCACAAATACGTCACATACACACTCACATGCACACACAACAAATTAAAATAAACACAGGTACACAGTGATGAATAAATAACTAAAACAAGTAAATAAATAAATAAAAAAGGTCTACCGACCCTCACGGCCCGCCCCGGCGAGGAGTGTCCTCCATCGACTGAAGATGATGCTGGAGCCCTTTAAAACCCGCAAGGTGATACTTCTCAGCACCCCCATAGGGACACCAAGCTGCCTTAAACTCCTGGCAGAAGCACCGCTCCAAACACCCCTCCAGCTCAATGTACAGGATGTTACCTCCACGTCGGTGACAGGCACGCCAAACATTCGGCCCACCGCCAAACGGACAACGAGTCTCCCATACTTCCGACACTTCTCCTGGTGCATCACATCTAGTTCAGTGTTCCCATTTACAATTTGTGCGTCCACAATAGTCACTTTGCCCTCTTTCATCACAATTCTATCAGGCTTCCATCGCCGGCCATCAGCTCTCAGGACTGTCTCGAGGTGTACCTCGTACCCCCTCCGGCCAAGGCGCCACCCAGCACATTCACCACAATATCATGTCTCAAAGAACAACCTCCCCGCGAAATATAGCATTGTTGCACAGCGTGAGTGCCGGTATCGTCTTCCAGGCAACCTGCCCTACATGTTAGTTTACGGCCCTGACGCCGACCTCTAGTCGTTCTCACGGTGGCCGGTAGTGCATTTGTGTGGGTACGAACATACTGGATGAAATCCCGACCAGAAGTGGTCACAGCTCCTTCATTGAGCCAATAAGCTAAAGCCCTACAAGCAGAGGATTCCTTCAGTCCCGCTCCATCGTTGGACGAATAGAGTCTGTCAGCCCACCAGAGCTTCCTCACCCCTGGGCACCAAGAGTCATCTCTTACCAAGCACTGCCTGGCCAGGGCCTCCCTCGCTTTCAGCAGCCTTCTGGTCACTCCCACCGATCGATAAGCTGCCCTCGCTGCGGCCAGACCAGACCACTCCATCCTATAGTCGGCCTATAGTCAAAGCCGGAACAAGGACGCTCATGCAGGGCACACCCAAGCCTCCATCTGTGCACGAAGCATGGAAATATCCAACAGGGATATCCTTTGGTAATCCAAGCCACCTCCTCACCGCTGCTCTAACCTTTACATCGAACTTTCTCAGTGCTTCACGGGAGGAGCCACCAAGAACCAGTCTGTGCACATACCGAGGCAAAAGGTGGTACCTAGGGGCGGTCAGCCTCTGCTGCGGCTTGGGGGGTGTATTCCGAATCTTCAGATGCGCCGCTCCGATCTCAGCGTCAGGCCTCTCGTTTCCCTGATTTCTATAGTTGACTCCGAGGTACTTAACTGAATTTTGGAACTGCATCTGCCTCACCGGGGCTCCACCAACGCTGAACAGTGTGTCCTCAACTACCTTGATCCTGACCACGCGCCCTACTGGTACCAGCGAAATAGCGCAGCACTTACCCGGGCTGAGCTCCATCCCCAGCTTGGAGATGGCTGCTCCAACCCGCGCAAGGGCACACCGCATGCCAGCCACCGAGGACGCTATCAAGACCAAGTCGTCGGCAAAGGCCAGAAAGCTAATCCTCGCTCCTTCTAGAGAATATCCCACCTGGCTTGGAACCGCCTGGAGGACCCAATCCATCGCAAGGTTGAAGAGGCACGGAGACAAAGGATCACCCTGCCTAATCCCCTTCCGCTTACGATTGGGTCCGTCCACCCACGACCATCTGTAATTCGGGTAATCCCTTCCGCGTAGACCCCCATCACGTATTCCACGAATCCGGATGGTAGGCCTTTGTGGATCATGGCAGCTCGTACAGCTGAGTGACTAATGCTATCAAAAGCCTTAGCAATGTCCAGGAAGGTCAAGTGCACCTCACGGTGACACAGACGAGCCTCCCCGAGCACTGCATCCAGGACTGCACTGTTCTCCGCAGTTCCATCGGCTGCTATGAACGCCCTCTGGCCTGTCTCCTGGAGATCCAACGCTCTCAGACGTGCAGCCAATATCTTATGGAGTTGTCTGAGAGCTACAGACGCCACGGTGATAGGTCTGTAATCACCAGGCGTCTCCGGAAATTTCTTCTTTGGGATGAAGACAGTCCTTGCACCAGCCACTTGCCGAATACACCTATCCCCTAACAAATATAAATTATAAAATACGGCCCTAGCCTTAGGGGAGACTGACTCCCAATCGGCAACTCGTAAGCCGTCCGGACCAGGTGCAGAGGATCTGTCTATCCTGTTGTTCTGGATCTCCACCACTTCCACAGGCATCCATAATGTGGTGATCTCCATAGCTCCTGGTGGCAAACTAGCCTGATCAAATTGCCGAGAGGGACTCTCCATATATAGGAGAGGGGAGGATCTAATAACAGCGTTCTCGTGACTCGCATCAATGCGACTATCAACAGCCGGACTTCTGTCCTTCACTGTCCCTACTTTAGACTTGGATGTCACATGCTTGGGTTCCTTAGACTGACCAGTTTTAATTTTCACATTACTATCTCCCTTTACTTCCCCTTCCCTAGGGCTCAATTTGTTATCCGTTTTCCCACTCCCCTTGATTATCTTACTCTGCCTAAAGGGGGGAAGGGGAACCGTCGCTGGAAGGAAGGCCAGACTTCCTCGCAGAGTCAGCAGTCATCTTCCTCGTTATCATCATAAATCACTATATAAATAAACTATATACAATACAAAACAAAAAAATATTATGAACAAATATTAATAAAATAAATAGGGTTAAAATAGGACTCTAGTAAAATGGAGAAGAAAAAAACAACAACACAAAACAACCAAAGCACGTCAAAACAACTGTTTATTAAAAATACCAAGGGTTAAATACCGTAAACAACAACAACAAATAATTATGTATTAAAACAATAGATACACTTGTTATTAAATAATTGGGGGGAACCGCGTACGTGTAAACACTGAATAGATACTGGTTAAAACAAATTATCACAGAATAGATCACAGATTTATATTAGTAAAATTAAAGAATAAAAATAAACAACCTATTATCCAATAAAATAAAACTAAACAGAGATAAACAAAACAAGGAAACCTCCAGAAAATTCACATGAAAAAGCACCGAGGAATAGAGGATGAAGTGCTAAGAGTTTTCTCCAGTAACAAGTACAATACACTAATCTCTATGCTAATCTATTTCCAAATAAAATTAAATTAAGTCACTACAACTAGTCAACAATGAAAGCTCGTTCTACTTGGCCACCAGAGAGCCGGGTGCTTCCAGTATCTACGATGCTGCAGATGTAGTCAAAGGCTTCGTGAAACGTGCCGTCTCTTGAAAGGACGTCTAAAGAGTTTACGTCAAGCAAATGGTAGACTTGTTAAAGCTAAGTCCAAGAAGATGACACAGTGCCGTGCCAGTTGTCAGTGATAAGATAACGGCCAGTGGCTAGTCAGCTGGGCAGTGTTAAGTCAGGAGGTAAGGTGGGGATGATATGAAGCTACGTCACTCACCTGCTAAGTCTGCTCCTGTTGGCTCTTATCTCTAGCTTCTATAGGAAAACTTCGAGATCTTCCCTCACTCACAGCTCCGAAATACTTCGTCCGATTGTCACCAAATTTAACAATAGTGTTCTTTAATACGCACTCAACACCCTGTTAAAGTTTCTTTGAAAAGCACCATCGAAAACCAGCACAACAAGAAGTGGAATCACAGAGCGACGTGAACACCTCCGTGGCTAGCTACTGACAATATATATATATATATATATATATATATATATATATATATATATATATATATATATATATATATATATATATATATATATATAGATATATATATATATATATATATATATATATATATATATATATAGATATATATATATATATATAGATATATATATATATATGTATATATATATATATATTGGTAATATCCAGCGAGTATTAGCAATTTACAGCAAGCAAGAATTTTCCCCATAGGATGGATAATAGCTGTAAATGTATTATTGCAAAAGCTGCCCGTTAAACATCGCCATTTTCCTACACCGATGGTTTCTGTGTTTTATCGAGTGGAAAGTTGCTCAACTCAGTGGCAAGTGACGCCTCTTCTTCTTAGATAAAAGAAGAAATGGAATAAGCGATTAGGTTTGCTGAATTACTGAATACGAGCATAGCATCCGACTGTCAACTGATGCAACTAGACACCTAACTACATTATATTCCATTGAGTCAGGAAACGTTCTACTACTGTTCCTTCTAGCCAACTTATATAATGAATGATATTAAAATTACTTAATTCGAATTTAAACCCGCTATAGTAAACTTCACAAATTGTCTGACAAGTATCGGGATACTGAAAACTAATAAAAAGTCCTTTTATCTCCCCTGTTTTGACAAACTCATTTACTGCTTAAAGGAAATAAAGTCCGACTCGCAGAAACTGCGACATCTTAGCGGGGTTCCGTTCGTATACGTAGTGCCATTAGTAAAGAAATCGAGGCAATTATTGGTAGGTTTTGATCTTTCATGAAAAATAATAAATCAAATCTCAAAGAGAAGGAAGATTTAAAGCACCACAACTGTAAACTGACAGTATCCTTAGCGGAAATGACTCCATCCTCGTTCTCAACGTTCGCTCATGGAAACAGTATAATTATGGTTCTCATTTTATTATCTTCTTTTACCGAATACTTATTTCGCTGTTAAACGCAATAAAAAGTACATCAACCAATTAAAACGTTTGGTACACAGATATAATTTTATTTATTTTTTATTTATTTACACAGATATAAAAACCCGTTCAAAACAGTAAAACTGACAATTTCGAAGTTTCAAGGAGTTATTTCATCGCCCCATCAACAATTACATTGGAACCTTTTTAGTAAAAAATTTAGTAAACTTTCGAATGCTTACCTTTCACTTACCACGATGTCCCAAGCGTTTTCGAGATACTTTCGAAAATATACGAATATACCAAATCAAGCCTGTTAATGAAATATTTTATTCTAGTACATACTTAACTCCAAATGGAACCAAAATTTATCTATCTTAGATTAGATGAATGTCAAACGTCTGGGACAAGTTTCAGCTGAATCAACCGTTTGTAAATACCCAAACTGAAAATTAGTATGAAAAACATTTTTTCTCGTAAACGGTTACGAGATGTTATAGTTTATGGAAATAAAAGACTATAAAGAGATTAAATACTATATTTTTCAATACAATTAACGATATGTAGAAATAATCAGTTGCATTTTATTTTAATATTTCTTTAATAACTAGAGCGTTCTCTTGAAATTGATTTTTAACCATGACACTATTGATTTTAAACTGCTGTTTTGTCAACGGTCATTTAATAGTATTAGTTTAGCCGTGGAAGGTCTTTCTAGGTTGAGGCTGTAATGAAATACAGCACAAATTACATAGTTAAGTTGCTCCTGAAGACAACTAAACCAAGAATAAAAAATAAAAATAAATTAATGAAAAGTTGAATTTGTAATGATAAATGCCTTTTTGCCATTTTAAAAGACAAAAGTGTACATTTAATATATACATCCGTCAAGTTATAAATAGGTTTATTAATAATAGATGTAAATATCTCTTGATAGAAATGGTTGAGGTTCCGTGGTTCGTGCTCAGAGAATTGATCGATCAATTTTCTGCATTGTTTCGCGGTAACTGATATTTGTGACGGGCTAATGGCAAGTTTGGTTTCAGCTGACCGGTTGACAAGGAAAAGGCGTTCAAGGGTTTGTATAACTATACTCTTCCACGGGGCCTATTAATCCCTTCACTTATTTCTTTTTTTTTTTTTATCTGCGCCAGAAATAGCGGCATTCAGAATGCACCGCTTACGCAAGTAGCTCTTATGCTCTGACCAGACCGAGAAACTGGTTCTGGATTACTTCGCAACACGAACAGACCAGTGCACACTTTCCACACTGACCTGCCGAGTCGGATACTTGCCTTAGAGGGGAAAAAGTATTCCTTAATTATATATAAACTCGTGTATGTCTATAGAACGACCTTGGAAATCAAATTATCATTACGAATTATATGATTTATAATTCGATAAGGAATTTAAAGATCATAATCATGTTGTCATGCCTGTTGGTGGAGACCGTTGTCACTGGAATTGGGGGGAGTACCGTGGGGGAGCGCTTTCAACGTAAGTACGACATTATCAAGCCACTGTTGAGGTAGTACTGAGTCTGCTTTGTAATGTCAGGGTGGCTTGATATTGAACTCCTTATATGGAAAGCGCTCGCCCACAGAACTCACACCGATGACAGTGACGACGCACAGTAGGTCGAAAACCGTCAAAAATCGCTCATAACTTGATTTTTTTAAGGCCGAACACATTGGCCTTAAATATGTGCTCAATACCTCGCGAGAGTGCCATTTCTTGAGTTTTAGGTCCCTAACGTAGATCGCAGGAAGGTGGTTAATCATTGAAGTACTAGAAACGAAGAAAATTTCCCAAATCCTCATGTACCAAAATCGTTCCTTCAACTTTACTTGTTCAAACCGATGAGGTTGACGTATGTTTTTTGTTTTTTTTTTGTTTTAGTGGGATGTTCGAAGGACAAAAAAACACATATTTTTTTTTTGGTGGCGGGGGCCGACCACAAAAATATTTTTCATGTGAGTGATTTATCAATACCATTATTGTGGTTATAAGACTGGTAAGTGTGCACAATTTCAAGTTTCTAACTAAACAACATCAAAAGTTATTGAGTTTTGTGCGCTTTTTGACGGTTTTAGACCACTGTGCGACGGTCTACACCGACAGATATATAATTCGTTATAATTATTTGTTTTCCAAGTTCAATCGGTATGAACAAAGGCAGAGCTTAGGTAGATGTAGCTTGTTTACAATTCTTAATCCTATGGGTTAGAAGATAATTCAATCAGTTTTGTTCTTATGTATAGTCATTCATATTATGCATGGGACCTAACTGTATTTCCTATGTACATAGGAACTGTACTCATATACTATGATTTATGCATAGGATCCTCCTGTTTTAAGTTTCTTGCTTTTTTTTCTACGTTACTTTTATTTTTATGTGTATGTTTTTACAAATTTATTTTTATGTTTATTATTCACAAACTCGATAATTTGTATAATTAGATGGATATGTAAAATTGTATTATTGTGTAATCGTATTCATAAATATTTCGTAACTTGATGAATGACTTGGCCTTCGTTGCGGGTGCTCAAACAATTTTTTTTTTTTAATCCGTGGAGGGTAGCACAATTCATTCAGGAGAAAAGGTTCACTGAGGTCATGCAAGGAGATACCCTGATATTTTTGCTCAGTGCTAGGATGTAACGTAGGTGGAATATTAGGGGCCGAACACTTTCTCTCGGTCAGGGCGGCACTGAAGTGAAAGTAAAAAATTAATAAATCCCATCAGTGCATCCAATTTGAATTCATTAACCAATCCATTCACTCCTGGGAACATTTATACTAATTATCAGAGCGTGAACATTATTGATAATTTTCCATTTTATTTCTAATATATTTCCTAAACATTACTCTTTATAACATACTAGCTAAATACATAGCCTTTTAATATATACATTTTTAGCTGTTACCCGGCGTGCCATGCCACACCTACTTTTTATAAAATAGCTGTTACCCGGCATGCCATTGTACACCCAGCTTAAAACTGTTAAAAGGTTTGTCGAAACAAAAGAAAAATGGCTTCTAGGAGCAGTCTTGCAAAACTCCACATAATGTTTATATATATATATATATATATATATATATATATATATATATATATATATATATATAACATTAAGTGGAGTGTAACACTTAATGTGTTTTATATATGTATATATATATATATATATATATATATATATATTCACTGAATACAAAACATGTTTTATTAAACAGTTTAATAATAAATGTACTCACAGTTAGTGCAAAAAAAAAACATCAAAAATAAATTAGAAACCAAATAAATAATATTAAAATCGAATAACGCAAATAAAGTTAAAGAATAGAAAAACAAATCTTCCTACAGGGCGAATCGAACCTGGAGCCTTGCAGTGATTGGCAACCAGACACGAGAAAGCAGCAGTGGAGGGGATGGCATATATATTATAGCTTTGAAGCTCACTTGTCAAACAACTGACAACATGCTATAGATGATATAATGCCGGTCCCTTTTGGTGAATACTTAATTTTACATAAGTGACGTTTTCTAACAATTCACTCTTCTGTAAGAGATAGGCTTCACAGACCGCCTAGACGATTTTGACAGAGCAGATTATGACACTCAAGATCAAGACCTACTTGTGTGCCAAGTTTCGTCAAAATTGGCCAAATGGTGTGGATTTGTATAAGGAACAAACAGACAGACAGACAGCTGAATTTTATATATATATACATACACACACACACACACACACACACACACACACATATATATATATAGAGAGATAGATAGATAGATAGATAGATAGATAGATAGATAGATAGTTAGATAGATTAGGCAGTATTAACACTTTTACTCTTTCACCTGAAGAGGAAAAACAGCTTCATCTTGAGGAGAACGTTCCACGAGTAAGATCGTTTTTGTCATAAAACAAATTTGAACCACCATCATTTTCGGTCTCTAGGGGTCTGAAACGCAAAATTTTCTAGTCGGCACTTGCGTCATGAGATCAACCTTATAAGCGGGGTTCCTCCCTATGGAGGGAGGGAGGAACCGCGCTAAAAGTATATTAAATACAAACATTAATAATAAATATAATATTCATAAATGATTACCTGGACGCCAGTGGATCAGTGAGAAAAATAAATTAAAAATGCAATACAAATATTTATATCTAGAAAACAATTTAAAAAAAAATGAACAAGAAAAAGCAAATGGCAATGTAAAAATACGTATATAATTGTTTATCGCAAGACTAAACAATACCAACAGAAATCTGAACGAAGAATTAAATCGCACATCGTTAAAACCTAAAAAGTGTTGCTTTGAACGGTTCTTGACATTTGTTTTTCTTAGTGTTTTATTTTTACATCTCTGTTCTCCTTGATTTCTTTTAAAAATCTATTTTATATTTAAAACTAGTGACTATTTTTAACCATATGATCTGATAATGCTGTTCGATATTATGTTTATATTTATCATTATATTTTTTCTCCTATATATATATATATATATATATATATATATATATATATATATATATATATATATATATATATATATATATATTTCCCACCTGCATCATATATATATATATATATATATATATATATATATATATATATATATGTATATATATATATATATATATATCCTCATAACATGTTCATTTCATTGGTACTTGTTTTATTCCTTGCAATTATTGTCAGCCTTCTTGGTAGAAGCTTCTCCTATACTTTAGCTCTGCATGTTTTGCTGGCAATTCCGCTTGGTTTCGAACGTTAAAAATATCCAATCCTTCGGACTTTGTCAAAATGTGGAAAGCAAGAAGGTACTGATGGTCAAGTAAGCAGCGGAACGTTGGCTTAACGCAGCAAGCCTGGGATGATTAAATTTCATCATGGAAAACGTGATTAGAATGACGAATAGAATGGTATCCGTATAAAGAGCAGAGATAATACGCTTACATTCAGCAATTCCTCGCTTCATCGTGTCACCATCAGTCATAAAGTCCAAGCACCCGGAACTTACTTTCCCTTCTTGCTCGGGAGTGAATGGTAAGCAATTTGTATCGTGATAGTGTTATTTCTGACTGGCCTAATCGTGATTATTTATTTATTAGTAATAAATATCTTTAGGATCCTCCACAAGGTGTTACGAAAAGATTTAATTAAGAAGACGTCGTTGGCCGTTGAGATTGAGTCATACTGTGCCAACGTTTCGGCTCGACATTCAAGCTTTCTTCAGGCCTATGGAGGAGAGGGAGACTATCTTAGAGATGTAGCATCTTAGAAACGGAACCGTTTGAGCCCCCGACTATATACCTAAACCCTTACCGAAAAGATTTGTTGCCCCTCTGGAGGCAATCGATTCTGAGGGTGAGGTAAATGCAGAAAAATTTGGAAAAAATTGTTAATTTAAATTATAAAAATTGTTAATTCATATAAATCACGCCGCTTAAAATAATAATGATCACGCTAATTGTAATTAAATATAAACTTATTTTTCTTTCGTGCACAAGCTCAAAAATAAATAATTCGTTTCTTGCACCTTTATTCATTAAATAAAATAAAAAATAACTATAAATTAAAATTTGCTAATCTGCATGCTTCTGATAAAATGCTTATAAGAAATATGAGCATGTTTCATGTATCCACAATTGCACTACTCTGCATACCGTCCCTACCATGTCAAACTATCGAATATGCAAATCGGTGCAAAAATAGGAACGAACATATTCTATCCATTGACGAAGTAATATATTGAAAAATGGTCTTATTTGATACTTTATTTAAGTCATTAAAGGTTATTCTGTAAAGAGGTTAGACTTGCGACAAGCCGTATGTATCGTCCACAATCCAAGAGCAAAGTCCCGAATTTAAAAACTAGATTTTGCATATTCGATAGTTTGGTATGGCAGGGACGATATGCTTACTATTAAATATATGTACATTACTTAGGGTATTACTTGCGCAAGTATTATAAATAATATGTACTAGCCTCAGGGAATCCTCACTTAACACACATTCAACACTATTAAACATTAACACATGGTGTACTCCAATCCCTTATCGGCATTATCTTCATTACTTCTCTGTATTTGAAATTTTGTATTTTAGCGGGTTCCCACTCCAGAGATATACATAGAGGTCTATAGTAAGTAGTACGTCCTCGGAGACAGTAGGTGAGTTGGTGGATGTCACCTCGCCGCTACAGATTTAACATTAACAATTTCACGTTGTGTGTTTTTTTTCAATCGTTATACAATTTAGAACAGCTGATAAAGAAATGTTCAAAATAGAGTAGCCGAAAATTACTCATATTACAAAAGCAAGGGTCTCCACGTTGTACGGTGGATCCGCTTCCTACCTAAAGAGATCAAGGTTTGCGTCTCGCATTCAACAAGTTTTATTTTGTCAATGGGCCCTTAGAAAAACTCCCTGCACCATCGTGGCTATTGAGATATGACAACCTGTAGATAGCCCGGAATTAATGACCTATAATTGCCTAGATAAAGATGCGCAGTAAAAACAAAAACTCAGCTAGGGTTCTACTTCTATTCGTATAGGATATAGGTATGTCCTGACTCAAGGAAGCCACAGAACCGCATTCAATTTTCCAAGAATAGGCTAAATAGGGTCTCCTCATGGTCCAGTGGTTAACGCCTAAAAGTCTCATGCGGCAGACTCAGGTTCCAGTCCCGCCTGCAGGTCGAGTTTCTGCATTTCAGGGCCCTTGTAAGGAACTCCCTGCAGCATAATGACCTAAATGTCCAAAAATGGCTAAATAACTCAGATGTATTATCGAACTACGCATACCATCAAATCAAACGTGTCCAATTCCGTGAGATGCGGATTCGTGTCCATAACGTTCTTATCCCGAGTGTCATTTGGATAGCTTGGAATGGATACGGTGAATATTTTGTTTGGATATCTTCTGAGAAATGCAAATCTCAAAGATAAAGGAGGTTGTACCATAGTAGCCTAAATGCACAAAAAACTGGCAGTAGCCAACGCAGAGCTAATGGTAACCTCTATTACAAAAGATAAATACAAACATGCATCTCATTTTGGTAAAATGAAAGGCGTCCAATTACGTCACAAAAAAATCAGTTTTCACGCTAAGCGCTTTCAGCAGCTCCTGCTACCACCTTCACAGCTTATAACGAGTTCAGCTTTAGGGGTGAACCTTATAGAGGAGAAACGCCATTATCTTTGTTTCTTATTTCATATTGCTGTACTGTACCTTAGGGCTATCCCATACCAGTGGACCATTATTTAGTCTTTATGCCAGTATTATCATATTTTACGATAGGCATATCATAACTTTCTGTGACATTTTTCTGCTGAAATCTTTTAAGCTTTCACTAATGCGATTTCGGAACTATTCCAAATATTTTAATAAAATGTCCAGAACTTCCAAAAAGAAATTATATATATATATATATATATATATATATATATATATATATATATATATATATATATATATATATATAGGGGAAGGTGTTGTACCTCTGACCGTCTTGTACCTTTGACCACCGAGGCTGTGGCGGCCTGTAGCAACATTTTATAAATCTTAGCTCCTTCACTAGAGGGCTTGTGTAACCTACTTTGGATTATTCAAGTCAAAGAGGATTCTTGAAAAAAAAAAAAATACTTACCCATTTCTATCATAAAAATGTAAGTTATTTATTGATGACGTTTTGCCTCATAATGTTTTTTGTATTAAGTCTTTTTAGATGTAAATCATTTGACAAAGTAGCTATTACAATAAGAAACATGGTGTAACTTCTGAAATTGATTTATCTTAACCCTAAAATTGTTTAGCATGCATTTTAATTTACACTATCAGGGTGTTGTACCTCTGACCACGACTAGTTGTTGTACCTTTGACCAGGTCAAAGGCAAAAAAAAAAATTAAAAGCATGAGATGAAAAATAAAATTCGGCATAAAAATGATATATAAGAGAGTTCCTAGTTCATATCTAACTAAATATATACAAAAACAAAAATCAAACTGTAAGTTGAAAGTGAGTGTGGGGAAGAATCAATGGATTCTTAAAGAAACTGGCAGGAGTTGCTCCCCAAAATTGTTTAAAACATTAACTTATATTTGCGACAATCGAACTTGTTTACGTTCATCATCAGGCATCTACAGTGTAAAATAAAACTAATAATAAGGAGGAAACTTCTCCTATTTCACTAATACCAATACAAAAACAATATGTGAAGTGTAAAATAATACAATATATCAGGTAGCTTAAATTAAGTCGTGTTAATTTGATAATGTATATTATATTATATATATATATAGGCGAAGGTGTTGTACCTCTGACCGTCTTGTACCTTTGACCACCACTTTGTCGCGGCACGTAGCAACATTTTATAAATTTTGGTGTAATTAGTGTTTAGCTCCTTCACTAAAGGGCTTGTGTAACCTACTTTTGATTATTCAATTCAAAGAGGATTCTTGCAAAAAATACTTATCCATTTCTATCATAAAAATGTAAGTTATTTATTGATGACGTTTTGCCTCATAACATTTTTTGTATTAAGTCTTATTAGATGGAAATCATTTGAGAAAGTAGGTATTGCAATAAGGAACATGGTATAGCTTCTGAAATTGATTTATCTAACCCTAACATTTTTAGCATGCATTTTAATTTACACTACCAGGGTGTTGTACCTCTGACCACGACTAGTTGTTGTACCTTAGACCAGGTCAAAGGTGCAACACACCTGAGTAATTTTTACATAATTCAACTTTTATGTTCTTCTGCTACATTTTTTTTACAAAAATTAATATTGGTTTCTTCAATTGTTCAAAGAATTTAAAAAATAATAAATTAAATAAGTTCAAACTGACTTTATTAATCCTCAGTGTAGCAGTTCGAACCTATCGCCCCTTATCGTTCCACTTGAAGTAAGACCTCATCGAAAAGCGGAGGCAAGGAAAATGTCAAATAGGGGCCGGCCTAAAGGGAAACCTCGTATCCTGACAGATATTCCTGAAAAGCTAATTATTGGAGGTGAGAAAAAAAAAAAAAAAAAAACGAAAGCACCACCCTAAACGTAAGACACCACATACAAGTAGACAATAGCCACCACATACAAGTAGACCCCTTCCTAAAAAAGTGGTAAATCAAAAGAAAATTATTCTAATGACAGTTCAGATTCTGATACTGACACGGAAATTTCTTCAGGAGAAAGTGACGTTGATCTGTCTGATATATGTCGTGAGTTAAGTCGATAACCAGCAACAATTTGAAAAATATGATTTGGAAAAAGGAAATTTTATACTTGTTAAAAATAAGAGTAAAAAGACTATTACATATTTAGTCGCAGAGATCTGTGGTATTAAATGTACAATGTTTAAGATCCAATATTTGAAAAAACAAACTTTAAGTGACAAGTTTACGAGAGAAGATGAAAATTTGTATGATATTGATGTTGGAGACATTGTGGCTTAACTTTTATACCCTACTATTGCTAGTGGATCTGCTTGACAGTTAAAACGTTTATCGATTTGACTGGATTTTTCAGCATATTAAGCATAACATAATATCAAGAATAGCTTTTTTATTATGCTTACATCAATGACCTGTATTTATTAAACTTACAATAAATTGTAATATTACTCAATACAATTTTTTTTTCGCACTGCTGTGTTGTTTTTACGTGGTCAGAGGTACAACACCCCATGGTCAAAGGTACAACTACATGTTGTACCTTTGACCACTTCACGATCTTTTTTTTTAAAAATAATAAAAAATATTAAATGTAAAGTTAGAACCTTGAAAAAATTAAATATGATAAACAATAGAATACTAATTACAATGAAATAAAAAAAATAAATCTAGCCTTAATGTTCAAGCTAAAAAAATTCAATTGTGCAAAGTGGTCAAAGGTAAAACACCTTCCCCTATATATATATATATATATATATATATATATATATATATATATATATATATATATATGTAGCCTACGAAATTCTAAAATTACAAAAAAAGCTATATCATATATTTCAAAAATAGGGAGGAGTATATTAAAAACAAACTGGAGTCTTTAACATTGCCGTCTGTGTCTCTGTATATTATAGCAACAATAAAATAAGTAAAACAAAATTTAAGCCAATTTAGAATACAATGTGATGGACATTATTATATATCAAGGCAAAAGGGGAAAATAAAAATCAAGAAGATATTCCTGCTTTTTACAGGAAACGAGAATTTTTTTCGATTTCCTTCCTCCTAATCTGAAGAATATCCAGTTGATCAAAAGGTATTCATTAAAATTTAAAAGAATCTAAGAGAAAACCAATGAGATGGAGTTGGCACCCTGGATTGAATCTGGCTAAGCAATCACAATAGCTTACATTGATTCGGAAAGTGCTATAAAATGGACTAGAGCAGCTTGGGCCGATGATAAAAAATACCATCCTTTATATTATTTTATTTTTATGGCGCACCGACATCTGGGCCATTAGAGCCGACACCCATGGTGCAGCTGGGAATTTTCCCAACGGGCCCTGAGGTGAGCAATATCCCTGCTGCGCCCTGTATGACGGTGTGGACCTACCATCTCCCGCATGAGAATCCAAGGCGTTTGCCACCACGGGGAGACTCGCAGAGGATCAATAAATTCAAATTTCTCCTTATTGCATCAGATTGACGTAATAAGTGCGTTTTATCCCTTTGGGAAGGGAGGAAATGCACTTAAAAGCGTAGTGGTGTGCTGCGGTGAGGTCTGCGGGCAGCGGCCTTGACGTTACACGGAAGCAGGCATAGCTTTCCCCCGCCTCTAGACTCCTAGAGGAAAGTCGGTGCTTTTCCCTTCTAGTCCGCGTTCGCTTTCCGCCCCACGCTACATGACCCTCTGACCCGCATCCGGGCGTTTCATTAGCCGGCCTGTATCTAACCACGCCCCACACTCCACCGCAGGCAAACCACTACCTTTTATACCTTCTTGTCTCCGTTTTATTGGGCTATTGATGGGCGTGAGACACTTCGACATTAAAATGGGTGCCAAGAGAGTTGTGGGTAAGTAGCGCCCTCTAGCCAATAATCAGATACAACATCGTTTCTACAAAATGTAAACCATGATCATAATCATTACAATGGCGATAATTGGCAGCCACACCATTCGCGATGGTGATAAAAGACAGCCAGAGCATTCGTGTTTATCTGCGTTTAAAAACGAGTCATTTGGGAATTTATAGAGAATGATTATTCTTTTATCATTTATAAATGTTTCTGTGCCAGATGAGGTTCTCTTCACTCACACCTCCTCAACAAGATTTCAAGAAACAATTCTGAGACATAATACTTCACTTGTGGTTCAGTGCGCGCGGACTTATAAACGATTTAAATACTTAATAATATGAAAAATATGTAACTTGAATTAGAACATTTTAAGACTATTTTTCATCAAAAATAATATATTGTTACATATATAAGTTTATCATTTGAAAATAAAATAATAATTGAGAAAAATGGTTATACAAATTAAGAGCAGTTTGAAACCTTATTTTTATTGTATTACCTTATTCCCTCTAGTTGGAGAAACGGGAGATGTTGAGTCGTTGTATGTATAATGTTATCGTTCTATGAAAAGTCTGTTACTGGACATATGACACCATTCTGTAAATTCCTTCTTTAATTAAATAATAGAAGTGAGATTGAGCCTTGGAGATCGATCCATTAAAAGATCGGCCCTTGGAGATCATTACAAAAAGTGATATATCGTGTCAAAAAGATCAATCTTTTGAAAGATCGATTCAGATCGCCCATCTCTAGCGTAGTGGTCTACTTCTGTATCTAGTCCTGTCTTTATGCACCAGTATGCAAACCATTGTAATCATGGGCGTATATAGGAAATAATTTTGGAGGGGGCTGGGAAAATTTCGGGGGGGCTCAGACCATTTCCGGTCTATGGAATACTAACTATTTAGATCTTGGAAGAGTTTTAGCCAACTAAAATGCTATTACACTCAAAATAGAATATTTTTGATGAACTAAATGACCTTATTTAATTTATTTTTAAGGGTTTTATAAAATTTTTACAGATTAAATCAAAATGTCGGGGGTGGGGGGCTGCAGCCCCCCCTTATAGCCCATGATTGTAGTGTTGTGTTGTTTTAATCTGTGTAATTGCATGTATAATTTTGTGATGATGGGATGGTTGTGGTAAATGCTTTCAATAGAGAATAAAAACTCATTTAATCAGTACAAATTAAAATATCAAGAACGATAAAGAAATGTGTTAGGATTCCGTGAGTTGGATTATTTTTAATACCTTCTTAGCTCCAATATAGTTAACTTAATAGCGAGTTGTATCAACATAACCAGAAAAAAAAACTAAAAAAAAACGTAAACCCGTCATATAAGAAACTCATGGAAAAAAAAATCTATTTCACTTTCCTTGGAAACAGATAAAAGCTGTAATAATGGGCAAGATAGCGTAGAAAATTCTTCAATTAATTATAATTATTTAATCATTGACTAATGTCACCTATCACGACATGAGTGATACGTTTTCTCGTCATGCTGTTATTTAACTATTCCTCTGTAACTTGACATGTGTTGTAAGGAGCATTATCCAAATATCCTCAAATGCCATTTGAAGACTAGGCCAGATTGTGCTATCTGGGACATAAAGGATATCTATCATTGTGCAACGCTTACCTCAAAAATCAGGAAATATTATGGTAAGGAGCTTATGTCATTACAGGGCCATACTTTGTATGTGTGAGAAATAATCACAAAGGATAAGACAGTATTCATAAAAAATCAGAAAATCGATTGTTCCAGACCCAGAAAACAATTTTGAAACCTAAACATTAAAGAAAGTAAATAAGTTCATATTTAAATATGTGTATGTTTATTTATTTAATTTAAATTTTAACGTTCATTTATAATAGAATCTAGACGGGTTATCTATAGGTTACCACCCTTAAAATGTATGTATGTATGTTTATATATTTGGAAGGCCTGGTGTGAATAAAGTAGCTCCCCTTTTCTTTTTATAACTATATTATTTTATATTTAAGCCCGGTTCTCCTTCCCTCCATATGAACGAACCCGACTCATGAGGGTGACCTTATGACGCAATCCGGAAGGAACTAGAACATTTTACGTTCAGAACCCATAGATCTCGAAAATAACGATGGTTCGAATTTCTACATATTGGGTCGCACTCTTACAGGCTTAGAAATAGTCCGATTTTGATGAAATTGGGTATCTGTCATCTAATTTGAAAGGTCAAGTTCGCTAACCAGCAGGATCCATCCACCGGAACATGGTTTTTGGAGCGAAATTCGAGTTAATGCTTACGTTTTCGAGTTCATATGCTGCGTTACTTGTTTCATAGGTTTCTTAACATAGGAAAACGAATGAAACCCTTTTAAGGCGATATCTGTAACCTTTGTTAGAAAGTGAAAAAAATCGTTTGTAACTCATTTTCGGTTTGTTTCTTGGGATCTTGGTATATTTTCTAAAATATCGCGAAAACGGTTGAGAAATCATATGCATTAAAAAGGAGACCATAGGGAAGCTTACTAAATTCCCTACAAAAAATATCCCAAAGCAATTTTCGATGGGACGATGTCAATCGGAGGAATAAGTGCTTAAAACGTCGATAGTGTTTATTTTATTCTTTGGATGGGTTAAGCACAGCAGTCAGTGGCTCGCAATTCATGCCATTTTTTTGTTTATTTATATTCTACGTGACGTAAGAAATGTTGATAACAACAAGTTATTGACTCAGTTGCTTTGAACGTCATCTGCATCTCTCAAAGACTTTCTTGTATTCGGCATTAGGAGTGCAAACTATTCCATTACACCATACTAAACAGGAACTGTGTCTTAGCATATATACATATATATATATATATATATATATATATATATATATATATATATATATTCCGGCTTGCTTCAAGTTGAAGCTATAAATGAAGAGAGGGAGGAAACGTTCGAAAACAGGGGAATTGAACCTTTATATATATATATATATATATATTAATGAAGCTAACGCATTTTATATTCTCGTGGTGTACCTTTTGACGTTCGAAATCTCCCATTGTTATCAGCAAGACATTCCCAAGGATTGTTTGCTAATAGCTCGCAGTATCGTCACGAACGCATGCATTGGCGACATTTTTCCACGTGCGTCAAACATGCCCTTAGGAAGGTCATTGTATGTGCGAATTGTTCAAACAGTTTAATTTTCGGTTGACTCTAAATTTCTAGCCATGGCGAAAATGTGCCTCGGTATCAGCTGTTCTATTGATTTTTTGGTCGTTTATTTTTTGACCTATCACATTGCCAATGTTGGCATCTTAAAGCAGGTCATTCACGTTCTGATTTCGGAACGTATCGGATCGTGATTGGGCTTGTTGGAAGTCTAGTTGGACGAGTCGGAACATTTAGAGGGATGACTCGTAAGTCCGACATCTAACTGTTGAAGGAGTTGGAGCGTGAGTGGGGGAGTCGGATCAAAGTCGTCCAACTTAGCTCAGTCAGTGCTTGTCCTTCGGGCATCTTCGGTCTGCACTCGATACATTTTTCGGCTATTGGGCAATGTACGCAGTCGTGAAAACAGACTAGGACTAAACTTGGAACGCAAGTTGGATAGAAAGTTGGAGCGTGAGTAGATTGGACTAACCTACTAGTAGTTGTCCTACTAAGTCGTACTGCAAATCGGAACGTGAATGGCCTGTTTTAAACTACATTCATTAATTGAATAGATTATCCTTGATATATTTGTTAGTTGATACTAACTGAAGTGCTTAAAACGTCGATAGTGTTTATTTTGTTCTTTGGATGGGTTTTTGTCTTGGTTTAACTCACTTTTCAATTGGTTGTTTTTTGTTTTAAATTGCATTTATCAGTAATAATTATATTTTAGTAAAAGAAGGCAAGTAAGTGAGAAACGTATTGGTAATTGTCTTTTCCTAGAGAGAACGTTGAGAAGGTGGGGAGTCGTTTCCGCTTAGCATACTGTCAGTTTCCTATTGTGGTGCCTTAAACTTCCTTCTCTTTGAGATTTAATCTTATATTTTTCACGAAAGATCACACCCTACCAATAACTGTTTTTATTACTTTACTAATGGCACATAGTCGGACTTTTCTAATAAGTAGACCTTCCTTCAGTTTTAGTTATAAAATTTCAGGATAGGTTTGAGCAAGCGCCGCACAGTGTAACGCCCAATGAACAAAAACCTGAATTTTTGTTTTCTTATATTTCATTTTTAATCCTCTAGCTAAGTTTAGAAACTATTCAAGGAATTAAAATGGTATAAAACCGATAAATATTAGTTTTATTTTGGTTAACAAACACAATAGCAGTATTATAAACAAGGCAAAGGTCTTCAAAACCAGTTTCACACCAACAATCAATTTGAACCTCTGTCGTTGAAGATAGAACAGTGTTCTCTGTAAGTCATCCAAAGGAAATGTCGTCAAAACTATTCCTTTTTTATCTGATATAATTGATTATGGGTAATTATTCTCTTATTATTTCTGATTCCTCATTGATGTTTGACATTTTTCTTAAGTACAAAATTTTGATAGACCATAGCAAGAAAACTTTACCAGAAAACATCCCATGTTTTTTAAAGCTTAAAGTTTACCTCAGGTATAATGTACGGAGGGAAATTTAGTTTGCCGATTCCAAAGATTAATATTTTCAGATCCATCACATAATGCAATTTATTTTTAATCCAAATTTGAAGAAATGTGGATAAATCCAAGAAAACGGAATCAATCTTTGGGCAAATGCTGAGTCAATTTGATCTGCAGGATGCTCCTAAAGATATATATTGAGCTTTTTAGTCTTCTATTATATGTCAAAAATGTGGGAACATGTTCACGCCTATTCCTTTCTATTAATATTACAATTAATATTATTATAGCCGTATAGTATACATTATTATACTATTGTTACCTTGTTTTGAGTTGAAATCAATTAATAAAAATGTTTATTTGAAAATAACTGGTGGTTAATGGTTTTTTTTTCCATTATCCCCATTACTTGGTTACACTGTGCGCCGTGTAGAAGTAGTGGTTTAGCTGTAGTGGATTGATTGTTCGGCCTGGTGTTGTGGTCTTCAATGCTTCCCAAGCAACGTAGTAGCAAAGATGAATAGAGGTTTGAGTAGATACTGTTTGAGCGAACAGTGAATAAATGTCATGCTTTACATTGACGGTGTTCTGTTTCTAATTTTTCTCCATATTGTCTAAAGAATCTCTTCGTATATTCTTTTATGTTTTTTTTTTTTTTTTTTTTTACCCTTTTTTCATAAGATGAGGAGATTGCCTAAGACATAAACACTCCTTTATAGTAGAGCATAGCATTAAATTGATTGTTCTCGAGGAGGTAACTATCTTCAATTGATAGAAGTATGGCTGCTATGCTGAGAGATAGGTCAACTCAATGAAAGCGCACACCGTACTGAATAGGTTTCTGAAAATCTGCAGGCGCCGAGCTCCAAGACTACAATAACTTTGGCCTAATGGGACCAATTTTCTTTAACTACCAAAGGACAATCGCATTTTCCGCTGGAAACCCCGTTTTTTCTCGCCACTTTTGGTAATATCTACATTTTTTCAAAGTAAGTTATTAGATTGCGGTAATGCCCCATTTACAAGAAAGAAGTGATTTGTTAGTCAACTGAATTTTAACTTCAATGCCATGAGCCCAATAGACTGTAGGTGGAATGCCAATTGATTGCGCATTTCGAGGAAAACAGATGTGCAACTGCTCAAAGCAAGTTGGTATGGGCATCGATATGTGATCTACTACGCGAAGACCAAGTTGTACTCTACGTATAGGATTGGGGGGGGGGGAAATCAAATTGATGTACAGGTAGGTTATATCTACTATTAAGGGCAGCAAGAAGTCGTATTATAGGCGTATATAAGGGGGCTGAGGGGGTCTGCAGTCCCCCCCCCGAAATCAGTAAAAATGTATCATAAAAAGTCCGACTCGCAGGAACTGCAGCATCTTAGCGCGGTTCCGTTCATGTCCCTAGTGCCATTTGATAAGCTTAGAAAAGAAATAAACTTATTTTTTTTTATATATCTCGTGTCAAAATCCTATCGAACATCTCGAATAAAAGTGATATTAAGGCGTCAGGCACACCGACAGTAGCTAACTTTTACACAGAGGCGGAAATTACAAAATCTGGCTCTCATTCTAAAGCAAAGCTCTATAAATCAATACAAAATATGCCTAATAAAGCCTTTCTAGAGGATACAGAAGCATGGGCGTATATGAGGGGGGGCTGAGGGGCTGCGGCCCCTCCCGAAATTTTGAATTGATGATAAAAACTTCTCGTAAAACCCTTAAAAATAAATTAAATAAGATCACTTTGTTCATAAAACATATTTTATTTTACGTGTAATAGCGTTTTAGTTGCCTAAAACTATTCCAAGCTCTAAATATTTAGTATTCCATACCCTGGAAATGGTCTCAGCCCCCCCCCGAAATTGTTTTTATATACGCCCATGTACAGAAGGATCAAGAAGAAGTACACAAGATTGAGTAGAATACCCTGCCTAATATAGCCTATATAGAATAACATGCCGAATAAAACCTATCTAGTAAATACACAAGGACAAATAAAAGTCTTGACGAATAACAAGTCAAGAAAAAAAGCCTTTATTTAACAAAATAAAACAAAGTTTAGTTGCCCAACTACAATAGAATAATATACCTAATTAAGTCTATGGAGTAGACACAAATGGACCAAAAACAAGTCTTGTGGAATATTGTTTTTTTTTCTGATTAAATACTTTTTATCAATATTTAGTATATAACATTTGTTGAAAACTATTGATTGCTAATTGATGAATCGGTTTACAACTAAGTAGTCTTTATGAATATTTATTATATAACCTATGTTTGGATCTGTGTTTTTGGGGTGCTCTCCGCCTAGCTATGTATTTGTGTCGGCAGATACCTGGGGTATATTTACAGCTCTTGAGGATTAACTCTTAGCAGGTAAATTTCCTGCGGACCTTCTGCTTCTACGGGCATTGAACCGCCATATTCGCTCATAGTATCTAACCGTTGTGAAGTTTATTTTTTGAATTTAGGACTTAATATACATATGTAGACTAAATCATAGCAAAAAGTAATCCTCCGTCGTCGGTTCTTAACTATGTAGACTCGCTAATGTTATCCAATCTTAGATACATCGTATTTAAAATCCACAGCAAAAACACGACATTTCATCAGAATCCCCTGCTGAATAAAACTTATATAGAAAAATATGCAAAATAAAGCCTATCTAGTGGATAAAAATAGAGGAAAAAAGCCGTTCGTGGCAATTAAAAAATAACAAGGAATAAAAACAAACAAAATGAACCGTTCGAATAAACGAAATCAATTACTTCAAAGTTGAAGCACTTATTTCTCCGATTGACATAGCCTAATCAAAAATTGTTTCAGAATCTTTTTTGTAGAACATTTAGTAAGCTTTCGCATGGTGACCCTCCGTTTACCAATATTCCTAACCGTCTTCGAGATATTAGGGAATGTATACGAAGTTCCCAAAACATTTCATGTCTGTTAATAAAATATTTTATTCTAATCCTTCCTTAGCTCCAAACGTAACCAAAATTTTAACATATTAGTGTTGATGAAATTCAAACATGCAGAAAATGTTTCAACTGAATCCCATAATTTTAAGTATCAAAATCAAAGACAAGAAGAACAGTTCGAATAAGCGAAATCAATTACTTTAAAGATTTAAGCACTTATTTCTCCGATTGACATCGCCTAATCAAAACTTTCATTAGAACCTTTTTTGTGGAGCATTTAGATAGCTTTCTAATGGTATTCTTTCGTTTCCCAAATTCTCAACCTTTTTCGAGATATTAAGGAAAGTATACAAAGTTTCCAAAACTTTTTTATGTCTGTTAATAAAATATTTTATTCTAACCCTTCCTTAACTCCAAACGCAACCAAAATTTCAACATATTAGTTTTAATGAAAGTAGAACATGCAGTAAATGTTTCAACTGAATCCCATGATTCTAAGTACCCAAACCAAAAACGATATTCAAAAATTATTTTTTCGGTTTTCTCGAAAACGGTTAAAGCTATCGCCTTGAAAATGGTTCCATTCGTTTTCCTAGCCCAAGAAGCCTATAAAAAAAGTACTTACAAGCTTATGAACTCAAAAACGTAAGCGTTACGATTTTTTTTGCGCGAATTTCGCCCCAAACGCCATCTTCCAGTGGGCGGATTTTGCTGGTTAACGAACTTGACCTTTCAAATTGGACGACAGATTTTTGTACCAAATTTCATCAAAATCAGACCATCAGGGAAGCCACAAATGAGCGAACAGACAAATATATATATATATAAATATATATATATATATATATATATAAATATATACATATATATATATATATATATAAATATATACATATATATATATATACATATATATATATATATATATATATATATATACAAATTTGAACCACCGTTATTTTCGGTCGCTAGGGGTTCTGAAACGCGAAATTTTCTTGTCGGCACTTCCGGATTGTTTCATTGTATCAACCTTATAAGCAGGGTTCCTCCCTATGGGGGAGGGAGGAACCGCGCTAAAAACCTTAAAAATGAATCAAATAAGACCACTTAGTTCAGAAAATAGATTTTCTTTGGGGTGTAATAGCGTTTTAATTGGATAACTATTCCAAGTTCTAGATTGTTGGTATTCCATACCCTCCAAATACTCTCAGCCCCTCTCAATATTCTTGCAGACCCCTCCCAAAAGTATTTTCTATATACGCCCATGAGTCCTACAATTTAGGAATAGCTTTTTACAGGATTAGAAGAAGACTTATAGGGCGATATATTGCGCATCTCTGATGAGCTTTATCAGGTCTAAGAAATTTGCTAATAACGGAAACTTTATGGAAGGCGTAGGAAGTAAGTAGTGCGGAATACGCAATACTAGGTGAGGAATGTTGTAGCCTTTCTAAGGAACTTACAAGTGATTAAGTCAAAGCCAGGATGTTAACGGCGTGGCAGCTTTTTTATTATATTCCAGACTCTGGAAAGAGAAATGGGATTTTTGGGAGAGATAAAGGAATTTTGAAGTGATGGAATTCCATTATGCCAGAAATATTGAAATAGGCATCAGGATTAGTCCGGGATCTACCAGAGAATTATTGTGGACACACAGTTGCTATCAAAAACCATTTGGCTGTGGCAGAATTGTAAAATTTAAAAACAGCAACGAAAATTACTTAAACAACATCAAAACTCTGAGATAAATCGTCGATGAATTTTTGAGGGGAATGATTTCCTCGTCATTCTTATCCAGTCGAGGATAAAGTTCAGAACATTTATTTTAAGCGGAATTTTTTATATCAATATTTTCCTTTATTTTTCTTCTAATGTAATTCTTATGTTTTATAATGATATTCATAACGAATGTCTGTTTATAAATGCGGGGTTGGTCAGAGCTGTTTTTTTTATCTTTTGGTAAATATTCTTGAATTTTTTAATCCTATTCATTAAAATGTGCGATAGCTCCCCAATATAGAAACAAGTACAATAGTTTCTTTTTAACTGTCTCAGGCCATATACAAAGAAGAAAATGTAAATATACGTAATCAGTTCAAAAATATAAAAGGAAGAACAAAAACAATTTCTTATATACTTACTGCTAATCTCTCAAAACCCAAATATATCTCAAATAAATATATAGAAGTGTCTGTATTATACTTCATAATTACGGTGTAATCTTTTTATTTTCATATTCACATGAAGTTACTTAAATCTGTTGAATAAAGACAAGGATTGCATAAATTACACTATTGTAATCTCTTGAAGCCCAAATATATCCCGCAGAAACGTATAAAAGTTTTCTTATTCACTGAATTACACAGTACTTTTACAGATTATTGCTATTTTCTACTATTTTTTTCCTTTCTTTTTCACAAAAAGTACCAGTATAAAAGGAGGAGTTTCCCACGTAACATCTCAGGGGTACGACATAATCAGGGGAAAGTAGATACAAAAATTGCGGTTCCTGTGCTTAAACGACAGATGTTTTTTCCTACCGACCCTCATTACATTAAAGTCGTATCAATCAATTTTCCAATTGCGGAGAGAAAATTTTGCAGCTGCTAAGAGATTTCATAACAATGGCAGCTTCCGTATCGTGCAAATAATCAGAGATTCGCGTCTTAACTTCATCAAATTCTTTTTTAACGCCTTATATCGTATTTGAAGGATTTATCCTGCCAAAAATATTTACCAACAAAACTTTTGTAAATCTTATATAACATGTATGTTTCATACGTTTCTTGTTGAAATGTTTTTCACTAAGAAACATTTAAAATTTTGCGTGGCATCATTTTTGTGCGCACAAGCATTATTCTTCGTATGGGTTACAAGTTGACTTGGTTCTATTGGCTAATGAAGCAGTTCCAAGAAACATTGTAGTGCTAGAATGTGAGGTAAAGTGGTACCGAAGGAAATAGAAGTGCTAATTTAGGCAGGGATTGAAACATTTATTTTTTATCAAAAAAGTTCATATTTAACTCTTAAAAAAACGTTTATTTTATAAGTTAAAAATTAACTGTTAAAAAAAAAACGTTTATTTAAAAGTTTGAAGAGTAAACTCCTAAAATTAAGTACATGAAAATAAAATTTAATGTAATTCTTTAATTTTTTTTTTCAATGTGAAATAAAAGTTTAAGAATACTGGGAAGAAAGAAAATACACACTTCCATACCTATATTAACTAGAACTTATCCAACACAGAAGCCCAAGCCCAGCCACACAAATAAGTGTTGAAAGAGCCTTTTCAACCCCAAAGTATATATTTAATGATTATAGATATAATCTGAATTCCACAAACTTACAGGATATATTATTATTGAAATTGAATTCATTCATCAAATAAGTGTAATTCGTTTATTTTTATTTTTTTATTTACTGAAATATATATTTGTTGATACAAAACAAAAAGTAAACCTTAGTAACTTTAATTTATTCCTTTAAATTTTCCCTATTCAGAATTTTAATAACAATCGTCCGTGTCATTTAACTTGACCCGGACTAAATCGAATTGGAAAACTATTGCGAATGTTAGTATAATATATCCACAACCAACATTAGCTAAATACTGGGTTTATAGGAACCTCCGTAATCATCACAACTACCAAGATTTGTCCAATGGTATTAGTACAACATTGCAACTGTTGAACTTGCCCGAGTACTGTTGGAGGACGCTGTTTAAAAGCACGATCGTCGGAATTCGCCACACGAGTGGTGGCCGTAGGACATCTCCAGACGCTAAAGCAATTATAAGGACAACCCTTAAGGGTGCGAAATAGGCATAGCGGTCCTCGACATCAGTTCTTTCGTAATAGGATTTAGTGCAGAGCTGCTTTGTCTGCGAAACAATCCAGCCATTTACAACAAGGGAACCAAGGACAAACGACTGAAGGAATTGGACACGCTTTGCTCTCGATGCCTCCTCAATGGGGACAAATGACTTTTGATTTTCTATCTTTGATTCGTTTGTCTGCTTAGCTTTGTGACATTGTTGATGCTTAGCTTCTACACCTTGTTGATTGTCCGGAGAACTCTCCGACCAGTTAAAAAGAAAATTAGATCTAAATCTAGACATGATATTCAACAAATATTAGAACCTCACATATAAATAGTGATCAGGTCTAAAGAAGCAGGGTAGGGTTCCTTGTGAATTATAACGCTATAAGCGAAAAAAAACCTGGTTTGTTTCCTCTTTTCTTTTTCATGTAGAAGACTTAAGCAAGCACAAGAAAGCTCAGAGGGAATCCACCTATTTTCCAATCAGGCATTTAGTCCAAACCATTGAGTACGCAGCCTTCTTTATAATAGAGCCCACAATAATTTGTTTTAGGACGTTCTGCACGAGGTTTCAGTTTCACAGGCCAGACTACAAGTGCTGTACAAGATTGTGGACACGCTTTCATTGATGTATTTACTTTTCTTAATTAGCAGTTCTCACTCGGCCTGCTCAGGACGGCGGAAAGAAATTTCTCTACCCACCTGCCTTCTCCTATCCCCTTCGCTGAGACCTACATCCACAACACCACAGCTCACTCTCCACAAACCAGTTATACAGAATTCAATTGAGTAGCGGTGCGGTTCCTCACTGATTTTCCCTCATCATGGATGGGATTTTTTTAATATAATTGCGGTAAGTTTCGGACACGCTGAGATTAATTTGTTCTCACCTCACTATTCATTAAGAAGAATTACCTTTTTTTAATAAAAATTACACTGTGGTAGTGTAAAGTGAACAGCTTCAAAGCTCATTCATCGTTCATGGGCTATTGGCTTTTTTTAGAACATTGTTGGAACTTACAAAGGGACAGTGAGTTTTTCTTCAGAAATTCCTACCACCCTTTGAAATTACGAAGTAGATTATTCATTTACTTTTATTCATTCTGATATATAAATTTGAATTCAATCCAAACTGTCGGCAAGCTCTGATAATTTTGTTTTTATTCAATAAAAATACCATCTCCCACCACAATTTATAACTAGGATTCAAGTACTTTTTTGTTGTTATGATAAGTGGATGAAATTTTAGTCAGCTAGAAACATTCTCTGATTATTCTGTTTTTACGTTTATAAAAACACTTACATTTACCGCAATTTATAACAAGGAATATAATAATGCTTTACAATATTTTTTTTTGTAATAAATTTATTAAAGACAGTAATAGCATTATTTGTACGTTTTATTTAGTTGCCTCAATTATTCAAGTATTAGAAGTTAATAGTTTTAGAAAAAACTATTACTTCTACCATTACACAGGCACACAAAGAAAGTGTTTTCTTTTACAAAGACACCATACATATATTCTTATGTATTTCGACACGCTGAATCCGAATCCGGTGTCGGTTTCACCCCAGCACGTCAGGTTTAAGAGCATTTGAAGGCCAAATTTCGTATGAAGTCGTTAAAGAAGAAATAACTAGAGCTTCCATAGTTTGGAGGGTCGCTGAATTCGAATCCGAGGTCTGTTTCGCCATGTCGGCGCATAATCAAACATCCCTGTTCAAGTCTTTGAAATGAACTTCATTTTCCGCTGATGGGGTAAAACAGACCTCGGATTCGAATTCAGCGACCCTCAAATTTTCCTTGAGTGTTCCACTTCAATTTTTGAGTGGTTTATATAAAGTCAAAACTAAAAACAATAAATTAAGTAATTAATAGGTAACTGACCCTTTACTCAAATTTAGGAATTACTAAAATATTCACTAGGTCAAAAAAACTTCCCTAAAAACAAACTAGATTTATTTTATTTCCTCCCAACCTGTTTCATTCCCTTTTAGCGGTGCCGCTTCAGGGGAAATCCTATCTAAATGCACAGATTTACAGCCTTAACTCCAGCAGGAGATCCTTCCACTTTAGGGCAACATCCAGACTCTCAGTCAGGGAGTATCTACTAGAAATGCTAACTTTTCGCATAAACCTATACACCTATATATATATGCGTGTGTTTTGCGTGTCGCATTTCACTCTGCCAGGACGCAGGACGCTACAATATTGGCCTAGAAGTGACGAAATGTAAATTTTGGTTAGGCTGGTTTTCTTAGGGAAGAGCGCAGATAACTTTGGCTCCATAACTCCTGGATACCAACTGTTTATGAAACGAAATTATTATGAACTAGCTGTTACCCAGTGTGCCATGCTACACCTACTTTCTATCTATGACTCTCGCCGTATCAAGATCTACTTGATACCTAGTTGTCTATACCCAGTTACGAAAATCGGTCAAACGATGTGAATTTGTTTTATTTCATAATGATACCCAGCAGAGGCTAGCACAACAGAACTTCATCTGACAGCCGAGTAGCAGAGCATGCGAGTAGATAGCTCTTTTCAAAGAATAGCCAGCGCTCCTTTGTTAGACAGTGACTGTTGATATAAAATTGAAATAAACTGCATTACATGATTATATAATGATGTAAAGTCACCATTATATTTATCAGGATCATTAACAAATAAATTTGAGACATTATTGAAAATGGCCGTCAGAATCTGAATGGTTCAGTGTAGCCAATTTTTCTTAAACAAAACTTTTGACCTTTTGACCAAATTTTTAAATTTAAAATTTTTGACCTAGCCTAGGAGATTTCTTGTATCAAGACCTACCTGTGTGCCAAGTTTGGTCAAAATCGGTCAAACGGTATAGATTTGTATAAGGAACAAACAAACAGAAAAACAGACAGACACGTGATTTATATATATATATATATGTATATGTATATATATATATATATATATATATATATATATATATATATATATATATAGATTAGGCTGTTTTTCATCCTTGGGGAGGGAGAACACAAATAACATTGGCTCCATAACTTCTGGATACTAACTGTTTATGAAATGTTGGTATTTTGGTAAGGTTTGGTTTCTTCCTTAGAGAGGAAGAGCGCATATTTGGCTCCATAACTCCTGGATACCAACTGCTTATGAAACGTAGATATTTTGGATAAAGCTGGTTTTCTTCCTTAGGGAGGGAGAACACAAATAACTATTGGATACTTACTGTTGGTGAAACAGGGATATTTTCGATCAGTCTTTTCTCCATGTACGGAGGAAGGTCGTAATAACGTTGACTGGATAGGATAAAGTAAAACTTTTTTATTTATTCTTTCTTTTTTTTTAAGCTCAATGCAATATAACGTTAAATACAAACTGTAAAGTAGTCCAGAATTATCTAATAAGCATAATAGCTATTACATGAATTATTGTGTAGCGCAGGACCACCATCGCCTCGATCTCAGACGTCTTGATACACTGAAGGTCCTCGAGCAATTGAACGGAGAGCACGGCCTTAAAGCACTCAGCGCACAATCGAACTTTCAACAATTCGTCCTGATTATTACAGCACTTCAAGATCACCGGAAATGTAAAATCACTCCCAGTTTCGAACGGCGCCTCCCTCCCAAATTGCCTACGTAATGAGTGAAACCATTTTCTGGTCCATCCATCAATTTTGTTTGCTGAGAACCAACTATTTTTTGCAAGCCCCAACTCGCCAGGACAGTATTTGAACCAAGAATCCCTTACACTCGGATGCTTAGTCAATTACGTTTCCGCGCTTCATATTCCAGCATCGCAAGTCAATTCATCTAGGAGGACGGTACAGCGTCATATTTATCTGAAGCGAGACCATGTTATTGTTATAAAGGCTCAGAGTAGGCGTCCTTAGCAGGATTTGAATTTATAATAAGAACGGTATACACCTTTAATGACTTAATTTTTAAGCGTTTATCACATTTGGACCATTTTTATATGGACCCCTGTCATCTAGGGGGGACAAGTGTAAAGAAATAGCAGATAGGGCAGCAAATGAAGCACAACCCGATAACGCCCACTCCATTAACAGCAAACGATAAATTCAATCCGATAAAGAACGAATAAGATACAACTGGTCGAAAATGCGGCAAGACCCAACAAATGAAGAAAAATAAGATCCTTAACGAAATAGTGGGATTCTGCATTGAGGGCTAGCAGGAGATAGGAGATAGTCATAGCCCGCATGAGAAGCGGACACACACAAAACTTTCTCATGGATTCCTCATGTCGAAAAAAGATCCACCGAAATGTCCAAGATGTGAAGACACTTTTCCTATGAAACACATTTTAGTCCAATCCCAATACTACAGGAAGAGATTAGATGAATTTATATTTTAATATAAATAATTAAAATATAAATTAAAAAAAATATAGTAATTCAAGAACAAATTAATGAATAAATAACGAGTGAAAAAAGAGAAAAACATTCATAAAAAATGCACAACACAACACTCCTAAAAAAAAAAAAAAAAAAAAAAAAAAAAAAAAAAAAAAAAAAAAAAAAAAAAAAATCGGGCAATTATAACCTTGAAGGTGTTCCCTCTAAAAATCTGAATAAACCAAATTAAAGATATTGTTTATCACAATTGATAAATTTCACCTTGGTTTAATAAAACATTATTGAGAATATCGGGTTCTTCTCGAGGTCTATTGGCTACCACGCGGGATTCTCATGTGGGAGATGCTGGTTCGAGTCCTTGTTTGTAGGAGTTTAACTTTAAAAGAAATAATAATATCGCGTTAAGTAATATTTTTTCGACAAAAACAGCACACGGAAGCTTATAAACGAAAACCATCAACATCAACTTTCTTTAATGTGAGTTTCATTGTGAAACATGGTTCCGGTAGACGGATTATGCTCATTACTAGCTTGATCAGGGTTTTTTTTTTTTTTTTTTTTTGTATTTGACAACGAATTTTCGTACCAAAATACCCCGGATCACGTTTTTCGATGCAAGAGCGCGAACATACAAATTGGTTAGAATGCGACCTATATTTTCGTGGTTATGGGAAATGTTCAGGGTAGGAGCCCCCAGATTTCGTCATCAGATCTACGTCATAAGCAGAAGATACATCCTAAAATTAGACAAGAAGCCAAGGAATGTTTAGGATTGGGCAAAGAGGAAGGGTTTCTCTAAGTCGAATCCCAAGCATTCTTTAACTTAAATAAGATAGTTAATATTTATCTAAAATCAAACCAACTTCGAAGCTCATTCGTCGTCAAGGGTTACCGGCTTTCTTTTTAGAACATTGTAGGAACTTCCATTGTTTCATTCTTCATATTTATATGGTGTTACATAATGTTTTACGCTATAAAGAGAATGTGCCGAATGAGGAAGGCATGCTTCCGCGTTTCCAAGACTTTGTTCCCTTGATCTTTGTCTTACAATGATCCCGTTCCATAGTTACTTGTTCCAGGTTACTCGTCATTCCTATACGTTAGAGCTCATTTAGAATTAAATAACCACCTTTTGAAGTGGCACACGTTGTTTCCAATTATCACGACGATCGCAAAACATGGAAATATTTAAAAAAAACTTTACATGGGCAAGTTCATTGCAACTGATGGTGGTTATAATCTTATAAAGGAGAATGGATTTTCGATATTCACTTTTGGGGTTCCAAACCATCTATGGATCACATTCCTCTCAGCCTTGCAAGCTCAATGGGCTAAACAAAGAAAATTTCGCAACAATCTATAACAAATATTTAGAGCAATTTGGTATAAAATTTAATATAGGACTTATTAACATGGAGGGACTTGCTGAGGCAGAAGTTTGGTTGAGGAAAACTTCATAATGAAGAAATTCCTATAAAATAAACGTATTAATACAACATGACGATTTCAATCTTAAAATAATAATACATATTTTCCAGGGTTTTAGGTAAGCTTCCACTCCTTTAACAAGTTGTGGGACAAACATTAGTGTGAAAATACGTTCGCGGGCTGCGTAGATGGTCCAAAACAAAATAACGCCAGATTTTAAAATTCATAATTTAAAATTTTTGAATTTGTAGTGTTCATAATTTTTAGCGATAGATATCAGGCATGAAATAATACGACAATGTTATTATAATGCAATTTTTTAAAATAACTAAATTAAATTAAAAAATACGTACATTTCAATTAAATTGTGAAATTTGAAATTATTTCAAACTACGAAAGTTAAATAGCGACACGAAATCAAGGAGACGCATGAGATTTGGGAAACTAATCCATCGATGTTTGGATTAATTCAACTGATAAAAAGACGTTAAGAATTTTCCAAATTATACAAAGCTTTGATGTTTGCCTCCTCACTCTCTATGATCGCCGCCACAAGGCTTGCTCGCTCACTTGATTCCGCAGGAGCAAGCGACAAAACCCATCTCACTCAATCTTCCTCATATCGAGTGAGTGTGAGTAAGCAGAATTATATTTTTAATATGGGCTTTCAAAATGTCTTGCGGACCGAATCAAATCTTACGGTTGTTGCCCACACGTTTTAGAATATTGAACCAGGTTATTGTCACTGAAAATAACTAATTGCCCTAATAATGAAGAAATTTTACCATTAAAGCCCGACGTACACTTTATCGATCCTAAATCCAGACTCTCCTATACAACGCGATAAATGTCAATTTATTGTTCAAACAAAAAGGGCCAAACCTTGTGAGTATTCTAAGCAAATACTTTGGCTAAATGTCAGAAATCCTTAAAAGGAAATGAAAAAGCCACGGCCGAGATCGGATCACCTTTAGCTCGTTTGTATGATATTTAAACTCGTTTTCTCCAATTCAAAAGCCAAATTGTAACTTTTATTAACAAGGAAAAATCAAAATACAGATTCTATTTTGCCAAAATGAAATCTAGTTTGTGATTAAAGCATTACATTGGAATTAACAACAAAATGTTTGAAAACGTGGGTTAAAAATAGCTATTCTAATGATTAATAGAATTAAAAAAAAAAAAGAGTTCATAAAAAAAAAGTTTGAACGTCATATATGCTGTCCACTTTGCAATTTATATCTCACCCAAGGGCATTTTAATTAAAATAACAAGACAATGCCCTGAGATTTGGGTGACAATTCTGGCAATCCTGGAATTAATTTCTGAACCATTGGTATTTACTATTGTTATTGAGAACTCCGACCTATCAGATTCCAACAATCACTTTTTTTTTCCTTACAGGAGACAGCGAAAAGCAGTTTAAAATGGACAAAAAGTCCGTCACGAAGGAGCTGCATAACTAAGCACTTTCCTCAGAATTTGGGTAGTGTAGACTGCTTTCCAGAACAATTTGCTTAAAATATCCTACATAAATAAAATAAAAACATGAATAGTTCTCTTTTAAATTTGTAATGAGTAACTGATCAATTATTAATTTGCTTCCAGAGTTATGTTTACACATGGTACCTACTACACTACGTAATAAATACAAAAAACCTCATATTATCGTATTTTGATCTAACGCAGGAACAGGATACAGTCACTCTAGTGGTAGAAAGCGCTCCTTGCGGCGGCTTTGTGAACCTACGTTTGGCGGGCTTTTCTATTGAAATATATTACAAATTAAACCCCCGCTTTACGATTGACCGATTCAGCTCATTTTTACAACACTTCTTTCTCATGAGTTACCCACGATGTATACCGCGTTTCGTTACAATACAGCAGAAATTACGACCGGTATGAGTATATTAGGAATTTGGGTCCTGAGCAAACCCCCCCTTCTAATGAACCGATTTAGTTTATTTTTACAACACATATTTAACTGTAGATTACCACTACGAATACTGAGTTTCGTCGAAATATACCAAAAATCACGGCTGGTAGTGGCTAATTGGTATTGTGGGTCCAGAGTAAACCCCCCCTCCTAATGAACCGATTTAGTTTATTTTTACAACACATATTTACCTGTGGATTACCACCAAGAATACCGAGTTTCGTCGAAATATACCAAAAATCACGGCTGGTAGTGGCGAATTGGTATTCTGGGTCCGGAGTAAACCCCCCCCCCCCCTTCTAATGAACCGATTTAGTTCATTTTTATATATCACTTTTCTCTCTATATTACCACTACGAATACCAAGTTTCGTTGAAATATAACAAATATTACGGCTGACATAGTCAAATTAGTGTTTTGGGTTCGGGGTAAACCCCCCCTTCCGGTGGACCGACTTTGGTGGTTAACGAACTCGTTCAATCGTTTGCTAATTGAATGCTATATACCAAGTTTCGTGACGAAAAAACAAAAACTCTGGCCGCTATCGTGTTAACAGACACACATATATATATATATATATATATATATATATATATATATATATATATATATATATATATATGCATATATATATATATATATATATATATATATATATATAGATATATATAAATTTTAACGGGGGTCATTTTCGGTGTCTACAAGGTAGGATCGAAAAAGATTCGAAGAAGTTTTTCAAAAATTCCGTCATGACTCCAACCTCAATAGCTACTTTCCTTCGGAGGAAAGTGCTAAAACAGTGGTTTACAAACTGCTGCAACTGAGTGATGATGGTGCAACATCAGCAGCATATTTCCAAGCAAAACAACCAATTCATGATTGCCGCAACGAGTTCTAACGCAGGGTGGTGCAACCAAAGTCATTTATCAGGCTTGGTTTGTATAAGTATGACCGTGATTATCCTGTTGGTCTAGCTTCCCAGGACCTACACCTCGAGCGGAAATTCTAAATTGGAGAATGATAATCCCGCAGTACCAATTCTTCAGAGGTTGAAGCCGGAGTGAATTATTGCTTTTTAATGTGGATGCTTACTTGGAACACTTTCGTCACGAAAGAGTGAGGTCAAAAAGTGTGTTGATTTGACATGGAATGACCCCTAACTGAAATTCATATTTTTTTTTTTCTAGTTATCGTTTTCTTATGTATTCGTTATTTTGTATATCTTTATTTTTGATTTGTATTTATTTGTTTTAAATTCACTTATATTTTTTCTTTCTGTTTTTTATTAATTTACTTTTTATTGTTTTACTTTATTTATTTATTTTTTGTCTTTGTTACAGTTGTTAGTATACTTGTTTTTGTTTTTTTTTATTTCTCACTTTAATCATTAAACAATTAAGAGTCTGTAGCCTAAGTTGTAGAACTTAAGCGTTGTATCATTGTAGCGTTAATGTAACATTAAAGATACAGTACAACATCTTAATATGTTTTATATGAACAATGTTACTACTTATAAAATACGTAACACGTTGTTGTTACTTATAAAATAAGTAACATGAAAATCGCTTTCTAGCGGAAAGAGTAAATAATATAATTCGGGTGACTATTATCGTACGACAAGGCAAAATTTCATACTAAAAATATCAGACGTTCAATGAGCATCACAAAGGACGAAGCGAGAACAGACACTCTGTCTCAGCTACGCCAGAGCTGAGTTCAATACGCACCTCTCTGTAGAACCTGTTGTTTACAGAATCTCCTCTGCCTATGCTTTGCCTCTGCTACGTCTGCCCTGGGCTCGATTTATGCCCGGCCTTAGAAAGAGGACATAATGACAGTAGTTGAATCTGAGGCTGATGCCCTGAGGATCGAGGCATGACCACTTGTCGGGATCGGACAATGGAGGATCATTGTGTCGAGAAGTCATTCCAAAGCAGTATTCCCAGCGAAGCCGTATTAGCAACGCTCCATCCTCCTTCGAAAGGAAATAAGCGTGAAATTGTATAATGAAATAACTAGAAATACAACTTAGTGTTTCTTAAGATTCGTACACTTCAATTTTATTAAATACGATGTGATTGACGGTATACATAAATATATATATATATAAATATATATATATATATAAATATATATATATATATATATATATATATATATATATATATATATATATATATATATATTCCACTTTTTCTTGTTTGTTTTTCTGGCAGGGGGTCGATAAAGCAGTACACTCTTTGTTCGCATTAACTGCTTTATTTGTTATGTTTCGCCCGACATGTTTCGTGCCTTTTTTAATGAAACATTTTTATGAGCTGAACAACATTGTTAAAAAACTAGTTAGGGTTAGGTGTGTGCGTGCATGCGTGCGTGCGTGCGTGCGTGCGTGCGTGCGTGCGTGTGCGCGCGTGTGTGTGCGCGTGCGCGTGTGCGTGTGCGCGCGTGTGTGTGCGTGTGTGTGCGTGCGCCTGTGTGGCTGAGAGGAACAAAGCTTCGATTGTACTGCGTGGTACTCCCGGCGCCATTTTGAGCTTACCTTCTGATCGAGTAAACCCTTAAATAATTGATGGTAAATTTCAATTAGACTTCTTTATTACGGTGTGTGTGTGTGTGCGCGCGCGCGTGTGCGTGTGTGTGTGTGCGCGTGTGTGGCTAAGAGGAACAAAACTGCGATTGTACTGCGTGGTACTGCCGGCGCCATTTTGAGCTTACCTTCTGATCGAGTAAACCCTTGTGCGTTGGGCTATTTCATTGGAAAAGGACAAAGCTTGTATCGGAAAAGCCTAAAATTAATTTTAATGCAATCATGCTCTTTTTCCCAACAAATAAATCTAGTTTTAAGATTTTGGAAACTTTGCAATTGAAGAGAAAAATGTCTAACTTGCAGGAACTGTGTAATCTTAGCGCGGCTCCGTTCATAACCCTAGTGCTATTAGTAATGAAATAAACACAGTTATTGATAGGGTTTGATGTTTCCTTAAAAAGATAAAATCTCAAACAGAGGGAAGTTTAAGGCGCCACAACAGGAAACTGACATAATCCCCTGCAAAAACTCTATAATCATTAACTTTCCTATTTTCTTCCTTTCCTTTACTAAACGGCTAATTTTACTGACAATTACAATTTAAAACAATCAATTAAAAAGTGAGTTAAACAAAACAAAACCCCCTTCGAAAGAACAAAACAAACGCCTTCAAAGTTTTAAGCCCTTATTTCTCCTTTTGGTAAAACTGAAGTTTAGTGTCCTCACAAACGATTTATTTAACATTTTTCACTACAACGTATTTTAATGCAATAAACACGAAGCGTTAGGGCAAATTTTCAGCATATTTTTTGTTTGTTTCAGAATTGCCCGGAATATAGGTGTGTCTTGAGGAGTTAATAGCAAATCCGGTGTCATTTCGTTGCTTAGTATGAGGAAATAGAGAAAAAATCAGCTCCTTGGAAAAATTTGTTTATGTATTGGAATCAACTGGAAATGCGTTGTTTAATGTTAAAAACAAGTTAGGATGCCAAAACGGAAGGCAATTTTGATTTAAGCGCATTAAAACACACTTATATTCAAATTTGCGTGAGATTTGGAAATTAAGAAAAAAAAAACGCGCTAAAATTTTACATCGGCAAAATTTTTTTTTGTTTCAGATTTTTTTTTTGTTTCAGAATTGCCCGGAATTTTCAATATAGGTGTGTTTTGAGGAGTTAATAGGAAATCCGGTGTCATTTCGTCGCTTAGTATGAGGAAATAGAGAAAAATCAGGTCCTTAGAAGAAACATTTTATATTTTGGAATCGACTGGAAATGTGTTGTTTAATGTTAAGAACTAGTTAGGATGTCAAAACGGAAGGCAGTTTTGATTTATGCGCATTAAGGCACACATATATTCAAATTTGCGTGAGATTTGGAGACTAAAAACAAAACGCGCTACAATTTTGCCAAGGCTATTTTCAGCATATTTTTTTTTTGTTTCAGAATTGCCCGGAATTTTCAATATAGGTGTGTGTTGAGGAGTTAATAGGAAATCCGGTGTCATTTCGTCGCTTAGTATGAGGAAATAGAGAAAAATCAGCTCCTTAGAAAAATTTGTGTATGTTTTGGAATCGACTGGAAATGTGTTGTTTAATTATAAAAACAAGTTAGGATGTCAAAACAGAAGGTAGTTTTGATTTAAGGCCATTAAAACACACTTATATTAAAATTTTTGTGAGATTTGGAGACTAAAAACAAAACGCGCTACTATTTTGCCAAGGCTATTTTCAGCATATTTTTTTTTTGTTTCAGAATTGGCCAGAATTTTCAATATAGGTGTGTTTTGAGGAGTTAATAGCAAATCCGGTGTCATTTTGTCGCTTAGTATGAGGAGATAGAGAAAAAATCAGCTCCCTGGAAAAATTTGTTTATGTTTTGGAATCGACTGGAAATGTGCTGTTTAATGTTAAGAACAAGTTAGGATGTCAAAACGGAAGGCAGTTTTGATTTAAGCGCATTAAAACACACTTATATTCAAATTTTCGTGAGATTTGGAGACTAAAAACAAAACGCGCTACAATTTTGCCTTGGCAACTTTTCAGCATATTTTTTGTTTTGTTTCAGAATTGCCCGGAATTTTCAATATAGGTGTGTTTTGAGGAGTTGTTAGCAAATCCGGTGTCATTTCGACGCTTAGTATGAGGAAATAGAGAAAAATCAGCTCCTTAGAAAAAATTTTATTTGATTTGGAATCGACTGGAAATGTCTTGTTTAATGTTAAGAACAAGTTAGGATGTCAAAACGGAAGGCAGTTTTGATTTAAGCGCATTAAAACACACTTATATTCAAATTTGCGTATGATTTGGAAACTTAAAAAAAAACGCGCTACAATTTTGCCAAGGCAAAATTTTTTTTTTGTTTCAGATTTTTGTTTGTTTCAGAATTGCCCGGAATTTTCAATATAGGTGTGTTTTGAGGAGTTAATCGCAAATCCGGTGTCATTTCGTCGCTTAGTATGAGGGAATAGAGAAAAATTGGCTCCTTAGAAAAAACATTTTATGTTTTGGAATCGACCGGAAATGTGTTGTTTAATTATAAAAACAAGTTAGGATGTCAAAACGGAAGGCAGTTTTGATTTAAGCGCAATAAAACATACGTATATTCAAATTTGCGTGAGATTTGGAGACTAATAACAAAACGCGCTACAATTTTGCCAAGGCTATAGCCATGGCAAATTTTCATCATATTTTTTTTTGTTTCAGAATTGCCCGGAATTTTCAATATAGGTGTGTTTTGAGGAGTTAATAGGAAATCCGGTGTCATTTCGTCGCTTAGTATGAGGAAATAGCGAATAATCAGTTCCTTAGAAAAAAATTTTATGTTTTAGAATCGACTGGAAATGTGTTGTTTAATGTTCAGAACAAGTTAGGATGTCAAAACGGAAGGCAGTTTTGATTTAAGCGCAATAAAACACACTTATATTCAAATTTGCATGAGATTTGGAGACTAATAACAAAACGCGCTACAATTTAGCCAAGGCAAAATTTTTTTTTGTTTCAGATTTTTTGTTTGTTTCAGAATTGCCCGGAATTTTCAATATAGGTGTGTTTTGAGGAGTTAATCGCAAATCCGGTGTCATTTCGTCGCTTAGTATGAGGGAATAGAGAAAAATTGGCTCCTTAGAAAAAACATTTTATGTTTTGGAATCGACCGGAAATGTGTTGTTTGATTATAAAAACAAGTTAGGATGTCAAAACGGAAGGCAGTTTTGATTTAAGCGCAATAAAACACACTTATATTCAAATTTGCGTGAGATTTGGAGACTAATAACAAAATGCGCTACAATTTTGCCAAGGCTATAGCCATGGCAAATTTTCATCATATTTTTTTTTGTTTCAGAATTGCCCGGAATTTTCAATATAGGTGTGTTTTGAGGAGTTAATAGGAAATCCGGTGTCATTTCGTCGCTTAGTATGAGGAAATAGCGAATAATCAGTTCCTTAGAAAAAAATTTTATGTTTTAGAATCGACTGGAAATGTGTTGTTTAATGTTCAGAACAAGTTAGGATGTCAAGACGGAAGGCAGTTTTGATTTAAGCGCAATAAAACACACTTATATTCAAATTTGCATGAGATTTGGAGACTAATAACAAAACGCGCTACTATTTTGCCAAGGCTATATGGTTGGCAAATTTTCAGCATATTTTTTTTTGTTTCACAATTGCCCGGAATTTTCAATATAGGAGTGTTTTGAGGAGTTAATAGCAAATCCGGTTTCATTTCGTCGCTTGGTATGAGGAAATAGAGAATATAAGCTCCTTGGAAATTTTTTTTCATATTTTGGAATCGACTGGAAATGTGTTGTTTAATGTTAAAATCATGTTAGGATGTCAAAACGGAAAGCAGTTTTGATTTAAGCGCATTAAAACACACTTATATTCAAATTTGCGTGAGATTTGGAAACTAAAAAAAAAAAACGCGCTACAATTTTACCAAGGCCTTGGCAAATTTTCAGCAGTTTTTTTTTGTATCCGAATTGCCCGGAATTTTCAATATAGGTGTGTTTTGAGGAGTTAATAGCAAATCCGGTGTCATTTCGTCGCTTAGTATGAGGAAATAGAGAAAAAATCAGCTCCTTGGAAAAATTTGTTTATGTATTGGAATCAACTGGAAATGTGTTGTTTAATTATAAAAAGATAAAATCTCAAACAGAGGGAAGTTTAAGGCGCCACAACAGGAAACTGACAGTATCCCCTGCGAAAACTCTATAATCATTAACTTTCCTATTTTCTTCCTTTCTTTTACTAAACGGCTAATTTTACTGACAATTACAATTTAAAACAATCAATTAAAAAGTGAGTTAAACAAAACAAAACCCCGTTCGAAAGAACGAAACAAAGGCCTTCAAAGTTTTAAGCCCTTATTTCTCCTTTTGGTAAAACTGAAGTTTAGTGTCCTCACAAACGATTTCTTTAACATTTTTCACTACAACGTATTTTAATGCAATAAAGACGAAGGCGTTAAAAAAAAAAATCCCTTTAAACTACGAATGAAGTTATTATGCACTAAAGTTCACTGTTAGGAAGGTTATAAAAGTAGGTGTAAAAAGCGTATTTGTAAACATGCGCCTGCGCAGATATGTAACATTGGGAAACAGAGAACTCTCATTTGAAATATTCAGAAACCATTTATTCAAATATAATGTCAATTTTAAGGGCATCCTCACCCGTCGTAACCTGTCGCTTATGGGCAGACGTGCTATGCGTTTCGGCTCACTCAAGAAGATATTAAAACCCTAGTCAATCAAATTCGCTAAAATTAATGTAATTCTATTAATTTTAGCGTGTTGGATTGACTAGAGTTTTGATATTTTTTTGAGCGAGCGTAGCGAGCGGAAACGCATAGCTTGTATACCAAAAAGTCGTCCAAGACATTCTTTTTAGTTAATTATTAAGGGATTTCTGTTATATAATACTTTCAATGAATGAAACAAGACATGTGAAGAATGTTTCATTATTTAAAAAAATGGTTGTGAAAAAATAAGTGCTGGTAAATTTAAATAATTGATGGTAAATTTCAATTAGACTTCTTTATGACGGTGTGTGTGTGTGTGTGTGCGCGCGCGTGTGTGTTTGCGCGCGTTTGTGTGTGCGCGCGTGTTTTAAGATTTTGGAAACTTTGCAAATGAAGAGAAAAACAAAAAAATGTCTAACTTGCAGGAACTGTGTAATCTTAGCGCGGTTCCGTTCATAACCCTGTGTTGCGCGTGTGTGTGCGCGCGTGTGTGCGCGTGCGTGCGTGCGTACAGTTTGTGTCTGTTTAAAAATTCGAACTGACCTTATTTTTGTGACCTTTTCTAGTAGTCATTAAACACCCTATGAGAGGAAACGAGCTAAAATAATGGCGTTTCAGTCTTAAATAATATTAATAGTTGTAACTTCTTTCGATTTTCGGTGTAGGGCCATTCCATATCAAGTGATCCAATATAAAGGAAAATATTTCCCTCACATTTTTTTTCAGGTACGGCCCATCAAGAGTAAGATAATTACAAATCCAAATTTTTAGACATTTTTCCTTATTATTTTTTGAGTAATAAAACTCCTGATTTAAATTATATATATCATGACTTATTAATAAAAATTGAAATTTCAAGATTATTTTTATAAAGATTAAATTTTAATTTAAAACCATCCGAAACCAGATCCTCTATGTCTTATCTGTGGCTACGAAATATCTATACACAGGAAGGCTAGGTTGCAACGTGAAGATACTTCATGGATTTAACCTTGTTTGTGAATGTCAATGACTATTTTCTCTGTATGCAGAAATAAAATTCAAATATCTTTTATCCATGGAAAACAAAGGCGAAAATCTGAGTTATCGAATAATTCAATATACTCATAGTAGAACTAGTTGAGCGAAACATGTCTTAGAATAGCCTCGATTAGGCAAAGGCTTTCGTAAACCATAACTACCTCTGCTAAAAGTGGGTTTGCAAGGAAAGCTATAAAGGAAAAAGATATGTCCATAAAAGGCCGAAACACATATTCTTGAAATACTTATAACTTGTAATCTGTAAGTTTAACTGTGTATCATATTTTATTTTATTTTGTATGTAACATTTTTTCCATCTCGCAGCATATTTTTTTTATGTATTGTACTAGAGTTAACATATCTTATGGTGTTATTCTTTATATTAATTATGTATAGGTTTTATTTCATTTTGTTTTTTCCTATATTGCAAAATTGTGAGCTAAATATCCTTACAACATAGAATAATACTTAACAAAAGTGTATCTGGTATCCGGAACAGATTGTTGTATTCTTTTAAATAAATAAATAAATTTGAGGAAAAAAAAAAAAAAAAAAAAAAAAAAAAAAAGGAACGCTAACCTCTGCTAAAAGTCCGTGTGGCAGGAAACCATAGCTATCTGCTAGAAGTGGATGCTCTTGCTAAGCAATGATCTACTGAAGGTGGGTGTGCTAGAAAACAAAAGCTCTGCTGGAATTGGGTATGAAAGGAAAGCAAAGATGAACCAGAGGTAGCTGATAAAGGAAAATGCAGTGTTCTCTGCCTGTGCCTAATCGCCTGATGTGATGTCTCCACCCCTGTCAAGGCTACCAATAACCTTTTCGCATTCACACCATTATCCTCTTCATTCTTCTTCAGACTATATCAAAACGAATCCAATTTGATTTTCTCCTGACACAGAAATTTCAATAGGGTATGTTGGGACTATTTATAGCGATTAGCTATACTAGATTATACCTAGGTGGTACACTATACTAAATTGTTGTTGGCGTAGTAAGTATGTTCGCAACAGTGCTTATAATGGAGAGAGCATCTTAATCATTGGCCATTTTCAATTATTTTTGCTGGCGATGGGCTACATGAATTGTTGGTTTCGATTGAGGTCCACTTAATTATTTGTAGGATTACACAATTATTTTTGTGATTTTGCCTTCCCAATGCTCTTGGATGGGCTTCTGAATTAATTTGCAAATGAATAATTTGCATGAGACTCTTTAGCGGGAAATGCTTAACCATAATCGTGCGGGAGCATTTCTCATTAATTATAGGTTTTTATTTTATTTATAACAGATGTCCGTTAAAATTTTTTCTAACTATTCTCGCAATATCGAGCCATCCCGGGTGTTCTTCTTCCGAGACTTTTAAGTAAGTTTTGGATTTTATGAGAGCAACAAACGTTTTGAATGTTCAGGAGACCTAGTCCTCCTTTTATTCTTGGGATATAGTATATATACACGCAGATCAAGTTTGCTTATAATTGTTTTAATTCCTAATCTAATATAACGAATATTTATGTATTTTAATTCTCATGAAAAGCGTAAACAGACTTAAATTTGAACCACCGTTCTATTCGTGAGCTATGGGATCTGAAACATGAAATTTTCTTGACGGCACTTCCGGATTGTGTTATGAGGTCAACCTTATAAGCGAGGTTCCTCCCTCTGGAGGGAGCGAAGAACCGCGTTAAAAATAACAAATGAGTAATTATCGCAAGGGAATTACCCCAGTACCTTTACTGAGTTAAGGAGATTCCCAGGATATGATATGATGAATCAAATCCAACCGGAGTTTCTATGATCTTATGCGACAATTTTAGAGGAGTCCCCTATCGCGAGCATCCAAGCAGTCTACTTCCATCCATGGTACCAGGACTAGACGACGATTAAAGTTTTGATTTAAGGACTTTGTTGCACTCGATCCTCCACCTTACAAGAAGTTCCGAATTGGAAGTCAGCAGCACTGGACAGGCTTATAATATTGGATACAGACTCAAAATGAGTCTGAAGTGAGTAGAGCCGCTGAAGAAGAAGAAGGCGATCGAGAAACGCACCAAAAAAGAAAATAAGTTGAGTCAGATGATTTAAAAAATTAAATATCTCAAAAAAACTTTTTATGTTTCTGTAATAGTGGCTTTACCGATTAATTTACTTATATTCAGCAACCCCCGCGGTATGCGTAAATATAATTGTACTTTGTATGCATTGATCTGGCGTCTCCTAAGGGTTTCGGGCCTTCTAGGAGTCGGTGCTACAACTATTTGTGAGAAATATCTTCCATAATATAGTTAACTATATTATGGAAGATATTTCCAAACCTACTTCCCTAAGTAGTAATGTAACTGTGGCCGAAGCGGGACAACGCCTTGTCGGAAGTTCACCAGCCGGCAGTGAAAAGATCGCCCTTTCTCTTTGCCGACACACAAATTGGATAACACCATCTTTCATTTCTTCAAGTCGTCAACGTCACTGCTAGCGTTGATTCGCATCAACCTGGCTTCGCCCCTTTTCAAGCTCCTGGAGGGTGGCCCGCCTCTAACACCGTTACAGAATCCGTTTTTCTTCAATTTCACCTTTAATATTTTCTAACTAGAAAGGCCGCAATAAGTGACGTGAATAAGTGTGTTAACAAAGTTTAATGCCAAACTCTTCTTCGGGGGACTATACACACACAAACACTCACAAATATAAATATATATTCGTCACTCTCCAAACTTGACCTTAACGTTGGTAATAATATGCATTGAGGTTATAACGGGAAGTGCAAAGTAATGTGAATATTCGGATGAATGCAACATATTCAATCTATAAAAGGAACCGTATACAATTTTTATACAGGATGTCCCGAATTTAAATGGCAAAAAAAACAGGGGACCAAAAAATAAGACAAAAAGACCTTTAGAGATTTGCTCGTTTTTTGCTTCATTTTGGCGAACATCACAAAACAAGTTTTAATTTTTTTACTTACTTATTTAAAGTTTCAATGGAAAAAAATTGTCATTGCAGGGGCGTATATAGACAATAATTTCAGGGGGGGGCTGGTACCATTTCCGGGGTATGAAATTCTAACAATTTACAACTTTTAATAGTTTTAGGCAACTAAAACGCTATATAATATACATAAAATATTGTTTATGAACTAAGTGATCTTATTTAATTTATTTTTAAGGGTTTTATGAGACATTTTTACCATCAAATCAAAATTGGGGGGGGGGGGGGGTCTGCAGCCCCTCAGCCCCCCTTTTATACGCCCATGTGTCATTGCGAATTGTTTCAAGAAACCAATTACTAACTAAGATGCACTCTAATCAAAACGATTTTTATACGCCGCCTCTTTAGATGTGCGGTGTATCTATCTTGTATAGTGTATACAATCCCCAAGCTCTTTATCGAACGCAAAATTGCCTGGACACAAGACCCAATTCATTTCCATTCAATTTTTCAAAAATTTATTCGCGACATGCGTAAATGATGGCGAAGGTCGCTTTCTGATTAGAGCCGATCACGTCTCAGTGCAGGACTAAAAAGCAGTTGCTTCGCCACAATGGCCAGGAAATTAGGGAGGGTTTTCACTTGTGGACAATGCTCGATGAGGCCTTCAGCCAGACGTACATGGCCTAGTGCATCTCCTCGCTATTCCAACGCACAACGCTAGAAGTTCTATGTAAATGTAAATTGTTGACCTTTAAAAACTAATTTTTATAACAAAAAAACGTTGAATGAGGAAATTAAGTAGACCAAGAAAAGTAAAAGCAAAGCATAAATTTGTTTCAGGCGGGCGATCGTCTATTTTCTCCCGACCAAGACCATAGGACAGATTCTGGATATTACATAACATGACCTATTCGGCGCTAATGACCTAGATGTAGATGCGCCGTAAAAAAAAAAAAAAAAAAAAAAAAAAAAAAAAAAAAAAAAAAAAAAAAAAAAAAAAAAAAAAAAAAAAAAACCATGACCCAACATGACCTATTGGTTTTGAGAAAGTATTTTTCTAAATGTCGCAAAATAATAAGGTCATTTATTTATGGCCCCGCAATAATTTATTTATTTTCCAAACCGCAATATCTGTTGAAAACGTTAATATTAATGACAAAGTCTAGTTAGCGACATAATTTCGAGAATCACTCCTCACATGTCGAAATAATCTTTAGGGCGGCATATTTCCGGAACAAAAGCAGACAGAAACTAGCGGTCGGCATACTACATTTTTGGTCTAGATTTACCCTTTGAATATTGTCATCTATTTGCAATACACCCTGTATATATATATATATATATATATATATATATATAGAGAGAGAGAGAGAGAGAGAGAGAGAGAGAGAGAGAGAGAGAGTGTGTGTGTGTGAGAGGCGGGGAGAGAGAAAGCCGGACAGACACAAATGATAACGTTTCCTGCCAGGATCTTCGTATTGCATTTTGAGACGAGTGACGGAGAAAACAGATCAATAGAATTCAAGTTCATGCAAGAATGAAATCTATTATTGTTCCAAGTTGCAACCCCTTCTGATCACCCTACGCATCATCTAACTGTTCTTCGGCCAACAGATTCGCCGCCTGTAATCAAAGCTGATGTTTGAGGAGAGATAAGAAATTCAAAATTGCAGAATTATTTCATGAGAAACTTCTGCAATGTGTTTTCGTTGACTTGATGCAAGCAAAATGGTGAAATTCTGTCATGACTTGCCAGAAGAACAGTAGCTTGCGCTCCTTATCTTCAAACACGGTATCGATAGGAACACAGTGCTGCTACTCGCCAGAACCAACGGAAATAGAAGACAATAGAACAATAGGGGCTCAGAGATGATAAGATAAAGTCTTGCAGTTATATTTGAAACAGGTGCTGAATTTCTCAATTTTTAGATGTCTTTAATACGCCTTTAGAGGTTCAATAGAGTAGTACATTCTGAAGAAATTGTAGATTGTTCGATTTACAAACCAGGAAATCGTGGACTTTCAGTCACGTAGGAAGAATGAAAATAAATTTTGTACAAATGGGATGTCGTTGAGAAGAAGCAAAGTTTTGAAGAAACTCATTAAGGAACTGTCTTTGTATGTTCTCAGGAATCCTCCTTAAGCACTGAAACTGGGAGTTGAGGAAGAATCACTCATCACATCTCAACTGCTTCCACCTTCAGGTGAAATGGAGAATACCGAATATACAGAGCCTGTGAGATTGCCGAAAATACATTAAAGACGGGTGAATGAGGAAACGGATCAACAGAATTCAAGTTCACGCAAGAATGAAATCTATTATTGTTTCAAGTTGCATACCCTTCTGGTCGCTCTACGCATCATCTACATAACTGTTCTTCGGCCTACTCCCTCACTCGTCTTCTCCCCGAAGACTTTCTTCTGAGTCCAAACCTGAACGATGATCCATTCTCCGTATTGTAAAATTTATTTATATTTTTAATCGATGATAAATGAAAAATCCGTTAATATTTCCATTAAAAAATATAAATTCATTAAATGCGTTTGGGCTCAAAAATCGCCATTTATTGGGATTTGAGGTTAACAGTAAAAGCCACGTCAAAGGAAAACATTATATAAGCCTTCGACACTATACCTTTTTCCCAAATTCCTGTATTTCTCAAACAGCCTTTTCTTGGCACCGTCTGAAAAATAGTTTCTAAAAAATAACAATTAAATGTGAAAAATGTAATGACACTGTACATAGTAACACACACTAAGACTGAACATAGTGTGTCCGACTCACAGGTACTATGGGCGCGATTACATAACTAGTATAACGGCCCATGGTGTTATTTGAAAAGCTCAGACAATAGATTTTAAATATTTTTCATTTTAAGGGAAAGAACTTATAGTTAGTTTTACTGGTGAATTCATTTTACTGTTAAATAAAAAAAAAAAAAAAAAAAAACTCCAAAGGCCAGAGACAAAGTGATTGCAGAGAAATTGAAAAAAATAACTTATTCCTCATTTCCTTCTCTGTTTCGATCAGATCATTCTATCAACATTTAATGTTAACATTATTGAAGTATAATTGAATAATCTTTAAAAAACACCGCCGTCATAGTCCGACTCGCAGGATGACCCAGTATCTTAGCGCAGTTCCGTTCATATCCCTAGTCATTTTGAAGACATAGAATAGAAACAGTTATTACTTTATTCGTCTGTGGCAGAAGGTCAATTTTATAAAAACACACTTTCTTTCTTCTGTACTCTTTTATTAGGCTCTACATGTTTCACGTCGCTGTGACGCCTCTTCAGGAGCACTTAATCTAAATAAAATAAAATATGGTTACAGCCTATCCATTAGAGAACCTTCCGCAGGTAGGGCCACGACTGGACTGATAAGATCAATCATGTCTACTGGGTATCAGCTGTTTAAAATCGATAGTTTTAGGGTAAATGTCGATTTTCCAAAAGAAGTTTTTGTCATTTTATAAAATTTTTTGAGTCGTCTTGTTTATTAAATTAAAAAATATTTTATCCAGGTATTTAATATCTGTTTTCTTGTTGGCGGCCTTTTTCCTATTTTTAATTATGTGTATATTTTCCTTAATTTTTCTTTTTATGGGGTTTTTCTCTTTATCTAATATCTTTATCGTGTCAAAATGAAATGTGTGGCTATATTGTATCGCATGATCCACCAATGCAGTCTTGTTGTCTTTCTCGTCAAGGTTTTTGGCATGTTGTTTCATTCTCTTTTTTAAAAGTTGTCCCGATTCTCCTACATACACCTTATCACACATTGCACAATCAATTTGATATATGTTATATTTGGTTTCCCTTTCTTTTAAATCATCTTTAATTCGACTGTAGCTTTTTACGATTTTGTCGTGATATATCCAGGAGATTCTTCCTAGGTCTTTACATTTTTGTTTTATCTCATTGGCAAATATGGGATTCTAACAAAAGGTAATATAATTAACCAGCTCTAAAGTTTTCATATCTTTACTGTCGTTGTCCAATTTCTGTTTATAAATATGTTCTAGGAAGACAGAAAAGTTAAGAATTTACTTAACTTTCTTTACTAAAATATTCATTTTAGTGTTGAATGCAATTAAAAATACTAAAATACTCATAGTACTGTTAAATTCTATTAAAAATACGAAGACCCCTACAACGGATCATGTCTATCAATAATACTTTTTTCCGAATACTTTTAGCGCGGTTCCTCCCTCCCTCATAGGGACCGCTTATAAGGTTGATCTCATGACGCAATCCGGAAGTGCCGACTAGAAAATTTTGCGTTTCAGAACCCACAGAGACCGAAAATGATAGTGGTTAAAATTTGTATATATATATATATATATATATATATATATATATATATATATATATGTATATATATATGTATATATTTATATATATATGTATATATTTATATATATATGTATATATTTAGGGGGCGAGGTTAGCTCAGTGGTAGAGCACTGGACTAATAAGCTGGAGGCCTGAGTTCAAATCCCGAGCAAGCACTAAAGAATTTTTCTTCTAGTGTCTTCGTTCATGGGTTGAATTCGGCCTCCCTGACCGTCCCTAGGCCAACCCAGCCTTTAATTAATTTAATTAATAATGAGTACCTTGGGTGCTAATGACTCTAACAGTCGAAGCAGCCAAGGGGAAAATCAGGCGGCCGGAACATAGTACTGACCACACTATCTCCCTAGTGTGCCGTATGGTCATGAATCAGATACCTCTATTGTATCTGCCCCTCAGGGCCCTCGTGGCCTGTTACGGGACTGATTTTTTTTTTTTTTTATGTATATATTTATATATATATATATGTATATATATATGTATATATATATATATATATATATATATATATATATATATATATATATATATATATGTCTGTTCGCTCTGTACCTCCCAGACGAATGGTCCGATTTTGATGAAATTTGGTACAAAAATCTTTCGTCTAATTTGAAAGGTCAAGTTCGTTAACCAGCAAAATCCGCCTACTGGAAGATGGCGTTTGGGGCGAAATTCGCGCAAAAAAAATCGTAGCGCTGTCGTTTTTGAGTTCACAAGCTTGTAAGTACTCGTTTTATATGCTTCTTGGGCTAGGAAAACGAATGAAACCATTTTCAAGGCGATAGCTTTAACCGTTTTCGAGAAAATTGGAAAAAAAGTTTTTTAATACCGTTTTTGGTTTGGGTACTTAGAATCATGGAATTCAGTTGAAACATTTTCTGCATGTTTGAATTTTATCAAAACTAATATGTTGAAAATTTGGTTACGTTTGGAGTAAAGGAAGGATTAAAATAAAATATTTCATTTTTAGACATGAAAAGTTTTGGGAGCTTCGTATATTTTCATTAATATCACGAAAACGGTTTGGAATCTTGGCAAGCAAAAGATTACCATTCGACAGATTACTAAATTTTCTCCAAAAAATGTTTTGAAGACATTTGCGATGGGATGGTCATATTTGGAGAAATAAGTGCTTAAAACATAGGTAATTTCGTTCATTTGAACGAATCTTTTTGTGTGTTTCCTACAGTTTTTTTTCACTGCTCGTTATTTTTGTGATTGCTTATAGTAGTCAAATGTATTAGTCAATAAAACAGGATACGTATATATAGAAACAATATTTTGTTTCAACGGTATCTTGGAATTCGAAGATGCCCTATGAATATCTAGATTACTGTACTGATTTCGTTCTTTAGAATTGTTTTTGGTATTCCCTATTTTCAGAAGTTTTTATCTATTTATTATTTTTTTTTTTTAAATTCATTGAACGAAATCATATGAATTCAAAGGTGAGGAGCAAGGAGGCTTAGGGTGGAGTGCATTCCCAGTACAGGTATCGCCCAGTGGACCCTCGTCATCTGTAAGTTCCTTTCTAGGGTCATAAAGATAAGCCTCCAAACAACTGTAGGAATGTAGGATTTTAATTTTTGCCAGTATCAGAACAGCCGCTCCTTACATACCACAGTGGTACTGACGTACCGGTCTATACTAGTTGCACTCCACACGGTGGTAGTACTTGGTGTATGCCACAGCGGATTGCTCATTATAATCTTATTTTATACGTATTAAATAGATACCTAAAAAAAGTTTATTTGTGTATAAGTGTTGCGTTATTGGGATTAGAATAAAATATTTTATTAACAGACATGAATTACTTCGGAATCTTTGTATATTGTTCTTAATTTTTTTTTCTTTTATGGTGTATCGAAATCTGAGTCATTAGCACCATTTTTTCCTTATGAGCTTATATAATACTTAGATTTAGCTAGCAACAATATTTTACACCGCAATTAAAGTGATTTGCTCTTCTTATAAACATAATATTTATATTATAATATAAACATAACACATTAATTTGTCTGACAAAAAAAAGTCCGACCCGCAGGAACTGCTTCATCGTAGCGCGGTTCCGTTATTATCTCAAGTGCGATTAGTGAAGGAATATAGCAGCTATCGGTAGGTATTAACACCATTTTCCCCCCTTAATATCTTCAAAACAGTTAAGAAATCGTGGGAAGTACGATGTAACCATTCAAAAGCTTACTAAATTCTCTAAAAAAAAGATTCTGAAGCAAATTTCGATGGGGCAATGTCAGTCGGAGAAGTAAGTGCTTAAAACTACGAAAGTGTTAGTTTTGTTATTTTAAACGGGTTCTTGTCACTGTTTACCTCACTTTTGTTTTTTAAGTTTATTTAACGGTGGAATGAGTATTTCATTAAAGCTGAGAAAATAAGAAACATATTGATAATAGAGTTTTCCTAGAGTAAGCGTCGCGATGACGGGAGAGTCCCATCCGCTTAGAAAACTGTCAGTTTCCATATGTGGCGCTTTAAGCTTCCTTCTCTTTGAGATTTTATTTTATATTTTTAACGAAAGATCAAAACCTACCAATAACAGCTAATATTCCTTTACTAATCGCACTTTCGATAAGAACGGAACCGCGCTAAGATGATGCAGTTCCTGCGAGTCGGACTTTTTTTGTTCTTATGAACGGGTTTTTGTCGTTCTTTTTGTAAGTTTTGTCTCTTTCTCTTTGTTTTAGCGCGGTTCCTCCCTCCCCCATAGGGAGGAACCCCGCTTATAGGGTTGATACAATGAAACAATCCGGAAGTGCCGACTAGAAAATTTCGCGTTTCAGAACCCCCAGAGACCGAAAATAACGGTGGTTAAAATTTGTATATATATATATATGTATATATTTATTTATATATATATATATATATATATATATTTGTCTGTTCGCTCATTTCTGGCTTCCCTGATGGTCCGATTTTGATGAAATTTGGTACAAAAATCCGTCGTACAATTTGAAAGGTCAAGTTCGTTAACCAGCAGAATCCGCCCACTGGAAGATGGCGTTTGGGGCGAAATTCGCGCAAAAAAAATCGTAACGCTTACGTTTTTGAGTTCATAAGCTTGTAAGTACTCGTTTTATAGGCTTCTTGGGCTAGGAAAACGAATGGAACCATTTTCAATGCGATAGCTTTAACCGTTTTCGAGAAAACTGAAAAAATAATTTTTGAATGCCGTTTTTGGTTTGGGTACTTAGAGTCATGGGATTCAGTTGAAACATTTACTGCATGTTCTACTTTCATTAAAACTAATATGTAGAAAGTTATGTTACGTTTGGAGTTAAGGAAGGGTTAGAATAAAATATTTTATGAACAGACATGAAAAGTTTTGGTAACTTTGTATACTTTCCTTAATATCTCGAAAAAGGTTGAGAATTTTGGGAAACGGAAGGATACCATTAGTAAGCTTACTAAATGCTCTACAAAAAAGGTTCTAATGAAAGTTTTTATTAGGCGATGTCAATCGGAGAAATAAGTGCTTAAATCTTTAAAGTAATTGATTTCGCTTATTCGAACTGTTCTTTTTGTCTTTGATTTTGATACTTAAAATTATGGGATTCAGTTGAAACATTTTCTGCATGTTTGAATTTCATCAACACTAATATGTTAAAATTTGGGTTACGTTTGGAGCTAAGGAAGGATTAGAATAAAATATTTTATTAACAGACATGAAATGTTTTGGGAACTTGGTATACATTCCCTAATATCTTGAAGACGGTTAGGAATATTGGTAAACGGAGGGTTACCATGCGAAAGCTTACTAAATGTTCTACAAAAAAGATTCTGAAACAATTTTTGATTAGGCTATGTTAATCGGAGAAATAAGTGCTTAAACTTTGAAGTAATGTCAGCTTTGGATTTGTCGATTTCCTTCAAATGTCTTGAAACCTTCGAGGCTCCTACTCCGAGTTCTTTGGCATATTCCCTAGTGTTTTTAATTGCTTATAGTAGTCAAATGTATTTGTCAATAAAACAGGATACGTATAATTAGAATCAATATTTTGTTTGTTAGAATTCGAAGATGCCGTATGAATATCTAGATTACAGTACTGGTGTTAATTTCGTTCTTTAGAATTATTCTTGGTATTCCCTATTTTCATCTGTTACCCATAGTTTTTTATTGTTAGTAGGTTTTTCTTATTGATTATAGAATATAAATCTATTTGGCTATAAAACAGGATACGTAAAATTAGTGACAATATTTCGGAGATTTCTGAGCGAAATACTTTTAAGATTTTCTACCACCACGAACGGCTTTTTTCCTCTATTTTTATCCACTAGATAGGCTTTATTTTGCATATTATTCTATATAAGTTTTATTCAGCAGGGGATTCTGATGAAATGTCGTGTTTTTGCTGTGGATTTTAAATACGATGTATCTAAGATTGGATAACATTAGCGAGTCTACATAGTTAAGAACCGACGACGGAGGATTACTTCTTGCTATGATTTAGTCTACATATGTATATTAAGTCCTAAATCCAAAAAATAAACTTCACAACGGTTAGATACTATGAGCGTATATGGCGGTTCAATGCCCGTAGAAACAATGGGGCCGCAGGAAATTTACCTGCTAAGAGTTAATCCTCAAGAGCTGTAAATATACCCCAGGTATCTGCCGACACAAATACAAAGCCTAGGCAGAGAGCACCCCAAAAACTCAGATCCAAACATAAGGTTATATACTAAATATTCATAAAGGCTACTTAGTTGTAAACCGATTCATCAATTAGCAATCAATAGTTTTCAACAAAGGTTATATACTAAATATTGATAAAAAGTATTTAATTAGAAAAAAAACAATATTCCACAAGGCTTGTTTTTGGTCCATTTGTGTCTACTCCATAGACTTAATTAGGTATATTATTCTATTGTAGTTGGGCAACTAAACTTTGTTTTATTTTGTTAAATAAAGTTTTTTTTCTTGACTTGTTATTCGTCAAGACTTTTATTTGTCCTTGTGTATTTACTAGATAGGTTTTATTCGGCATATTATTCTATATAGGCTATATTAGGCAGGGTATTCTACTCAATCTTGTGTACTTCTTCTTGATCCTTCTGTACATGGGCGTATATAAAAACAATTTGGGGGGGGGGGTGGCTGAGACCATTTCCAGGGTATGGAATACTAAATATTTAGAGCTTGGAATAGTTTTAGGCAACTAAAACGCTATTACACGTAAAATAAAATATGTTTTATGAACTAAGTGGTCTTATTTAATTTATTTTTAAGGGTTTTACGAGAAGTTTTTATCATCAATTCAAAATTTCGGGAGGGGCTGCAGCCCCCTTAGCCCCCCCCTCATATACGCCCATGCTTCTGTATCCTCTAGAAAGGCTTTATTAGGCATATTTTGTATTGATCTATAGAGCTTTGCTTTATAATGAGAGCCAGATTCTGTAATTTCCGCTTCTGTGTAAAAGTTAGCTACTGTCGGTGTCCCTGACGCCTTAATATCACTTTTATTCGAGATGTTCGAGAGGATTTTGACAATTTTCACGAGATATATATATAAAAAAAAAAAAAAAAGTTTATTTCTTTTCTAAGCTTATCAAATGTCACTAGGGACATGAACGGAACCGCGCTAAGATGCTGCAGTTCCTGCGAGTCGGACTTTTTTTATTGCTTTTTATTTTTGTAATTTCTTATGTTGGGAAAATTTTGTGTGTAAAACAGGATATGAAAAATGAGACCAATTTTCTGTTGCTAGAAATAATGTAAATTTTGGGAACTTTCATTAATATCTCGAAAACGGTTGAAAATCTTGGTAAACGGAAGAATACCATTAGAAAGCTTATTAAATGCTCTACATAAAAGGTTCTAATGAAAGTTTTGATTAGGCGATGACAATCGGAGAAATAAGAGCTTAAAGCTTTAAAGTAATTGATTTCGCTTATTCGAACTGTTCTTTTTGTCTGTTTTTTATTCCTTGTTATTTTTTAATTGCTTATAGTTGGATAATGTATTCGAAAATAAAACAGGTTTAGTAAAATAACAACAACAATTTATTGTTAGAAATATAGAGTTCCAAGATTCCAAGACCTTGTAACTAGCGGGAAAGTTTCTAGTGTTGCCGACCCTTCCAGGTAAAATTGTAAATCCTACCTTTCAAGACTGGTGGAACCAAAATAATAACTGTCGGGGTTCGGTCACTGCTACTTTTATCGTAAAAATGGTTTTATTGTGCCGAAGTTTCGGCTTGAACTTCAAGCCTTCATCAGGGATGTAAATACAAGTAGGACATATTTAACACTAATATATGCACATATCTATGTAAATATACCTAACATATATATATATATATATATATATATATATATATATATATACATATATAATATATATATATATATATATATTTATATATATGCATATACACATACACATATACACGCACACATATGTACATATATATGCCCATATACATACACATATGGGGTATGTATTATTAAGTAGCAGTGACCGAACCCGGACAATCCCTACCTTGCATCTTCAACGGTCAACGATCTCCTCTCAACAAAATAATAACTGCTTCTATTTTAATCTTTCGAAATTAGACTAGGGATAAGAACGGAACCGCGCTAAGATGAGGCAGTTCCTGCGAGTCGGACTTTTTAACGCGGTTCCTCCCTCCCCCATAGGGAGGAACCCCGCTTATAGGGTTGATACAATGAAACAATCCGGAAGTGCCGACTAGAAAATTTCGCGTTTCAGAACCCCTAGAGACCGAAAATAACGGTGGTTCAAATTTGTATATATATATATATGTATATATTTATTTATATATATATATATATATATATATATATATATATATATATATATATATATATATATATATTTGTCTGTTCGCTCATTTCTGGCTTCCCTGATGGTCCGATTTTGATGAAATTTAGTACAAAAATCTGTCGTCCAATTTGAAAGGTCAAGTTCGTTAACCAGCAAAATCCGCCCATTGGAAGATGGCGTTTGGGGCGAAATTCGCGCAGAAAAAATCGTAACGCTTACGTTTTTGAGTTTATAAGCTTGTAAGTACTCTTTTTATAGGCTTCTTGGGCTAGAAAAACGAATGAAGCCATTTTCAAGGCGATAGCTTTAACCGTTGTCGAGAAAATTAGTTTTTGAATTCCGTTTTTGGTTTGGGTACTTAGAATCACGGGATTCAGTTGAAACATTATCTGCATGTTCTAATTTCATTAAAACTAATATGTTGAAAGTTATGTTACGTTTGGAGTTAAGGAAGGGTTAGAATAAAATATTTTATGAACAGACATGAAAAGTTTTGGTAACTTTGTATACTTTCCTTAATATCTCGAAAAAGGTTGAGAATCTTGGGGAACAGAAGATGACCATTAGAAAGCTCACTAAATGCTCTATAAAAATGGTTCTAATGAAAGTTTTTTTATTAGGCGATGTCAATCGGAGAAATAAGTGCATAAAACTTTAAAGTAATTGATTTCGCTTATTCGAACTGTTCTTTTTCTCTTTGATTTTGGTACTTAGAATTATGGGATTCAGTTGAAACATTTTCTGCATGTTCTACATTCATTAAAACTAATATGTTGAAATTTTTGTTACGTTTGGAGTGTAGGAAGGGTTAGAATAAAATATTTTATTAACATACATAAAAAGTTTTGGCAACTTTGTATGCTTTCCTTAATATCTCGAAAAAGGTTGAGAATCTTGGGAAACGGAAGATGACCATTAGAAAGCTCACTAAATGCTCTACAAAAATGATTCTGATGAATGTTTTGATTAGGCGATGTCAATCGGAGAAATAAGTGCTTAAAACTTTAAAGTAATTGATTTCGCTTATTCGAAGTGTTCTTTTTGTCTGTTTTTTATTCCTTGTTATTTTTAAATTGCTTATAGTCAGATAATGTATTTGACAATAAAACAGATTAAGTAAAATAAGAAGATCAATTTATTGTTAGAAATGTAGCGTTCAAAGAGAGAGATCCCAAGGCTTTCCAAATGCCTCTGAGCGGAGGCCTTTCTGCCCGACTTATGGTATAGCTGACCCATACAGGTAAGATTGTAAATCAAGACCTTTCAAGACTGGTTTGTTTGAGATTTCATTTGGATAGCTGTTTCGCTATCGATCTAAACAAAGCAATAACTGTTTCTATTCTATGCCTTCATAAACACTAGAGATAAGAACGGAACCGCGCTAAGATGACGCAGTTCCTGCGAATCGGACTTTTTTATTTTAACTCCAAATGTAACTAAAATCATAAGCACATCGGACCTCGGCAAAGTAGTTGTCAGCCCTCCTAGGATGCTTCTTGATTTAGGAGGGGCAATAAAACCCAGTTGCCTCGTACAGGTAAACATTCGGCTGTCACTTTTTCTGAAGCTTTGACTTATACTACAAGTCAATTCAAAATACAGACATGCTTCTCCTGAAATTGTCATGTTTTATGGAAAAAAAGGTAATCGAAATAATATCAGCCAAAGAAAAACTAAGGCAAACAGAGAAAAACGAATCATCCAATTAATACCTGAGGTAAACAAAACAAAAAAACTAGAAATACTTATTTCACAGTTCAATGCATAGAAAAATCTTAAACCTTTTCTCATTTTCTTGTCTTCCTCTACTATAATACTAATTCTACAAATAAATGCAAAAGATTCTTCCCTTAATTTCCTTCGAATTTTGCTGACTTCATTGTCATCTTTGCCTAGTTTGTTAAGACATTCCTCCTTTTCCTCTTTCAGCCTTCTAGTTTTTAATATATATTCATTGCCATTTTCTAGAATGCAAGAAAATAAGAAACTTATTGGCAATAGTGGTTTCCTAGAGCGAACGTTGAGATGGCGGGCGAGTTATTTCCGCTTAGGATACTGTCAGTTTCCTTTTGTGGTGCCTAAAACTTTCTTCTTTTTAAGATTTAACGCTAAATGCGAAATATCAAACGGTACCAATAATTACTTAATTTTCTTTTACTAATGGCACTAGTGATAAGAACGGAACCGCGCTAAGATGACGCAGTTCCTACGAGTCGGACTATCCCAGCTTATCAACTGATTACAAAAAATATAAAATTACAAAGCGTTATTGTATAAACTGTAGTTAACATGCCGAGGAAAATGTTTGGGTCGAGCTATTGCGATGTGGGATTTTTAATAAAATTAAAAAATAAAAGTACATTTATTTAAAATAGAAAGTATTTTATTTAATGCTTAAGTGGCGGGATAACTCAGCAGGGTTGTTTATTTGATTCCCACCATATGAGGTATCTTTTTTATCGAAAGAAGGACAGGCATTAGCTGGTGATTACTTGTAAGCAACCCACCCTAAAAACTTTGTCAATAATGAAGGGATGTAAACATTTTAAATAATATTTAAGTAATATATTATTAAAAATTAAGCCCCTAATATTAAAGCAATTATTCTTTTCTTTTCCAATGACATTGAAAAGCTCTTCTTTTTTTGTAATTTTATGAGTTGATGGGGACCTCCAGTATAAAATTTAGTTAGCATTCGTTTAAAATAATGAAATTATCTAAGAGGACACTTCTAATAAACGGGGGAAAATTCACATTACGATATTGGAACTACCATATTTTTTTATCAATCATTTATTTTTAAATGGCAAGAGATAATATATTAAAAACCCTTTAACTACCACCTAAACGTTTTTTAATTTGAGATCTACTTGTATCGCATCATTTGATGTCTCTTCAGAAGCCATTTTTATGTACATAGCTTTTGAGGCTTAACCAAGGATGGCCAACCACAGGTAGGGATGCGTCCAGATTAATAAAATAAATATGGCCATTATCTATCAGGTGTTTATAACAGGAAGTCTCAAGGCCTGAAGAGCCGTCAGATACTGCGTACACACGTGGAGGTCCGGTGTGTCGAAGTGTCATGAAACCACATAAAGTGATCCACACGAAAGTGTAATACAATGTCTACTGCGTACACACGTAAAAAACAATAATAAAAACTTTAGTGAGAGTTTAAATAAACGACTTTCTGTGATTTTAATATAAATTATGGATATTTTTTTTTTTTTTTTTTTGCATCGACTGCCGGGGCCATTAGCGATAAAATATTGTTCGAAAAAGTGTCCGCTCAAGGAATGTTTCACTGTATATTGTGAAAATATATGATGATAAATGAATGCGTTCGAAATATGTTATTAATAAAATGCAAATAGTTAGCTGTCGAGGTGATGAGTAGGAAGACCAAAGATACTTTTTCTACAACCCCTCGGCATTTATTCCTGAAGGCTGCCAAAGAGCATGCCGAAACACCGAAATAGATTGATTTTTGCGAAAATCTGGTTGTTTTTCTAGAAACTATTCTATGAATTCTGAAATAGGATTATGTCATAAATGAAACTCCATACAAACAAATAAAACCTAAGTAGCGAAGTGGAAGTTGAAAGGTCACATAAGTAGGTAGAGCCGACGCCCTTTAAGCCAAGGAAGATAAACAAAGAAATAAAAAAAGGAAAGTGACCGTGAATGGTGAAGGTCGCCAGATGAAGCTCTTTCTCGAGAGCTGCAGTAGCACGAGGCCACCTTTCTCTGACCTCTGTTCTCCTTACACTCGCCAGCAGGCAATAGCAAAAAGTCGGCAAATAGGAACTGCGTCATCTTAGCGCGATTCCTTTATTATCCCTAGTGACATTTGTAAAGGATTAGAAACAGTTATTGGTTGTTTTGATGTTTCGTGAATGGGTGGCAGTGTGTTCGGGCCTTTTCCAGGTAACATAACAGAGAATAGAGAAAGGTTAATTGACCCCTAACGTATGGGTAGCCTAGTCCTTTACGGAATAAGGCAGGGCCGCCACATCTCACAGCCCGGCCCCCCACTTCTCAGACCAGAATGAAAATTCTAGTACATTTTTATAGGACTTTGGGCATTTTAAAATTACTTTCATCTTGAGTTTTGAGCAAAATGATAATAAAAGCCGACAATCGGTGCTGCTAAGGTCACTTTCGGTACTTTTTTCCAATTAGCGAGGATCGGGCCCGGGCCCCCACGTGGCCCAGGCCCGGGACAACTGTACCCGGTTGTCCCCTCCATGTGGCGGCCCTGGTCTATCTTACCAAAGGAAAGCTATTTTAAACTTCCTGACATTTTCTTGATATTTCTTACCAGCTTTACTCTTCAATGGGCAGGATCTGAGATTTCCGGGTTTCTGAAGAACTTCCTCATGTAACCAGATTTCCATTCATGTATCACAACCCTCTGTTACTGAAGTATGTGAACGATTTAGGAACAAAAGTTTAAACAAAAAAACGTGTATCTGTGAAAAGAAAATCCATTTTTTTTCTTCAGTTTATTCAAAAAGCTTAAACGAAATATTTATTTTAATAAATATTAAGTAAATATTTACTTAAAACAATAAAACAAATTACTTCCACGAAAAAAAAAGTCCTAAAATAGTTGTTTTAATATCTTTATTTACCAATTGTACAATACACAAAGTATTTTTTATAATTGTTGTGTTCATGATTAGATGCTAAGAAGGACCGATAGGAAAAAAGCCCATTGGCCAAAACCTATTTGCTTGAATTTTTATCTTAGGTTACATTTAGGGTGATTATTTACAGTATTATAAAAAATGTAAATACTGTAAATAATCAGCCTAAATGTAACCTAAGATAAAAATTCAAACAAATAGGTTACATTATCTTACAAGGTTTGCTTACAATAGGTCTCTAGGCCATTGGCGCTTAAGGGGACGGTGAGGGTTACCGGGAATGGATGATGAGGATGGGTTATTGATTAGGGGATTGTCGTGACCAGGCAAACAGGGTCTCGGGTTTTGGACAGGGTTTGAACAAAGGGGATCATTATGGATAGTGAAGTTTGAAACATAGAACGGAGCATTGACTATTTTACGAAGTATTTTGGATTGGAGAGATTGGATTCGTAGGATATTGGATCGCTTGGCACACCCCCAGGCTTCCAAGCCATACGTCCAGGTGGGTTGAAGTATAGTAGTGTATATCCGTCTCTTGTTCTGTAAAGATAATTTTGAGCGAGAGTATAGTATTCTGTTTAGTAGTCTAAAACGTCTGTTTGTTTCCTGTCTTTTCTTTTGAATGTGTTGGCTCCAGGTAAGTCGTCTGTCAAGGGTAAGTCCTAGGTAGGTAACTTGGATAAGTGTAGGATCTGAGTTGGTTGAGAGGATGGCTGTATCGTCAGCAATATGTTGGGCATGTCAGCAGAGTACACGAGGAATAAAATAGGACTTAGGATCCTGCCTTGTGGAACACCAGCAAGCTGAGGAAAGGAAGAGGACAGAGATGATCCAAACGAGACGTTGAAGGATCTGTCAGAAATATAGGAATTAATTATAAGGTATTAGGTTGAGGGAAGGATTTTTTGAGTTTAAAAAGCAAGCCCTGGTGCCACACCCTATCAAAAGCTTGAGCGATATCAAGAAATACACCAGAGCAATACTTCTTCTGCTCAAAGGAACCGGAGATGGAGTCAACTATTCTTTGGCATTGGTGGATAGTGGAATGGGATATTCGAAAAACAAATTGGTGGGAAGGGAATCAGGGTTCAACAATGGGGATTAGACGTTTGAGGAGAAGCTTTTCGAGGATTTTACCCATAATGGGAAGGAGGGAGATAGGGCGATAAGACGAAAGATAATGTACATGTTTTTTGGGTTTGTGGATCATTTTGATGGTAGATAATTTCCAGGAGTTGGGAAAGTAGGTCGTTCTGAGGACTGTATTATATATATAGGTTGGGAATAGGATAGCTTTTTTAGGTAGGCGTTTTAGGATTAAGGGGGTGATCAGATCTGGTCCTGGTGCCTTACAGTTTTTAAGTTTGTGGACAGCTAAGGAAACTTCATGGGGATGAAAGGAAGAATGAGGAGGAGAAAGCGGTAAGGCTGAGTCTAGGAATTCAGTTACTTTTGAAGACTGGATAGGGGTTTGGATGGATTCGTGGGGCCGGAATACTTGGGAAAGGTGGGATGCAAAAGTTCCGGAAATTTCGGAGTCTGTTTTAGCCCAGCTGTTGTCATCTCGACGGAGAGGATGTGATGGATTAGGATAGGATTCTTTTCGTGGCTGTCCATAGGGATTTGCCGTCGGGTGTAAGTTAGTGAGTGTATTAAGCGAATTTGTTGTTGAAGTGTTTGTGTATTTCGTATTGTACCTGCCTAGTCAGTTGGTTGAGGCGAGTCTTGTCGGACGGACCTAAAACAGTAAATAAATAAAATACACATTTATTTTGAATTTATTAATTAATGAACCCCAACCACACATATACAGCATTTGAACACATTTTTACAGGACTGTCTACATCTTATTTATTAGGGATGGGATATTTAATAGCCACAACAAACACACATGGTTTCACGAGAATCTCAGGGCGATAATAAATAAGATGTAGATAGTCCTGTAAAAATGTGTTCAAATACGTTTTTTTTTATTAAGAAACAACGATCGAACCCTGATAATTTCTACCTTCGCATCACCAACGTTCAACGATCTCCTCTCAATAAAAAAGTTATAATTACAATTATAAGGATCGAAGGACATTCAGGAATAAATAGGAGAAAAGACAGTTGTCTTACTGGCAGGGCAATGTCTTACTAGCTGAGTCAGCTTCAAAGGACATAAAATAGCCCAAGTTTAAATACAAACATACACAACAGAATATAATTACATAACTGTGTAAAAAACGTCAATTCTGGCCCAATTTCGTGAGGAAGATGGCGGCGCCTAGGAGTTTCCCGCCAAATTGTATAACCTCTACTAGCTGACCCGGCAAACGTTGTTTTGCCATATAAATTATTCGTAGTGAATATTTTGGCAGTCAAATAATTATTTGACTGCCAAAATATTCACCAAAGAGTTCCCGTAACAGGTACAGGATCAATTATAATTGATCCTGTACCTGTTACGGGAACTCTTTGGTTAATATTTATGCAATGTCCGTCTCTTCCCTTACAGAACATTGGCGGATATTGGATAGCGTCGTCGTAGGAATGTTGTGTATCAGTATTGGTTTCAAGGTTATTATTTCTTCTTCGAATCACGATTTCTTGCATAGCTGTACGGTCGCCAACCATGATTCCAGCAACGTTGTCAACTGCAGGTGCATTGAATGCACTCTTCAGATGGTTTATCAGGATTGATGACAATAGCGTGATTGCCACTTTGTGCATGTGTGATTTAAATAATTTCAACAATTCATTCTGCTCATTCAATAGATCGTCCAGCTCACTGAGGTTGCGCCAAACAAACTGAATCACCAACATGCGTCCACGTGATTGGCGAGTGCGCTTTCGGAGTCCTTACCTCCCATAAAGTAAATTTGTAAAAATTGATGTGGTTCGTTTGGCATTGGCAGCAATGATCACACTTTGTGATAAACTTGGTTTGATTTTGAATTAAATTGTTGACCATATGCAGCATTATATTTAACTATTTCCGCTGCTCCGAAAGATGCCATTTGGAAACATGAATTGTATGTTGTAATTAACTTCAGGGACAGGTTAGAATCTGGAGCCATATTTCTCTTTGTGAAAAGAACTTATGTAAAACTAAATTTTATAATTAAAATTTATTTATTGTTTAAATTACTAATATCATTATTATAAAATGGGGATTGGTGTTAGGAGGTTAAACATTTAGGGTTATATGTATTTTTTAAAACCAAATCATATAAAATAAAAAAATATATATTTTTTGTCAAAAAAAACAACGTTTTTTGGGGTGGGCAACCCTTAACACTTAGGGGTATAAAAATTAGTTATAAACATATTCTCAGGCCTACTGAATATACATATAAAATTTCATCAAACTCGGTTAAGCCGTTTCGAACACTAAAACTGTGAAACGAGAATTTTATATATTTGATGGATAAACTTGAGAAGAAACTATGAATGCCCCTGAAGCTATAAAGATTCTCTTTCTGCAGGAACTGCGTCATTTTAAGACGTATCCATTTTCTTCCATATTGTCGTTTCGAAAGTTTAAAATAGAACTAATATTTTTCTTAAATTATTATTATTTCATGAAAACTGTTAACACCCACAGGGTAGAAGCGGAAATTCCTCAATCTAAAGCAAGACTCTCAAAGTCAATTCAAAATACAAACACGCTTCTCAATTACTTGTTTTATTTTCTTTTATTGAAAAAAAATGCAATCAAAATAACAGCAAGATATTAAAAACTAAGGCCAACCGAGAAAAAAAAAACAATTAAGAACTGTGAGGAAAAGCATGAGGTGTGAGGAAGGGAATATAGCTGTGTTCTGAGGAGTTAATAGGAAATCCGGTGTCATTTCGTCGCTTAGTATGAGGAAATAGAGAAAAAATCAGCTCCTAGAAAAATGTGTTTATGTTTTGGATTCGACTGGAAATGTGTTGTTTAATGTTAAGAACAAATTAGGATGTCAAAACGGAAGGCAGTTTTGATTTAAGCGCATTAAAACACACTTACATTCAAATTTGCGTGAGATTTGGAGACTAAAAACAAAACGCGCAACTATTTTGCTAAGGCTATATCTTGGCAAATTTTCAGCATATTTTTTTTTTTTCTTTCAGAATTGGCCAGAATTTTCAATATAGGTGTGTTTTGAGGAGTTAATAGCAAATCCGGTGTCATTTCGTCGCTTAGTATGAGGAAATAGAGAAAAATCATCTCCTTGGAAAAATTTGTTTATGTTTTGGAATCGACTGGAAATGTGTTGTTTAATTATAAAAACAAGTTAGGATGTCAAAACAGAAGGCACTTTTGATTTAAGCGCATTAAAACAAACTTATATTCAAATTTGCGTGAGATTTGGAGACTAAAAACAAAACGCGCTACTATTTTGCCAAGGCTATAGCCTTAACAAATTTTCAGCATATTTTTTTATCTTTCAGAATTGCCCGGAATTTTCAATATAGGTATGTTTTGAGGAGTTAATAGCAAATCCGGTGTCATTTCGTCGCTTAGTATAAGGAAATATAGAAAAATCAGCTCCTTGAAAAACATTTTTATGTTTTGGAATCGACTGGAAATGTGTTGTTTAATGTTAAGAACAAGTTAGGATGTCAAAACGGAAGGCAATTTTGATTTAAGCGCATTAAAACACACTTATATTCAAATTTGCGTGAGATTTGGAAACTAAAAGAAAAACGGGCTACAATTTTGCCAATTTGCCTTGGCAAATTTTCAGCAGATTTTTTTTTTTTTTGTTTCTGAATTGCCCGGAATTTTCAATATAGGTGTTGAGGAGTTAATAGCAAATCCGGTGTCATTTCGTCGCTTAGTATGAGGAAATAGAGAAAAAATCAGCTCCTTGGAAAACTTTTTTTCATGTTTTGGAATCGACTGGAAATGTGTTGTTTAATGTTAAAATCAAGTTAGGATGTAAAAACGGAAGGCAGTTAAGATTTAAGCGCATTAAAACACACTTATATTCAAATTTGCGTGAGATTTGGAAACTAAAAAAAAACGCGCTACAATTTTGCCAAGGCAACATTTTTTTTTTGTTTCAGATTTTTTTTTTTTTTTTTGTTTCAGAATTGCCCGGAATTTTGAATGTAGGTGTGTTTTGAGGAGTTAATAGCAAATCCGGTGTCATTTCGTCGCTTAGTATGAGGAAATAGAGAAAAATAAGCTCCTTGGAAAATTTTTTGCATGTTTTCGAATCGACTGGAAATGTGTTGTTTAATGTTAAAATCAAGTTAGGATGTCAAAACGGAAAGCAGTTTTGATTTAAGTGCATTAAAACACACTTATATTCAAATTTGCGTGAGATTTGGAAACTAAAAAAAAAACGCGCTACAATTTTGCCAAGGCAAAATTTTTTTTTTGTTTCAGAATTGCCCGGAATTTTCAATATAGGTGTGTTTTGGGGAGTTAATAGCAAATCCGGAGTCATTTCGTCGCTTAGTATGAGGAAATAGAGAAAAAATCAGCTCCTTGGAAAAATGTGTTTATGTTTTGGAATCAACTGGAAATGGGTTGTTTAATGTTAAAAACAAGTTAGGATGTCAAAACGGAAGTCAATTTTGATTTAAGCGCATTAAAACACACTTATATTCAAATTTGCGTGAGATTTGGAAACTAAAAAAAAACGCGCTACAATTTTGCCAATTTGCCTTGGCAAATTTTCAGCAGATTTTTTTTTTGTTTCAGAATTGCCCGGAATTTTCAATATAGGTGTGTTTTGAGGAGTTAATAGCAAATCCGGTGTCATTTCGTCGCTTATTGTGAGGAAATAGAGAAAAAATCAGCTCCTTGGAAAAAATTTGTTTATGTATTGGAATCGAGCAGACCATCCGTCCGAGGCCAGGCATGGAGCAGCAGTAATGGTAAAAAATTTGTTGGCTCATTTTTCTCATTCCACTCTCTCAACAGATAGCATGCAGGTAAGCTCAATCTCCCTTTCCCTTTCTTCCAATGATATTAATGTTTCCTCTGCGTATTTTTCCCCGAACTTCGCTATCTACCATCCTGAATTCCTTACTCTGTTCCAATCTTTCGGTCCTCGCTTCCTCATAGGGGCTGATTTCAATGCGAAACATCCCAGATGGGGAAGCCGTCTATCCAATCCTCGTGGCAGAATTCTCTACGACATCCTTCATTCCCAAAATTATGACACTATTTCCTCTGATTCTCCTACATACTGGCCAACCGATCCTTCTCGCACTCCTGACCTGGTCGACTTCTTCATCACTTCTGGCCTACGTGGAATATCATACTCGGTTCAGTCACTGCTTGAACTTTTATCCGACCACTCAGCCATCCTACTCGTCCTGAATACATTTCCTCTACCACGTTCCCGAATTCCCTCCCTTACCCCAGGGCCTATGAACTGGGAGTTATTTCGTTCTCAACTATCTCAATCCATAAACCTCAATATACCTCCGAAATCCTCATCTGACGTAGACGAGGCTGTCTCGATGTTCACGAAAGCGATACAAGACGGCGCCCTGAACTCCTGCAGACCAAGATCACGTCTTCCCTTTCGCCCGAAACCCCAGTTACCCGATCACATCCTCACAATCTTATCAGCTAAGCGCCAAGGAAGGGCTCGCTAGCAGAGATCCCGTTATCCATCTGACCACGCTAATGTTAATAGAATTACTCGACTCCTAAAAAAAGCCTTATCCACGTTCCGATCTGAATCATTCAACGACTACCTACAATCACTTACCAGCGAAGATAATTCTCTTTGGCAAGCCACCCGCAAAATCCTTAAATTCCCTTCTGTTCCCCAACCTCTCCAGCGCAGTGATGGAAGTTGGGCCAGAAGCGATGATGATAAAGCTGAACTATTCGCTTCTCGCCTGGAATCCATCTTTTCTCCTCATCCCGAAACAAATTCTCCCCAGAATGTAGAAATATTCGATAACCTTAACAGCCCTCCTGACCTTAACAAATCTCCTGGTTGCGACCATATAACAGCTCCAATCCTAAAAAACGTACCACAGAAAGCAATTATTTTCCTTACATACATATACAACGCAATCCTCAGAACTACCTATTTCCCCATTTCATGGAAATACTCTGTCATAATCCTTATACCTAAGCCACACAAACCCCCCAAGAATCCATCTTCCAATCGTCCTATCAGTTTGCTCCCAATTATGTCCAAAATATTTGAAAAAATCCTCCTCAAAAGAATTCTGTCCACTATCCCTCCCAACTCCATACCAGATCATCAGTTTGGGTTCCGTACTCAGCACTCAACCATTCAACAATGTTTCAGCGTTGTAGACACCATTTCCCATGCGCTGGAAAGTAAAAACTACTGCACGAGTGCCTTTCTCGACGTCGCCCAAGCGTTCGATCGTGTTTGGCACCCGGGGTTATTATACAAAGTACGGCGCATACTTCCCCACACATACTTCCTAATCCTACAGTCCTACCTATCAAGCCGTTCCTTCCAAGTAAGATCTGGTTCCACATTATCTAGTTCCCGTCCTATTTCCTCTGGTGTACCACAGGGAAGTATTCTCGGTCCTATCCTTTACCTTCTGTACACCGCTGATGTTCCTACCCACCCAAATACTCATCTAACGACATATGTTGATGATACAGCCATTTTTTCCTCCTCCCCTGATCCCGAAGATGCTTCCCTTCACCTGCAGGAACATCTCGACTCTGTTGAGGATTGGTACAACAGGTGGAAAATCAAATCAGCCAAATAACATTCACTCTCAATAAAAGGACTTGCCCACCAGTTCACATATCCAGTCAAGAACTTCCTGTATCCAACGAAGTGCGCTACCTGGGATTAATACTAGACAGCAGACTAACTTGGAACCCACACACCCGTTTGAAAAGACAGGAACTGAGCAGGAGATACGGACTTCTTCGACACTTAAAGCACCAAACTTCACGATTACAACTAACACAGCATCTACTGAGTCAGCAGGAAGATACCCTCTATATAAGAACCCATCCCTTCCTCTTCCATCAGTTGTTTCCTCGCCTCTCAATAGCTATGACCTTTAACTTGTAAATATTGTTGTACTATTTGCTTGTGTCTCATACCAATAAAGTTTTTTTGGTCAATCGCGAGTGCAAGTATTTATCTGGCGCCCGAACTTCAAGGGAAACGCACTGTTTAGAGGATTCGTGAGGAACCGAAGAAATAGTTTCATTAGCAACAGGATCCAGGACCTCCCACAACAGGAGTATTTCAATACTCATCCAGCGTAGCAACCCTTCTACAAGAATACTACCGTGACACCAAGAAAACTTGAGGTAGAGACCTTTGGCACTAATTTTTAAGAAATTTTTATTTTGTATTTTTTCCAAATTTTTTTTACTAACATAATTTTAAGTTAATTTGTGTATACACCTTTTTCATGCCAACACTTCAAGACAGGCTTAACCAATTGCGACAAACTGACCTTTCTGACATTCCTGAAGCTAACGTAAATCACCCCACTATGGCTTACTCAATGGTTAAGGATGATTATGATCACATCCCCCAATTTAATGGTAACCCGGAGGATTTGATATTCTTTACGCAGACGGTTCAGGAGGTGTTTAACTTGGTATTTCACAAAGACAACTCCCTTCAGGATCAGAATCACGCTAGACTATTAACTAAAGTAAAAGCTAGACTTGTAGGTAACGCACGACATTGCTTACTAACTAACACATTTCCCACCATCAAAGCCCTTATCGATTACCTCCATGCTTCTTTTCGAGACTCCAGGACTGTAGAACAACTAACCATGGACCTATACAGCATCCGACCTTACCCTAAGGAACACCCACTTGCTTTCATTAACCGCGTAGCCAAAGTAAGGGCCCTCATTTATTCTAGGGTACTCATGGAAACAAGTATCGCTGACAAAAACGCATACATCACAACAAAGGACCTAGAAATAAATTACTATATTAAATCCAATTTACATCCTAACTTATGTGACTTTCTTAGCCAAATACTGACACACACTCTGGATGACATACGCAATGCCATACAGAATGAGGCATCTCATATTGTGGACAGACTTTATGGACCCCAAAGCCAACATGACCAACGACATAGGCCTACATATAAACAGAACAACTATAATTCTCGAACAGACAATACCTACAGTGATTTTAAGCACTCCAACAGACGGCCAAACTAACACAATACACCACCACAACCATACCACTTTACACCACCTAGGCAATATGAACCTCACTCTTTCCGTGAACCAATATGGGCCAGGCAAACTCCACATTTCACTCAACCACAAACTTACCCATCCTATGACAGACCCCCAGGAAATGGACAGCCTATTGACAACACCCCAATTCATAACACACAGTGGGACAAACAAAAACAGGAACGATTTTTCAACAACAAACGGGACTCCCAAAATACGGTTTCTATGCGCACCGTTCGATCCAATCAACAACCTCTCAACCACATTGCTGACGATCGATTAACAACGTTGGAAACGCGCATGGATTCCCTCCTTGAAAAATTCGACCATTTTTTAGACGTAGGCAATCCACGCTCCCCGAATATTCCCTGATGATGACCGAGAATTTCAATGACAAACTGGGACAGACATGGCTTTTGGACACCGGCTCTTCTAAGAATTTTATCCATCCAAATTCCTTACCCGAGGGAATCCAAACTAATTCGGAAGAATTTTTTGTTAAAACACCGGCAGGACGCGAAAAGGTCACCCAATCTGTTGAGCTGAACCTTGCTCCAATGCTAGGCATTAACGATAAATTATTAGTTAAGTTTTATATTTTACCATTTAGTGATAAGTTTCAATTATTATTAGGTTGTGAATCTATGAATGATTTAAAGTGTAAAATCCATTTTGAATCAAAGGAAGTTTTTTTATTAAATTCTATTAAAATTATAAACGGTATATTAACTAATGAATTGAATTTCATTGAAAAAGATAATAATAAAGTAAATAACGAAGATAATGATAGTAAAGATATAATAATTCATACCAATGATGATATACCTAGTGGAAATATGAGTAACGATTATAAGTATGATAAGAAGTGTGAGCAAAAGTTAGTGAAAAATATGAATAACATAAGAGTTATCGATGAAGTAATTGTAAACGATAATAATAAAATACATACTGAAACTAATGGAAATAATAATCATAATGACGATAATAAAAATAGGATAAGATCTTGCATACGTACTGACCATCTCGATGAGAGCACAACACAACGGCTTGTTCAATTGATAACAAATTATAACATGCTTATTAAAAATACAGATCAACCACTTTAGGCTACTGACTTGTTAAAACACAAAATAATCCTCAAAACTGACAGTCCTATATACACACGCAATTACAGGTACCCAAATAACTTCAAAAAAGCCATTAAAGACGAAGTTGACAAGCTACTGACAGCAGGTATCATACGACCAAGTAATTCCGATTACAATTCACCAGTTTGGATAGTACCGAAGAAAATGGACGCTAGTGGTACTCCAAAAATGCGAATGGTAATAGATTATCGGAAAATTAATCAAGAAACTATACCCGACAAATTTCCACTTCCACACATCGAAGACTTACTTAACAAACTACATGGAGCTAAATACTTCACAACAATAGACTTAACATCCGGATTTCACCAAATCGAAATGGACAAGGACTCAATACCTATGACAGCTTTTAGTACTGACGACGGTCATTATGAATTTCAGAGACTTAGTTTTGGACTTTGTAATGGACCTGCCACATTTCAGAGAGCAATGAACATGATGCTGGAAAATGTACCCAATACTCTTGTGTACATTGATGACATTATAGTTTACTCAAATGATTTACATTCACATTTTACCCACTTAGAAAATGTTTTCCGAAAGCTTAGTCAACATTCATTGACAATACAATTAGACAAAACTGAATTTTTAAAAACTGAACTACCTTTTCTTGGACATCTTGTTTCATCCAACGGACTGAAACCTTTGCCTGACAAAATTACAGCCGTATCGGAATTTCCTCTACCAACTACTGAAAAACAAATACGACAATTTTTAGGATTAACTGGTTACTACAGACGTTTCATACGACACTACGCTCACATTGCAAAACCACTGACTCAAGCCTTACGTTCAAAGAACATAGAACCAACGAACGACTATAAGGACAGTGTTCAACAACTAAAAGAACTCATAACTAACGCTCCAGTACTACAATTTCCTAATTGGGACTTACATTTTACATTGACTACTGACGCTAATAACGTTGCTCTAGGAGCAGTATTGTCACAAATCTCAGACAAAACAGACCATCCTATTGCCTTTGCATCACGGACTCTAACAGCTACAGAACAAAAATACTCAACAATCGAAAAAGAACTTTTAGCAGTCGTTTGGGCGTGTAATCATTTCAAACCCTATTTATACGGAAAACGTTTCACACTGCAGACAGACCACAAACCATTGACTTGGATCTTCACGATGAAAAATTCCAATTTACGTCTGATGAAATGGATTTTCCAATTAGCTGACTTTGACTTTGACATCAAACATATAGAAGGCATGGCTAACTTTGTTGCAGACGCCTTATCGCGAAACCCCATATCTACAGCTGAGCCAGAGCTGCACGCTGTAGAACATGATATGGAGATAGATCCAGCCCTGGAACTAGATAAGGTCCTGGCAGAAGCCGCAAGTCAGATGAACATGACTCCTAATGTTGATAACTTCTTAGAAGAACTGCTCGACCCTAGCTCTGACTTAGCGACTGTACACAGTCAGGAATCTTCGAATCAGCAAGTCTGGTTGATTCAGGACGACAAGCCTGTTAATATCGAAAAATACCAAATTTTTGTACAAAGAGGAGAACGAAAATCTACAATTACTCGACCTTTTAATAAATTTCGTTACCACATAGAAACCGCTTACACATGGAAACAAGACCTTGACGAAACCCTTTTAGAAATACTAAAACCGAATACAGTTTACGGGATTTATTGTGAACCGACCGTAGAAACAGTACGAAACGAATTCGAAGGAATATTCAATTGCATTTCTAAAATCGTTCAAGACAAATATCCAACAGTTAAACTCAAACGTTACAAACACAAGTGCCTAGACGTTGACAGTAAATCGGAACAGGACGAGGTCATTGACCAATACCACATTGGGAAAACTTGTCACAGAGGAGGACTCGAAACTTACAACAAGCTAAAACGTAACTACTATTTTCCCCGAATGAAGGACATCATCATGAAATATGACAATAACTGCGAAATCTGCCGCAAGACGAAATATGACAGAAAGCCCGTCAAAACTAAATACTGCACGACACCGACACCTGACAAACCCTTTGAAGATTGGATTTGGATTTGGGTTTCAGGGCAAACAACTTTGTGGTTCTCATTGCCCGATTTTTTTTTTTTTTTTTCTTTAGATTATATTTAGTGTTTAGTATAATTTGTTTTGTAATATGAGAAAAAATGTTGTGATGTTGGATTGTTTTACGTTTATTTATTATTTACTATTTAACCATTATTATATCATTATTTTTCCATTTTAAATTTCATTTAAGCTATTCTATACACAACCTTACATACTAATATATACACATTATTATCTTCTATTTTCATGCAATTTATTTTTTTATTTTTTTTTTTATTTATTTATTTTTTTTTTATTTTTTTTTATTTTTTATTTATTTATTTTTATATATATATATATATATTTTTTTATATATGCTATTTTATACACAACCTTACATATTACTATGTACATATCATTGTCAACTATTTACAAGCAATTTTTTTTCTTACATGCTATTCTATACACTACCTTACATACTAATATATACACATTATTATCTTCTATTTACAAGCAAAATTGTTTTTTTTTTTTTTCTTACATGCTATTTTATACACAACCTTACATACTATATACATATTATTGTCTACTATTTCCATGCAATTTTTTTTTTCTTTTTTTTATATTGTCTACTATTTACAAGCCAATTTTCTTTTTCTTACATGCTATTTTATACACAACCTTACATACTACTATATACACATTATTCCCTACTATTTCCATGCGATTTTTTTTTTTTTTTTTCATGCTATTTTATACACAACCTTACACATTACTATATACACATTATTCCCTACTATTTACATGCATTCATACTACATTCATGCTACTTCATCCACATTCTTAGATACTATCCTATATACATTTTTACCTACTGTTTACAATCAGGGTGATTTACTTTTCTGTGCTAACTACATGCAATTTTCCTGATTACACATTTTCCCTATTTACATTCTACTTCCTTTTAATTTATATATATTTCTGTACTTCATTAAAAGATATAATTATATAACGATAAATTAATCATTTCATATTTCGTTATACAATCCTATCTTTTTTAGGAATTTTATTACATTATTTCTGGTGATTCTTGTGTGTCCAATTCTCATTCTGGCTATGACTACCTCCTCTCTTCTATTTTCCCTTGATGAAGAGGACCAGGGTTCTACGTTGTTTTTTATGTCTTTTAGTTTGCTCTGCTCCACCTCTTACCACATATCTTCCCAGTTTCTCTTTATTTTGTCTTTTAAAGGGAGATATAGTTCATTTCCCGTTAATGAGGTCGGCGTGATTTCCCTCAAGTTGTGCGCCTCTTTTGCAGCCATATCTACAACCTCATTACCGTTAATTCCTATGTGGCTGGGAATCCAAATGAATTCGACCGAGTTTCCTTGCAGTTTGTGTGTATGGAAGTAAGTTTGTATTTTTGAACGATTGCATTTTTTGAGTACATGTCTTGTAGGCTGATTATAGCACTTAAGGAGTCTGTGCAGATCACTATATTGGTCTGGGTTGGCTGGAGATTTTGATATAGGGCTAGTCCAATTGCGGTGAGCTCAGCAGAATAAATGTTGCAGAGTTTGTTTAATTTGCACTTTGTTATTGTTTCTCCGTTATATGTTGCGCAAGACGTGGAGTCATTAATTTTTGAACAATCGGTGAATATTATTTTGGCTCCTTGTTTTTGTCTTATAATTTCATTGAATTTGTACTTTGCTTCATGGACTGGCATAGTTCCTGTGCTTTTCTTGATGATTCTTGAGAGTTGGGTGTTTATTTTCGGTAGTTCTATGGTCCAGGGTGGGAAGGCAGAGGGTGGTGGTAGGTTTATGTTATGTTGCAGTAGGAATTCTGTTGTGGTATTTAGCCTGATTCCTATTGGTTTTGTGGATGTAGGTGTGCTTTCAAATTTTCGGCTGTATCTTCTATTGAATACGTATGGATAAGTTGGATGTGTTGGTTGAATTGCTAGTTTGGACATATATCGGGCAGCCAACTGTTGTCTTCTGAATAGCAGGGGGGGGGGGGGTATTCCTGCATCTACGCACATGCTGAGAATTGGACTGGAACGGAAGGCTCCTATTGCTGTTCTGATCCCTGCGTGGTGAATGGCATCTAGTTTGTTCAGCGCAGTAAGTCTGGCCGAGCCATATATGATGCTTCCGTAGTCAATCTTGGCCAGTATTACTGCTTTGTAGATGGTCAACAGGGATTTTCGATCGGCACCCCAAGTTGTGTTTGCCAATACTTTAAGTCTATCCGCTGAACGTTTTTTCAGTTCGTTTATATGTTCGTCCCATTTTAGTTTTGTGTCGAATGTAAGTCCTAGGAACCTGATTGTCTCTGTGTATCTTATGGGTGAATCATACAACTTTATGGTGGGTTGGTTTGAGGTTGTTCTTCGTCTGGAAAAAAGCATGCATTTCGTTTTATCAGGAGAGAATTTGAAGCCTGTCCTTTCCGACCATCTCTGTAGCTTTGTTACGGCTACCTGTAGATGTTTTTGAATAAAAGGTAGGCTTTCTGATCTACAAATTATATCAGGGAGTATTCATAAAAATCAAAATATACCAAAATATGAAAATGAAATCGAAGCAAAAGTGATTTATTTGTACAATAGATCATTGCAAACTGCGGGCAGTAGGCATTATCGAAGGGTCAACACCTGTAGATATTCTGGTGCTGATAGTCAGAAGTTTACAATTCGCAAATAAAATACAGAAAAACCCAAGAAGCAAAAGTGCTTTATTGTTACAATAGATCATTGCAAACAGCGTGCAGTAGGCATTATCGAAGGGTCAACACCTGTAGATATTCTGGTGCTGATAGTCAGAAGTTTACAATTCGAAAATAAAATACAGAAAAACTCAAGACGGGTTCCTGTGCTTGGAATTTTAAGAACGCTCTAGGCTTGCATATAATGGAGCATATTCCATATGTTCAACCAAATAGTTTCAACAGGTAAAAAATACATTTTCTGAGATTCTTGGCGTTCTTAGATTAGTTTTGACTTAGAAATTAGCAAAAATTAGATTCAACTAGATTTTCTTCTAAAACTAACAAGGTGCCATTTTATAGTTTACTAGCTGAATACCCGTGCTTAGTCACGGCAGATAAGTAGTTATTTTATTGCGTTAAATAATGTTTCATTAAAATTACGTTACTATACAATTCTGTGCAGTTTATTACAGCACGGTTCCCGTCATACTATATTTTATAATTATACATTTAGGGTGTGATTTGTTCCATTAATATATATATATATACACACACATATGCATACACATACACACACATACATACCCTCATACATACACATAACGACATAAGATATAATAAATAGCATAAAATAGAATAGAAATGAAATAGAAATGGATAGCAATAATAATATAATAGTAATAAACATGAATGAGCACATATAGATAAATTTTCTTAAAGTTATATAAATATTTATAGACAGTAGCATGTGGATACATTTTCCAGGTATTATCAGAGTGTAATGCGTGGAATGATATGTTTCAATATTGTTTTGGTTTATGCGAATATATTTTTTTTTTTTTTTGTGTTGAGGGTATATTTTTTGATAAATAGTTAGGTTTCATATACATTGTTTTGTATTGTTTGTACATAATATAAATTTTATTTCGGGGAATCAACATCCATTTTATCATTTTCTTTCTTTCTTTGTGGTTTGGGTGTGTTGGCCGAGCTAGGTCGGGATTGTTTATTTGTGAGTACGGGTGGAGTTTTCTTATTAGGGAGTTTAGTACTGATAGAGGCTATTGTAGTCTTGGACTCTGGCTTCTTATCGCCTGCCTTGCTGGGAGGCGTAAAGGTAGCCGAACCACTAGGGAGAGGTGGGGAAATAGAGATAGCTAGGAGGGAGGGGATAGTGGTGGTAGGAGGAGGAGGGAGAGGTGGGGAAGGAGAGAGTACAGGAGGGAGTGAGAGGGTATGAGGGGATGAGAGAGAGGGAATGAGGGGTAGGGAGGAGAGGGGAGCGGAGAGGGGTGGGGAGCTCGCAGCTCGTCTTCCTATCGCTTCCAACTAAGGAAGTTGTATGAGAATTTTTATTAATTTTTTGTTCAAATAAATCTGTTTGTATTCCTATTTCTGCTGTTGCTGTCTTTTTGGTAATTGTTCTTAATAGAATTTCAGAATATTTGGGTGTTTTTAGTAATAGATTTTGGGGTACGTTATTAAAAAATTTCTTTTTAGCTGATCCGTAAGTTATTTTCTCATTTATTTGTATTTTTTTTATTTCTTTTTCAATTGTGAAATTTGGGCAGTTTTTGTCGAAGCTATTGTGTGCTCCTTTGCAAACCGCACACATCACCGGGCCACTGCAGGCTCCCTCGTGTTTTGGGTTGCTACTAGTGCTGCACATGAATGGTTTTGTTCAGAAAAATTTTACATGCCCGAATTGTAAGCACCTAGTACACCTAGTTGGGTTTGGGTAATAAGGTTTTACTGGTATGTTAAGGTAACCAACTTTAATGTTTCGCGGTAGGTCGGGACTTCCAAAGGTGAAGAGGTAACTATGGGTGTTTATTACTTCATTGTTCCTTTTAATAGAAAAACGGTGAATATCCGTCACATTTTGGGATTTTAATTCCATTTTTGCTTCTTCTATATCTACCACGTCCAAATCGTAGCAGCGAATCACTCCCTGGCTACTATTTAATTTAGAATGTGGGGATAACTTCAACTTCCATGTCATTACATAATTTACTACAACTAATTAGTTTTTTGGATTGCGCTTCATTAGTAACCTCTACAAGTAGGGTACCTTCCTTCAGTTTTTTAATAGTCTTAACTGTACCGACGAACCCAATCACTGCTTCATTAATAAAGAAAGGGCTAATTTTATTAAAATTTCCTTCTCCCTTCCGTTTAATAATTAGGAATTTTGGAATATTTTCCATCGTTGGGGCATTTTCTAAATCCGCCGTCGAGGGGGGGATAGCGACGGCGGGGTATCTACCCTAGGCCGTTTGTCGGGCGGTTTTCGCATCTTAACTGGAGGTAAGAATGCGAATGAATATATAGACTTTTAATATTTCACCAATACTGAGTGGAAAAAAGAACAAACAAAAAAAAAATATCAGAGAGAACGTAATTTATTATCGAGAAAAAAAAAATAAATTGATGATTACTTGTAGGAGAAACACCCAAGAAGAACGAAAAACAACAAAAACAATAAAGAAAAATAAACGGTACCTTACATTCTTTTACATTGTTAGTGTAAAAGAATAAGAATTTGAGTATTGAAAGTCTAAATGCCTGTCTCCTGCCTGTCGAGGGAAGCTCAGCTAATCCTTCGGACCGATGCTCTCTCGTCGGGGGCTTGAAACTGACTGCCCTTTGAAGAGATCATGATTGACACATTACATTTTGAACAGAAATACATCATCACTATTGTCGACACATTTTCAAAAAAATTATTTGCTAAAGTGCTTAATTCTCTTATTTATTTTGCAATTACACAAATTGCTAACGTCATTATTAAATATCTCGAAACTTTCCCCGCTCCTGACAGAATAAAAATGGATAACGGACGAGAATTTAAAAATGGGTTAATCCAAAACCTCTTAGACACACAAGGCATCGAAGCATACTGTGTTACACCAAAGCATCCTAATTCCTTAGGCCTTCTTAACAGGACTCACTCTACACTCATCGAAATCCTACGAGCTGTCAAAGAAAAATTCCCTACGGACTCCCTGAAACAAAGAGTAAGATCTAGTGTACTAGCCTTTAATAACAGCCTTAACCAAAAACTTAAACTCTCGCCAAACGAAATAACATTTGGACTTAATACACACTCCCCACGTGACTACGACGCTAAAATCACAGAACAATTTGTAGCGCAGTACCATAATAAAATAAAATTACTCCATTCATGTATACGAAACGCAATTGTAGCGGAAAAACAATCAAGAACCGACAAATTAAACGTTAATCGGGAAGACCCTGACATACCTGACCAAACATATGCAAGAGTACAGACACGGACAAAACCTCAAAATGTTTATAAACCTGTCTTACAACTTACAGACGGTAAACGCAACATATCTGTTCACAAAGACAATTTACAACGAAAACGTAAAGACAACACAAAGAAAAACAAACCACATGTTTCTGTTCCAGATGAGGATAAACATTTGGATTTTATCTCTGTGCACAACACTGATGCCGACTAGACAATATCAAATAACTGACACCACAAATTCCCCAGGAGTTATACCTATCAGACTACCTGATGCCTACATCTTGAATGACTACTACACTTTCACATACTATATTAATTATGAAAATCTATACAAAGAATTAAAGGAGACCGAGGTAATGCTGCCTAAATTTAAACATTTTCCTTTCTACAACACTACTCAACACTTACTACAATTTACAAAACTTAAACTGACAACTCTATTCAACATTAACAACCACAAACGAACCAAACGAGGACTAATAAACGGCCTTGGTTCAGCAATAAAATGGTTAACAGGCAATCTTGATGCCAACGACAAACAAAAATACGATAAATTGTTGGAAGAACTCGAACAAAATGAATACCACATTGAACATAACATAGAACACCAGGCACAATCACACACTGATCTTATAAACACTATGCGACATCACATAGACTTACCTACTTAATGACAATAACAGAAAGACGGAGAAACTTATAAATTATGTAGATGACGATGAAAAACGCTTACATTTAAACGAAATATATTCAACCCTTAATTATATTTATATTAGAATAACGGATTTAGAAAATACAATGGAATTTTGTAAACTGGGAGTAACGCATTCTTCAATAATGAGCCAATTTGACTTTCTTGACACCCAAAATGTCACTTTACTCATTTTGAACCCCGAAGCATTATGGCTTCTAAGTAAATTACGTTGTGTTACTAAAGAAGGACTTTTGCATATATTCCTATCGGTCCCCTTACAAACTGTAAGACTCAGCACATTTTATTTTCTTCAGGTACCGGTAATGAAAAATACAAACACAGTCACAACTCTGACACCTTATACTTTAGTTTTAAGAAATGATACTACTATATTTAGTGGAAATTGTACATATATTCTAAATCATTACTATTGTAAAAATATAACTGCCATAAATGACAGCTGTATGTCAAATCTATTCAATGGCACATCTCATGGTTGTATCACGACATCTGTCACATGCCATCCTTATCTTAAGTATGTAGATGAAATTGATATGTATGTCACTTTTAGGATTAATGTCACTCATATTGACAACCTCACTAATCCTGTTTTTCTTCCTTCTTCAGCACTCATCAAATTAGACAGATCCGAGGTATTATTAGAATCTCCTAAGCTATACACGTACAGTATTGACACTGACATTTTACTTCACAATTATAATCCATCACACATCAAATTGTATAATATATCATTTAACACGCTAGATCAACTCACTCTAGATAATGTAATTTTAGAAAATTTAGAAACTTTTGATTATATCCAATCTAATTTCACTCATCTCTTATTTTTCTTTATCACTATGTACTTATTAACCTTTAATCTTATCATAGTCTGCAAGCCTTATTGTAAGCCAAAGTGTCTACTACCCGCCGCTGCACCTCATCCAGAACTTCAACTTCACAGCAGACCTGAAGTACCCAAGATGTATTACAGCCCTTGGAGACTCCCTGCCTAAGTCATTCTCAGAGGAATTCGAATCTTAAGGGGGGAGGACTTAAAGCACCAAACTTCACGATTACAACTAACACAGCATCTGCTGAGTCAGCAGGAAGATACCCTCTATATAAAGAACCCATCCCTTCCTCTTCCATCAGTTGTCTCCTCGCCTCTCAATAGCTATGACCTTTAACTTGTACTATTTGCTTGTATCTCATACCAATAAAGTTTTTTTTGGTCAATCGCGAGTGCAAGTATTTATCTGACGACTATTGGGACCTTCATCAAAACTCACAATACAGAACAAACTCACTATATACAAAACCATCATCAACCATGACCTGATCATAGGTCATCAGACCTATTTGGACATACGGACTGGAACTGTGGGGAACAACCAAAAGATCAAATATACAGAGAATACAGGCATTCCAATCCAAAGTTCTACGAAAAATAGTTAATGCCCCTTTTTTCGTTTCCAATAAAACCCTTCATCATGACCTCAATATCCCTTTCATCCATGAACTAGATAAATCCCGATTCCTAACCTTTCACTCCAAACTATCTGCTCATCCCTATCCCAGAACTAAATCGCTCTCCTCTCAATCCCACCCCGAAAACCCTCCTAGGAGGCTAAAGAGATCTTGGCCTCGTGATCAACTTCGCAAGGACAAATAAAAGCGTTTAACTAGGAAGTGTCAATTATGATTGGCTCCTTCCAAATTTCTATTTAAATTATATTTTATAATTTCATTTATTGTTATTTTTTTATTATTATTCTTATTATTAATTTTTCCCCTTTTATTTATTTCTTTTTCTTTTTTTCTTTTTTCTTTTAATAATTTAAGTATGTAATATTCTTTCTTTTCTGTAATCTCATTATGTGAAATCATAAAAATGTCATTATTTATCACAATTAACCAATGTACTATATTATTTGTGCAGATGTTAATAAACGCTTTATTATAAAAAAAAAAAAAAAAAAAAATGTATTGGAATCAACTGGAAATGTGTTGTTTAATGTTAAAAACAAGTTAGGATGTCAAAACGGAAGGCAGTTTTGATTTAAGCGCATTAAAACACACTTATATTCAAATTTGCGTGAGATTTGGAAACTATAAAGAAAAAACGCGCAAGATTCAGCAGATTTTTTTTTTTGTATCCGAATTGCCCGGAATTTTCAATATAGGTGTGTTTTGAGGAGTTAATAGCGAATCCGGTGTCATTTCGTCGCTTAGTATGAGGAAATGGAGAAAAAATCAGCTCCTTGGAAAATTTTTTTCACGTTTTGGAGTAGACTGGAAATGTGTTTTTTAATGTTAAAAACAAGTTCGGATGTCAAAACGGAAGGCAGTTAAGATTTAAGGCAAAATTGTAGCGCGTTTTTTTTTAGTTTCCAAATCTCACGCAAATTTGAATATAAGTGTGTTTTAATGCGCTTAAATCAAAAATTGCCTTCCGTTTTGACATCCTAACTTGTTTTTAACATTAAACAACAAATTTCCAGTCGATTCCAAAACATATACAAATTTTTCCAAGGAGCTGATTTTTTCTCTATTTCCTCATACTAAGCGACGAAATGACACCGGATTTGCTATTAAATTCCGGGCAATTCTGAAACCACAAAAAAATATGCTGAAAATTTGCCAAGGCTATAGCCTTGGCAAAATTGTAGCGCGTTTTTTTTTTGGTTTCCAAGTCTCACGGAAATTTGAATATTAGTGTGTTTTAATGCGCTTAAATCAAAACTGCCTTCCGTTTTGATATCCTAACTTGTTTTTAACATTAATCAACACATTCCAGTCGATTCTAAAACATGAAGAAATTTTTCCAAGGAGCTGATTTTTCTCTATTTCCTCATACTAAGCGACGAAATGACACCGGATTTGCTATTAACTCCTCAAAACACAGCTATATTGAAAATTCCGGGCAATTCTGAAACAAAAAAGTCCGTCACGCAGGAGCTACATAACTAAGCACTTTCCTCAGAATTTGGGTAGTGTAGACTGCTTTCCAGAACAATTTGCTTAAAATGTCCTACATAAATAAAATAAAAACGTGAATAGTTCTCATTTTGTAATGAGTAACTGATCAATTATTAATTTGCATCCAGAGTTATGTTTACACATGGTACCTACTACACTACGTAATAAATACAAAAATCCTCATATTATCGTATTTTGATCTAACGCAGGAACAGGATACAGTCACTCTAGTGGTAGAAAGCGCTCCTTGCGGCGGCTTTGTGAACCTACGTCTGCCGGCTTTTCTATTCAAATATATTACAAATTAAACCCCCGCTTTCCGATTGACCGATTCAGCTCATTTTTACAACACTTCTTTCTCATGAGTTAAGCACGACGTATACCGCGTTTCGTTACAATACAGCAGAAATTACGACCGGTATGAATATATTAGGAATTTGGGTCCGGAGTAAACCCCCCCTTCTTATGAACCGATTTAGTTTATTTTTACAACACATATTTACCTGTAGATTACCACTACGAACTACCGAGTTTCGTCGAAATATACCAAAAGTCACGGCTGGTAGTGGCGAATTGGTATTGTGGGTCCGGAGTAAACCCCCCCTCCTAATGAACCGATTTAGTTCATTTTTATATCTCACTTTTCTCTCTATATTACCACTATGAATGCCAAGTTTCGTTGAAATATAACAAATATTACGGCTGACATAGTCAAATAAGTGTTTTGGGTTCGGGGTAAACCCCCCCTTCCGGTGGACCGACTTTGGTGGTTAACGAACTCGTTCAATCGTTTGCTAATTGAATGCTATATACCAAGTTTCGTGACGAAAAAACAAAAACTCTGGCCGCTATCGTGTTAACAGACGATGCAGATATATATATATGCATATATATATATATATACTTTTTCTTCCATTGTTGACCTTAAACTTCAATATACTTGTTTTTTGTAGCCAATAGGTCATAAAAACACTCCTTTCACTTCCTGTATTTTATTATTTTCACCCTAACCGGTTTCGAGCTATTCTGCTCCTCCTCAAAGGGTATTTCCTAAAATTATTTGTACATTATACATGTATAATTTGATTGGAAGAATTACATTTTTACAACATTGTGTGTATACTTACATTCGATGGTCATTTCCCATCACGTACATTTATATAAAGTATTTTTAATATTGCATAGCAATATGCGTCTCAGGGTTATGAAACACTAGTATCCTAACCTTCCTCCCCGTAAACCTGTCTACAGTCCCCGTCATTTCTATTCTGCAATACAAGGTTCTGAAAGATTTTATTTAAGTATTTGATGTCCTTTTTTTTATTTACCACCTGTTCCTGTCTTTCTACAATATAAAGGTTTTCTTTAATCTTTCTTTTGAGGCTGTTTGGTTCTTTATCCAAAATTTTTGCTTCCTGAAAATTGAATGAGTGGGAATTTTCTGTGGCGTGTTCTGAGAGGGCCGTTTGACATTGTGACGAAATTGAATGACGATCATTCACAATGTCAAACGGCCCTCTCAGAACACGCCACAGAAAATTCCCACTCATTCAATTTTCAGGAAGCAAAAATTTTGGATAAAGAACCAAACAGCCTCAAAAGAAAGATTAAAGAAAACCTTTATATTGTAGAAAGACAGGAACAGGTGGTAAATAAAAAAAAGGACATCAAATACTTAAATAAAATCTTTCAGAACCTTGTATTGCAGAATAGAAATGACGGGGACTGTAGACAGGTTTACGGGGAGGAAGGTTAGGATACTAGTGTTTCATAACCCTGAGACGCATATTGCTATGCAATATTAAAAATACTTTATATAAATGTACGTGATGGGAAATGACCATCGAATGTAAGTATACACACAATGTTGTAAAAATGTAATTCTTCCAATCAAATTATACATGTATAATGTACAAATAATTTTAGGAAATACCCTTTGAGGAGGAGCAGAATAGCTCGAAACCGGTTAGGGTGAAAATAATAAAATACAGGAAGTGAAAGGAGTGTTTTTATGACCTATTGGCTACAAAAAACAAGTATATATATATATATATATATATATAAATTTTAACGGGGGTCATTTTCGTTTTCTACTAGGTAGGATCGACAAAGATTTGAAGAAATTTTTCAAAAATTCCTACATGAGTCCAACCTCAATAGCTACTTTCCTTCGGAGGAAAGTGCTAAAAAATCTGCTGAAAATTTGGCAAAATTGTAGCGCGTTTTTTTTTTTAGTTTCTAAATCTGACGCAAATTTGAATATAAGTGTGTTTTAATACGCATAAATTAAAATGGCCTCCGTTTTGACATCCTAACTTGTTTTTAACATTAAACAGCACATTTCCAGTCGATTCCAAAACATAAACAAATTTTTCCAAGGAGCTGATTTTTTCTCTATTTCCTCATACTAAGCGACGAAATGACACCGGATTTGCTATTAACTCCTCAGAACACACCTATATTGAAAATTCCGGGCGATTCTGAAACAAACAAAAAATCTGAAAAAAAAAAAAAAAAATTTGCCTTGGCAAAATTGTAGCGCGTTTTTTTTTTTAGTTTCCAAATCTCACGCAAATTTGAATATAAGTGTGTTTTAATGCGCTTAAATCAAAACTGCCTTCCGTTTTGACATCCTAACTTGTTTTTAACATTAAACAACACATTTCCAGTGTTAAAAAGCAATGCACAACAGTTTCTTATTTCTTTTACAGCTGTTATAATCCACAATACCGTGTCCAGTACATTAGTAACATAATCGCTTGAGTCCATTTTCATAATGGCTTCCCGAAAAAATCGTTTTAACATTAACCGATGCACTTTCCCCACATATCGTTCTAAAAACTACGCGAAGTTTGACGTATGCGTTTTGCCGACGTCAAACTTCGCGCCCAGGCCTCTAACAAAAAGCTTTAAACTATCATACACTTTTAAAACTTCCACTTTATTTTTAAGAGTTACACGCGTTCTTTTCCGAGTTCATGACAAACTGAATAAAACCTGCTGAAAAATGTTGTAACAAAACAAGATGTGGTTCCTGGAACAGTAGGGTACTGTTTACTCTTGACATTTCTTATGAATTTTACTAGCAATGCCCGCCGGGGTGTACTTTTTCTTGAGATTCTTAGAACCCAATTAAATATTTGACCCCTCTGTCCGCTATTGAGAGTTGAAATCAGCTATCCCCAAAAAAATAAAACATAAATGTGAAATAGAGGCCAAGTTCCTCCCCAAACAAAGAAACACTCCCTTCCCTAAAAAGCGAGAAATATCTCCTCCTAAAACCCCCAAAAAACGCCTTACCATCCTACACTCCAAAAAATGTAGTATGAGTTGGTGTATTAAGTGTACTATATTTTCAACCAAAAATATCATAGTTACTTACTAAGAACAGTAAAGACACTTCAACTGACCTTTAAAAACTACAATAATAATACTTATATCCAGTTACTAAAAAAGCACTTTCCTCAACCAGGTATATTCTTAAACTTGGCATTTTTTTTTTGCCGAAATTATCTTTAGAGAGAAAACTAAACATTGCCAAGTTTAAGAATATACCTGGTTGAGGAAAGTGCTTTTTTAGTAACTGGATATAAGTATTATTATTGTTGTTTTCGCGCGGTTCCTCCCTCCCCCATAGGGAGGAACCCCGCTTATAGGGTTGATACAATGAAACAATCCGGAAGTGCCGACTAGAAAATTTTGCGTTTCAGAACCCATAGAGACCGAAAATGATAATGGTTAACATTTGTATGTATATATATATATATATATATATATATATATTTGTCTGTTCGCTCTGTAGCTCCCAGACGAATGGTCCGATTTTGATGAAATTTGGTACAAAAATCTTCCGTCTAATTTGAAATATCAAGTTCGTTAACCAGCAAAAAAATCGTAACGCTTACGTTTTTGAGTTCATAAGCTTGTAAGTACTCGTTTTATATGCTTCTTGGGCTAGGAAAACGAATGAAACCATGTTCAAGGCGATAGCTTTAACCGTTTTTGAGAAAATTGGAAAAATAGTTTTTGAATACCGTTTTTGGTTTGGGTACTTAGAATCATGGGATTCAGTTGAAACATTTTCTGCATGTTCTACTTTCATTAAAACTAATATGTTGAAATTTTGGTTACGTTTGGAGTTAAGGAAGGGTTAGAATAAAATATTTTATTAACAGACATAAAAAGTTTTGACAACTTTGTTTACTTTCCTTAATTTTTTTTTTTTTTTGTTCTTTACGGCGCATCTACATATAGGTCATTAGCGCCGACATCCAGGGTGCAGCGAGGAATTTTACTAGCGAACCGTGGGATGATAAAATTCCTGCCGGAGGTTGGGAATCGAACCCACCATCTCCCGCTTATGATTCCAAGGCGCTAGCCATTAGACCACGGGAGACCCCTACTTACCTTAATATCTCGAAAAAGGTTGAGAATCTTGGTAAACGGAAGAATACCATTAGAAAGCTTATTAAATGTTCTAAAAAAAAGGTTCTAATGAAAGTTTTGATTAGGCGATGTCAATCGGAGAAATAAGAGCATAAAACTTTAAAGTAATTGATTTCGCTTATTCGAACTTTTCTTTTTGTCTGTTTTTTATTCCTTGTTATTTTTTAATTGCTTATAGTTGGATAATGTATTTGAAAATAAAACAGGTTAAGAAAAATAAGAAAAACAATTTAATGTTCGAGATATGGATTTCCAAGATATAGCTTTTCAACGGCCTAGCGTCCTTCCTAGGGAGGGTTGTTTGTCTTTGATTTTGGTACTTAGAATTATGGGATACAGTTGAAACATTTTCTGCATGTTCGAATTTCATCAACACTAATATGTTGAAATTTTTGTTACGTTTAGAGTAAAGGAAGGGTTAGAATAAAATATTTTATTAACAGACAAAAAACGTTTTTGTAACTTTGTATACTTTCGTTAATATCTCGAAAACCGTTGACAATCTTGTGAAGCGGATGATTACCATTCGAAAGCTTACTAAATGCTCTACAAAAAAGGTTCTGAAGAAAGTTTTAATTAGGCGTTGTCAATCGGAGAAATAAGTGCTTAAAACTTTAAATTAATTGATTTCGTTTATTCGAACGATTCTTTTTGTCTGTTTTACTCCTTGTTATTTTTTAATTGCTTATAGTTGGATAATGTATTTGACAATAAAACTGGTTAAGTAAACTAACAAAAACAATTTATTCTTAGAAATATAGATTTCCAAGATTCCAAGACCTTGTAACTAGCGGGACCAAGTGTTAGCCGACCCTTCCAGGTAAGATCGTAAATCATGACCTTTCAAGACTTTACTACACACAGGAATGGCGTTAGTGACCTTAAGGGTTGACACGCCATTATAATAATTAATTAAAAAAAAAAGACTGGTGGAACCAAAATAATAACTGTTTCTATTTTAATCTTTCCAAATTAGACTAGGGATATGAACGGAACCGCGCTAAGATGATGCAGTTCCTGCGAGACGGACTTTTTTAAAGGTCAGTTGAAGTGTCATTACTGTTCTTAGTAAGTAACTATGAGGTATTCTAAGTAATGAACTTGGACATTTCTTTCTTGTATCATCTCTTGTATTGGCAATTATTTTTGGTTGAAAATATGGTGCACTTAATACACCAACTCATACATTTTTTGGAGTGTAGGATGGTAAGGCGTTTTTTGGGGGTTTTACGAGGAGATATTTCTCGCTTTTTGGGGAAGGGAGTGTTTCTTTGTGGTGTAGGAACTTGGCCTCTATTTCACATTTATGTTTTTTTTTTGGGATCTCATTACTTTTTTCTAAGTATTCATTAAAATTTAGTTGCCGCATACCTACTGGCTTTTGTACTTCATATGAAACCAGGGTCTTTGGATTCTGCATAAAGTTCTCCTTACTGCTTGATATTTGATACCAATAATCAACCTACATACATCTAATCACTAGCCTAGAAAAGTTAGAAGCTATTCCAGATGACAGTACTCTAGAGGTCAAATTGATTGCTCTCTTAACTAAACTATTACACTGTAAAACACAGAAACCTCATCCCGGGGATAAAGATCACCATAAGGAAAGTGTAGAAGGCCTTCAAGAAAAAGAAAAGAACAGAGACGATACATTTTGGGTTTGTGATCCTAAACTTTGTAATTTAGATGACTTTGAGAAACATAGTATCTGCTTTCAAGTATATTATGCAGTTATCCCTTACGACTTTATTTACAACATTTTAATAGGTTCTCCATACCAAGACGATTCATTTGATACCCCACATGATGGGTTTCAGAAGGCATGATGGCTTTCCGACGGAAAAAAAAAAATACAAAACGTCATAGGTAATATGACACTCCCGTATCAAGACCTACCTGCGTGCCAAGTTTTGTCAAACGGTGTGTATTTGTATAAGGAACAAACATACAGACAGACAGCTGAAAGACCTTTTTTACCTATCCTAGTGCATTCCCCGGACCAAGACCTACCTGTGTACCATGTTTGGTCAAAATCGGTCAAATCTTGTGGATTTGTATAAGGAATAAACAGTTAGGCAAACAGCTGATAGACGATATTGAACTAGCCTATGATTCTCCCCGTATCAAGACCCACCTGTGTCACCAACTTTGGTCAAAATCGGTCAAAGAGTTCGGATTTGTATAAGGAACAAACATACAGACAGACAGCTGGTATACAATATTGACCGAGCCTATATGCGCCTAAATGTTTCTTAAAACATCAAATATAGGTTCTTCATACCGAGACGATTCATTTGATACCCCACATCATGGACTTCCAAAGGAAGTACAAAACTGGCACGCCCCCGCCCTGGAAGCGGAGTCAAACACAACTTTTCAGAATGTTTCGATTTTTTCCTTTAATAACACCCTCATATCTATTATCCTGCAAAACTTCAAGTCTCTATCATCATGGGAAGTGCCTAATAATTTTGATGAGTCAGTGAGTCCTATAAATCCCGATTTTCGATCGCTAATATCTCAGAAACTATTCGATGTAGAATTATGAAAATATCCAGTTTTACTCACATCTAGTAGTATAATACCTGTGTAAAATTTCATAACTTTATCTTTACCTGGTTGATAGTTATGAGAGGGTAAATATCGGCTCTAAGACCTCCTGTAATATACACACAGTATGCTTAGGCCGGAACTTGGCCTGGCGCACAACCGTTCGCCTAGATATGGATCCGATTTTAGGTGTCCGTTGTCCGCAAGTAGAGGGTCCGCTATTGAGAGGTGCTAATGCATTGTTTTAAAGGGGTTTTCGCCGGGACAATGGATACTTTGTCCATTCATAGAGGTGTCCGCTATTTGGAGGTGTCCGTTACAGGAGGTTTCACTGTATATATGTATATCTATATAAATACACACAAATTTGCCCTTTTAGTCTGAAACTAGAAATTTTCTAGTTGGCACTTCCGGATTGCGTCATAAGGTCAACCACATATGCGGGTTTCGTCCCTATGGAAGGAGGGAGGAACCGCGCTAAAAGATGAGTTGGCAAGGAAGGTATCGGCGGAAATATTCCATGGTCCTGAGCCGTTCGGTGGAATATCAAAAAGCTGTATCAGAATGACAATAAATACCTGGGAACAAGAAGAAATAAAGTGGTACTGACAGGATAGAACATGCATGAGGCAGGGAAAGCTGCTTGTCCCGTTCTCAAAACTAGAGAGCGAACAGACAAATATATATACAGTTAGGAAAAAAAGTCTACATACACTTATGATTATTTTGTTTTAATCAAAAAAGAGGGTTAAAAGCGAAAGAGAAAAAACCATGAAACAATTTATTTATTTTTTCCTTTTAAATATAAGCTCTTTTGATGAATTTGGTACATTTTAAAAAATTTTATAACTCCAATAAAAAATAATATAGAAAAAGAAACAATAAATTTCGCAAAAAAAAGTCTGCATACGCGGCAAATAATATAATAATTATCAATACAAATATTTAACAAAAATTATCTAATGATCAGTGGGACCTCCCTTATTTGTTATTACCTTCCTCAGACGACTGTTCATTGTGCTAACTAGTTTACTTGTAAAATTTGGATCGGTTTTCAGCCATTCCTCCTTAAGGGCCTCTGAGAGTTGATGTTTATTTTTTATTTTGTGATGCCTCAGCCTCCTTTTAAGATCCTGCCTTAAGGTGCTCTATGGTGTTAAGGTCATTGTGGTGGTGTTCTTAACTGACGTGAAACATTTTACAGCAACCATTCTTCGACCCTTCTGGCACAATGTTTAGGATCGTTGTTTTGTTGAAAAATAAAATTCAATCCTAGGCCTAACTTGGTGGTACTGGGTCCTCAAACGGTACATAATTTATTGAAAAAAATAATCTCAAATCGCGAAGGGCTTGCAAGAAGCCGCGTTATTTGGGAAAGTTAACCGAGCAAAGCGGTTGGCATTTGCGAAAAGTTACCTTGATAAGCCTACCAGTTTTTGCGACAGAGTGATTTTCACGGATTAATCCAAATTTAATATTTACGGTGCTGATAGCAATATTAAAGTGTGGAGGAGAAAAAACGAGGCCATGAAATTGAAAAACTTACGCTCGACAGTTAAGCACGAAGGAGGTGGGATCATGGTTTGGGGCTCTATGGCTTCAGCTGGAGTAGAAAACTTGAACATCATCGAAGGAATAATGGGCCAATATGTATAACTAGATGTCCTAAAAGAAAATCTCTGACCCAGTACCACCAAGTTAGGCCTAGGATTGAATTTTATTTTTCAACAAAACAACGATCCTAAACATTGTGCCAGAAGGGTCGAAGAATGGTTGCTGTACAATGCTTCACGTCAGTTAAGAACACCACCACAATGGCCTGACCTTAACACCATAGAGCACCTCTGGCAGGATCTTAAAAGGAGGCTGAGGCATCACAAAATAAAAAATAAGCATCAACTCTCAGAGGCCCTTAAGGAGGAATGGCTGAAAACCGATCCAAATTTTACAAGTAAACTAGTTAGCACAATGAACCGTCGTCTGAGGGAGGTAATAACAAATAAGGGAGGTCCCACTGATCATTAGATAATTTTTGTTAAATATTTGTATTGATAATTATTATATTATTTGCCGCGTATGCAGACTTTTTTGCGAAATTTATTGTTTCTTTTTCTATATTATTTTTATTGGAGTTTTAAAATGTTTTAAAATGTACCAAATTCATCAAAAGAGCTTATATTTAAAAGGAAAAAAATAAATAAATTGTTTCATAATTTTTTCTCTTTCGCTTTTAACCCTCTTTTTTGATTAAAACAAAATAATCATAAGTGTATGTAGACTTTTTTTACTAACTGTATATATATATATATATATATATATATATATATATATATATATATATATATATATATATGTTGTTCATTCGGCATCTTTCTCCAGCGGTCTTGCTCCTCCTGTCATCGCAATATTTCGCCGGATTCCTCTCCGGCTTCTTCAGGCAATCATTAATCCTTGCTGGTTGGTAAGGGAATGATTCCCTAAGTAGGTAAGGCAAGCATTCCCTTACCAACCAGCAAGGATGAATGATTGCCTGAAGAAGCCGGAGAGGAATCCGGCGAAATATTGCCATGACAGGAGGAGCAAGACCGCTGGAGACAGATGCCGAATGATCAACACATTTAATTCCCAGCGAAGTAGCTTGAAAAATAGCATATATATATATATATATATATATATATATATATATATATATATATATATATATATATACAGGGTGATTCAGGTCTAAGTAGCCAAACTCTAGTAGGTGATTGTAGACATAATTTCCAACAAAAAAGTTCATTTGAAGTATGGTCCAATTCCAAAAGGAAAAGGAGCAATGGATACCCACAGTTTGGCCAATAAAAAATGAATAATTTTTATTTTATTCACACAGGGTATTTGAAAGTAACAAAACTACATTCCACATTTTTTTGACAAAAGTGAGCCAATCGTTCAATTTATCGCTCAATAAACCTGCCCTTCATTTGCATAGATTTAATGCTTACTAAATGTAGAAGTTTCCCTGTAAGTATTGAATCTGTAGTCCTTTAGAGGGCTGAGGAAAAAAATCGCGAAGAAGCTCTGATTCATTGATAAAAACAGAAGTGCGTTATTGTACGTCCAGAAAGTATCTTTTAATAATAGTTCTAGTGAATTAAATTAATGTTTTCTTAAAGAAAATTTTATCTATTTTATGATGGAATAATTCGAATTTAATTATCTTGAATAGTTTTGAAGCAATCGTTTCTTATTTACGGAAAAACATGAGTACGTTAAAATTACAGAAAATTGGACATAGCTCCTTTTGCCTCCGGAATCGGACTATACTTCAAATTAACTTTTTTGTTGGAAATTATGTGTAGAATCACCTCCTAGAGTTTGCTACTTATACCTGAATCACCCTGTGTATATATATATATATAATTACACTGTTATATTATTAATCTATGGGAATTGAAACGAGAAATTTTCGTGTCGCCACTTCCGGATTGCGTTATGAGGTCAACCTCATAAGCGGGTTTCCTCCCTATGGAGGGAGGGGGGAACCGCGCCAATAAGGCAAGGTATTACCTTCGATTGGCCAGAGTGGACCTAACAAGGATATTCGGACTACTTACAGGGCAAGGACCTCTAAGAAAAGACCTTTGTACAATGGGACTACTAGAGGACCCTACATGTCGCAAGTGTTTTGAGGAAGAGGAAACCTCAAAGCACATATAGCAGGCTAGTACACTGTGGAAGGGCAATTGTAACGCCCAAGGAAATAGCTGAGGCTACTCCCAAGGACCTCAAGCTTTATGCGAGGAGATGCAGAAAGAGAGTAAACTAGGGACGCAAATCACAATAGATCCGCTGGGGTCACAGTGAGATGAATGAAATCACAAGCCCCTTCGTATTGTATTTTATTTTTTTTTTTTTTTTAACGGTGCATCTACTGCTATGGTCATTAGCACCTGTATATTATTGTAATGCAACTGCATATAGTCAACCAAATATCAGATCCAGTCGTTTTAGCGTGAAAAGGTAGCAGAATACAGGTATATTCACGCTTATCACGCTCAATTTGAATCATCGGCATTTTTTTTTTTACATGAAATGCCGAAATCCCTGTTCAGTAGCTCTGGATTTTATCAAGATGTCTTATAACAAGTGTTAGAACTTTTTGTGCGTTATTAAGTGAATAAGCTTTTAATATTCTCGATGTTAGTAGACCTGGGGATCAAGGACACTTTTAACTGTTATTGATATTTCAAAGAATCAGTAATTCCTTTCATGTATGAAATTTTGTATCTGGTTTTCTCTCAGTTTTATCATATAATTATTAAGGGTTTCAGAGTAGTGTTTGTAGGATTAAATTATTAAGCAATTCAGTTAAGCTTTCTTGTCAGGCATATGCTTGAGTTTTAGTTATGAAATTACTTTATCTTAATATAAAATCAGTAAATTCTATGCACTTGAACGAATAATTACAAGGAACAAACGGCCACAAGCAAAAAAAGTCCGACTCGCAGGAATTGCGTCATCTTACCGCGTTTCCCTTCTTATCCCTGGTGTCATTTGGAAATCTTAGAATAAAAACAGTTTTGATTTTTTGCGAAAAATGTAAAATGAAAAGAGAGGAGTTTAAGCACCACGACAGGAAATTGACAGTATCCTAAGCGGAAATTACTCCGCCCACCTTCGCTTTAGGAAAACAGTGTTACAAATACGCTTCTCGTTTTCTTACCTTGTTTTAGTAAAATACTCATTTTATGCAATTTAAAAACAGCCAATTAAAAACTAAGCACAATAGACACAAAAAAAAAAAAAAAAAAAAAATTCCGACTCGCAGTAACTGCGTCATCTTAGCGCGGTTACCGAGTGCCATTAGTAAAGGAATAATGCCTAATTTCATTAAAATCTTCCCATATTTTAGCCAGCTAGAGAGCGAACAGAAATACTAAATGAGATGAAGATTGTTTGCCGTTGAGGTGAAGCAAAGTCAAAGGATGGGACTCGGCTGGGAGAAAACAAAAGAAGTGAAGTTATCGTTATTTCTTATTCTATAGGAAGATTTAACCCACGACAGAATGGAATTATATTCGCCATGAAGCACATATTTACAGTTGATTATAACAGTAAAACGAATTGTCTAGTAAAACAAGATACTTTAAATGACAACGAATTTTTGGCTGTTGAGAATAGAGCCTTCTCAGCAGTAGTCGAAGAGGAAGTACGTTTTCAGTACATAATTGTATTGACTTATACAGATTAAGAATTATCCGCTTCTGTGTAAGTTTGCTACTGTCAGTTTCCTGTGATTTGTGATGCTAATCTATTCCATTTCTTCGAGATGTACGTAACCGCGCTAAGATGACGCAGTTCCCGCGAGTCGGACTTTTACTTTTGTAATGAGCATCTGTTCAATGTAATTTGCTTTCATAGTTATATTTTTACATGGTACTGCACTACTTAATAAATACACAAAAACTTCATATTTTCGTCATTTGATCTGACGCAGGAACGGGATACAGTCGTAATGCTAGAAAGCGCTGCCTGGCGGGCTAATTCTATGGAAATATAGTTCAATGTAAAACCCCCTTTCTGATAGATCGATTTAGTTCATTTTTACAAAACTTCTTTCTCATGAGATTCCCACGACGTATACGGCATTTCGTTAAAATACAACAGAAATTACGACCGGTAGTAATTTGGGTCCGGAGTAACCCCCCCCCCCTCCTAATGAACCGATTTAGTTTATTTTTACAATCCACCTTTCCCTGTATATTACTACTACGAATTCCGAGTTTCGTTGAAATATAACAACAATTACGGCTGGTAGTAGCAAATTGGTAATGTGGGTCCGGAGTAACCCACCTTTATCCTAATGAACCGATTTAGTTTATTTTTCTCTTTAGATGAGCACAACTAATACCGAGTTTCGTAGAAATATAACAAAAACTGCAGCCGGCATGGCCAAATTAGTGTTCACCCCGGAACCCCCCCCCTCCCGGTGGACCGATTTCGGTGGTTAACGAACTCGTTTAATCGTTTGTTAAGGGAAAGCTATACAGCAATTTTCGTGACGAAAAAACAAAAGCTCTGGCGTCTATCGTGTTAACAGGCACACACACACACACACACACACACACACACACATATATATATATATATATATATATATATATATATACATACATATATATATATATACATATATATACATATGTATATATACATACATATACATACATTTTAACGTGGGTCATTTTCGGTCTACTAGGTAGGATCGATAATGATTTGAGGTAATTTTTCAACAATTCCGTCATGAGTGCAATCTCAACAGCTACTTTCCTTTGGAGGAAACGTTTGTTTCTATTTTAAGCTTTCAAAATGTCACAAGGATTAGGGACAGAAACGCGCCAAGATGGCGCAGATCTTGTGAGTCGGAGTTTTGGTTTTGAGTACTCAAAATATATGTATGGTGATTGCTCCTGCAACGTTTGTGATTTGTATGCATTCAATTTTCAAGAAATGATACATCTTCACACAGAGAAAGGCTCTCAGCCAAAAGTCTTTGGTAATAAGTATAGTTCGTTTACTAATCCTATAGAGTATTTACCTATCAATGAACTCTTGACAGATAGGAGTGTGTTGAGATAAGATGGGCTTGCTGCAATGATTGATGGAAATAAAGTGTTTGCAAATATATACCACTCTCGCAAAATTAAGTATGAATTATCGGTCCTTATTATCTAAGAAGAAGGCACGAGGAGAATCCCTGCGTTGTGAGTAGTAGGCAATGCTCTTCATATCGCAAAACTGATAGAAGCGTTTTTCGAGATAAAGGCTGATAAGTGTTATTGCCTTGGCTTCCAATTGCCCCACACATGCTGCCCCAGCTAGTCTTCATCCGACCTATCCATTGTCTGGAGTTATAAACATCCATTGTACGTCGACTTTCTGAAGTAGGCCAGGTATCAATTGTATTCCGAGGAGTTCCGTATTGGACGGTAGCCGGAGTCTGCGCTACGTTCAACGACCTGAGATCTATCTGCATACTCGACCTGTCTGAACGACTCATCGACTCAGTAGCATCTCGACAGTTCTTCTGGTAGGACCTCTTCTCGACAGGATGAGGTAAAACAAACATACGTATTACATGAATTATTTCCGATTGACTTATTTTAGAAATAAAGATATTTTATAGTAAAAATATATTGTAATACGCTTTTCATGTTTTTTTATTTTAAAAGTAATATTAATTATGAAGAATTTTTGGAACGATCCGATTTAGCACTTTCGTAGTATGCCTCTCATATACCATTTTCTGAGGGAATGTAGCTACTCATGTTGCGAATGATAGGATAGGCCGGACATTCAATAATATCTCCATTTCTACTGGTCCTAGAGTATGTGCTTTTATTGCTTTTGGTGACATTTTAAAGCAAATGGAATACTCTATTGAACTACATGATCAGCAATTTTTTAAGCAACTTCGCCAGTTGCGATATAACTGGTGGGATGTCTTTTAAATGTGTACTTACATTTTATGCATCTTTTATTAAATAGAGAATTGTGATTTGTAAACTCATAATATCAAACATATGTTTTATACATTTTTATTTTTCTAAATAAATTGAAGTTCATAAAATAAAGCTATAAACAAAAATATATCTAGAAGTAAAAATTAAAAAGTCCGACTCGTAGTTGGTACTCGCAAATTTGAACCACCGTTAAACTATTGACCTATAGGATCTGAAACATGAAATTTTCGTGTCGGCACTTCCGGATTTCCTCATGAGGTCAACCTTATAAGCGGAGGAGGAACCGCGCTAAAAAAAAAATGTTATAACCATTTGCCAGTTTTTGAGTTATTATATTACCCTTATTGTGTACTGGGAGCAACAATAATTAATAAAATGAAATAAGAGTTCACGACCAATTCAATGAGCCAAGGTTGTTTTGACATTGCAATTATAACCAGGCTTTATGTAAAAACCAATGCAATAATATGGCTAAAAATCGATCTGCTCTATTGAAAAAGGTTTATTTGGTTCTAAATCAATCAAACAATCAAAATCCCAAATTAATAGTTTTTAATTTTTCCCACAATGTGTGTGTGAGGGGGGGGGGAATGGTATAACTGAGGAAACCGAATACAAAGAACAGATCAAAGCAACGGTACTAAGACATTCGAAAATTACTTTAGAAACTTCCACTTACCACGACTTCCCAACCGTTTTCGAGATATTTAAGAAAATATATGAAGATCCCCCCCCCAAAAAAACTACTCATGTCTGTAAATACATTTTAACAGACATGATTTTGGTAAATATCAAAGAGCAAAACTATTTGTTAGTTATGTATTATAATGTTACTCACGGGCGTCTATAGAAAATAATTTCGGGAGGGGCTGGAAGAATTTCGGGGGATGAGAGCATTTGGGGGATATGGAATTCTAACAATCTAGAACTTGGAATAGTTAGCTAATTAAAATGCTATTACACCCAAAATAAATTATTTTTTCGTAACTAAGTGAATTTAGTTAAGGTTATTTTTAAGGTTTTTATGACGCATTTTTACCGCTTTCGGGGGGGGGAGAGGCTGCAGCCCCCTCAGCTCCCCTTATATACGCCCATGACGTTAGTATTCTAACCAAATCCAAGTTGTAGCTATGAATATGAGGTCAGTTTTACAAAATAATTGCCTTAATTGGGTGCTAACGGTTTATATTTAACTTTTGCTGAGAATGACCTTAAAAACCGGAAACAAAAAAGTCTTTTGTCACGCCATCTTGGCGTGTTTCCGTTCTTATCCCTAGCGTCACTTGAAAAGCTTAGCATAGAAACAGTTAATATTTCGCGAAAAAGGTAAACACAAGTAAAAATGTAAAATGAAATTTCAAAGAGAAGCAATATCTTAGGCTCCACAACAGGAAACTGATCCTAAGCGGAAATTGCTCTCTTTAAGCACCGTTTTCTCCAAATAAGATCAGTGTATCAAAAATAGCATATGAACTGTTTTTTTACGATTTAATAAGCTTTAGAATAGATTCGTTAACACATTTACTAAGTTTTCCCTACCGGTTTAGAGATACACAGAGAGATCAAAACTAAATTGACACCCCACTTTTCCACCAGAAATTATGGAATTTAAAAATGAATCTTGGGGGCTCTTAACGTGGTTGAATGAATTCATTGGACCTAATGCACGACCTCTCAGTTTTCTCCATTTCCATCTCCAGAGGCCCTAAGTACCTTTAAATGCCTAAAATTTTAACATGGATGAAGAAATAACATGAAAAGAAAAAACTATTGTTTGAGAAGTTGCCGGAAAGTGTATTATCAATGTGACACTCATAAAATTCGGATTTATTTAAACCTTGACTGGAGAGAGCATAGTGCTTGCAAAATTATAATAATCCCATAGTAATAATAATACTACTAATAATTGGGGTCTCCCGTGGTCTAATGGCTAGCGCCTTGGATTCATAAGCGGGAGATGGTGGGTTCGATTCCCAACCTCCGGCAGGAATTTTATCATCCCACGGCTTGCTGGTAAAATTCCTCGCTGCACCCTGGATGTCGGCGCTAATGACCTAGATGTAGATGCGCCGTAAAAAAAAAAAAAAAAAAAAAAAAAAAAAAAAAAAAAAAAAAAAAAAAAAATACTAATAATTATCCCTAGGGCGTTTAGATATTACACACAGAATTCAGTTAGTTACATTCCCCTGTCTGGTAAGTGTGTTTAACTTATCCGAGGTTGGTTCGGCGAGCAGAAAGAATAGGCCTACTGTGAAGCTACCCTTCGGGAGGTACAATTCTGCGATCGGTTGGACTATAGTGCCGAAGTGCCGTAAAAAAAAAAAAAAAAAAAAAAAAAAAAAAAAAATCAAACTTGGAGATATTGTGTTTACTTTCTAAAGTGTGCATTAAAAAGCAGACGTAATTCAACAGCAATTAAGAGTGGTCGAGTGACGCGGAATCGCTGTATATTAATGACACTTATAGAAATATCGTGACTACTCCAGAAATAAGTGAGATGGGATCAATTCCTTGAAAAATATTTGCACAATCGACTATACTCCCTCTAAATAAATAACTTGGCATTATTAGGAGCCACGAAATAAAATATTCTTTTTCTTTTATCCCGTTCTTTGCCTCTAGCCATCGGACCCACCCATCTCGGTCCCTGGCAAGTGCATTCATGTTTGGTAACGTTTTTCTACAGCCATGTCCAAGTCTGGATATATCTTCATAAAAAGACAAGCTGGCCGTACTCTTGGTCTTTTCCCAGTTGGTCTTGACTCCATGATACTCCTGGGTCCTCGGTCTCCCTCCATTCATTCTGCAGACATGGCCGAACCACTTCAGCTGCCGTTTCTCATGAGAGGTGTGATTTTCAAGTCCTCGCTTATTCATCCGTTTCGTATGAATTCCCTTCTTGTTTTGCCAGCGGGATGTAGAACTACATGATTTTAAAGCAATTTATCTCCCAACCCTGCTCTATGGAAGTGAGAGCTGGATAGCCCAGGACAGGCAAATGAACAGAATTACGGCAACCGAAATGAGTTATCTCAGGGGAGTATTTTTTTTATAGAATTTATTGTGCGTCGACTACAATGGCCTTTAGCACAATACCCTACTGTTTAAGTTAGCCGAATATTATATAATGTTAGAAATCATGACTAATGTTTATATTTCACAATATTAAATTTTTAATCCAAATTTCTATGTATATTTTTTATTTCAAGGGATGTTACATTTTTAGATATGTTTGTGTGCTTTAATAAATTTAAGGTAATCAATAATATTCTGTTTTATTCAAAATGGCTCTACTGTAAATATCAAACCTATCCCTGGCTCTTTGTAACTGGGAGCATTCCGCTAAAATATGGTCCACGGTAAGCACATCACCACAATGATTACACGTTGGACGACGCCTACCGACAAGATGATGGCCATGTGTTAGACGTGTGTGTCCAATACGCAGCCTTGTTATTATCACTGAGTCTCGTCTACAAAGGTCATCGTAGACTATTGTAGAGCGAACTGAGGGATAAAAAGTCCTCAAGTGGGTTGTGCTTGTTTCCCATCTTCTTTGCCACTGTTCCCATAATAGTTCTTTTATTTGGCGTTTCACGTCTCGAGGGTGTGAGCAAGAATTCGCCGGGAGGACCATTGAAGTCGCTTCCTTAGCTAGTATTTCTGCTTTTTCATTTCCTAGGATTCCTGCATGGCCTGGAATCCATATGAACGAAACTTGTTTCCCCAGTAGCTGTAATGTCCCCAGCGAATCATGAACAGCTCGAAGGAGTGGGTCCTTAGTGAACTTGTCATGAATCGCCGAGAGTGCACTATTTGAATCACTACAGATTACAACATTTCCCTCGAGGTTCATACACTGATTCATAGCCACCTTTATCGCCATCAGTTCGGCATGGTAGACACTAGTACATGTTGATAATGGAGTCCTCATGCCGGTTCCATCAGGCATGAGGATCCCAAAATCAACACCTCTTTCTGTCTTGGAGCCAACTGTGTATATTTGATGACACCTTCTAAAATTTTGTATTTTTTCTTGGAAGAGTGCTTTGTAGATTTGCGGCGGCGTATCACTTTTTTTAAGCGCCCCTAATGACAAGTCAATACCTGGGTTTTTTAACGTCCATGGGCTTATTGATGGTTTTGGAGTTTTTAATATTTCTTGAATGCTGCTTTCATATTTTTCATATATTTCCTTATCACGGACTGCTAATGGTCTCGTTCTGGATCTTAATCTTTGAAAATTTTCTATTTTATTATGATCAGCAATGCAGGGATTGAGGAAATGGTCTCTCTTCGTCCGAATACTTGTCAAGTAGGTAAGTGTTATTTGCTCCCGTCTTAGGTTAGGAGGTAGATGGCCTGATTCCGCGTAGATAGCTTCAAGTGGGCTGGTCCGGAAAGCCCCAATGGCAATGCGGAGGCCGAGGTTGTAAACTCTATCCAGCTGAAGCAACCAAGATCTTCGCGCCGAACCATATACAGGGCATGCATAGTCAAGTCTTGATCTAATGAGTGCATCAAAAATTCTTAATAGCATTGACTTTTCTGCACCCCATTTAAATTTTGACAAACATTTTATCACATTAAAAGCACCACTGCACTTTTTAACCAAATATTGAATGTGAGCTTTCCACCGTAGCTGTGAGCCCAGGATAACTCCGAGAAACTTGTGGTTCGCCTTTATGGTAATTGGTGTAATACCAATTTTTAATTCAGGGGTGTCATGTGCTTTCCGCAATCTGCAGAAATGCATTGCAACTGTTTTTTTTTGCCGAGAAAGTGTAGCCTATTTCTTCAGCGTTACGAACAATAAGGTCAATTGTGTCCTGCAAACAATTCACATTATTATCCGACGCATCATAACTCACAAATAAGGAGAGATCGTCAGCGAAGAGAGAACACCCCACAGGCCCCCGCACTTCTCTGGTAATACCTTTTATTGTAATCAGGAATAACGTTACACTTAGGACAGATCCCTGAGGTATACCATTCTCCTGCTCCCTACGTGAAGACAGTTTGTCTGAGACCCTTACTCTAAAGTACCTTTCCTCCAGAAATCTTTGTAAGAATATTGGTAATCTTCCCCTGAGGCCCCAAGAGTGGAGTTGGCGGAGTATACCATATCTCCAGGTTCTGTCATATGCTTGTAACAGATCAAAGAAAACCGCTGTAACGTGTTTTCGAGAAATGAATGCGCACTGGATAGTGTTTTCAATAGTTGCAAGTTGAACAGTACAACAGTATCCATTTCTGAAGCCAGACTGATAAGGAAAGATAAGATCCAGCTTTTCTAAAATATAAGTCAACCTGTAGTTTACCATATTCTCCATTATCTTGCCCAAGCAGCATGAGAGAGAAATGGGTCTGTAACTGTTTGGGAGGTGTGGGTCTTTGTTTGGTTTTAATACTGGCACTATAATACATTCCTTCCATTCATTAGGATAGATACCTAAAGACCATAGTTGGTTATATAATTGCAGTAAAAACGTTTTACCTGAGATCGGGAGATTTGTCAGAAGTTCATAAGGTATATTGTCCATGCCAGGAGCTGATGAGCGTTTAATTGTTTTCAGGGCTCTATTCATCTCCTCCATAGTAAATTGTATGTTGTAGTCCATTTTCTCCCCTTCTATGTCAGAAAAGTGCAGAGGCGTAGACTCTTCTAGTCTTTTAATGTTTTTGAAATTTTCTGAATAGGAGACAGAACTGAAAACTGCAGTATAGTAGTCGGCAAATGCCTCTGAAACGTCTTGGGGATCAGTTACACTCCTGTTAACATTTTGTAGTAGTGGAATCTGTGCAAGTTGGTGTCTGCCACAAATCGCTCTAATTTTATCCCAGACTTCCTTGGCTGGTGCATGTCTAGTAATTGTCGAGACATAAGTTGCCCATGAATTCCTTTTAGCTAATAGTTTGACCCTTCTTTCTTCTGCTCTGCATTTTTTTAAATGTATTAAGTTTTCCAAAGTAGGATATCTTTTGAATCTGTTAAATGCTTTCTTTTTAGCACTTTCCTCCGAAGGAAAGTAGCTATTGAGGTTGGACTCATGACGGAATTTTTGAAAAATTTCTTCAAATCTTTATCGATCCTACCTAGTAGACACCGAAAATGAACCCCGTTAAAATTTATATATATATATATATATGCATATATATATATATATATATATATATATATATATATATATATATATATATATATATGTATATATATGTGTCTGTTAACACGATAGCGGCCAGAGTTTTTGTTTTTTCGTCACGAAACTTGGTATATAGCATTCAATTAGCAAACGATTGAACGAGTTCGTTAACCACCAAAATCGGTCCACCGGAAGGGGGGGTTTACCCCGAACCCAAAACACTAATTTGACCATTTCAGCCGTAATATTTGTTATATTTCAACAAAACTTGGTATTCGTAGTGGTAATATAGAGAGAAAAGTGAGATATAAAAATGAACTAAATCGGTTCATGAGGAGGGGGGGGGGGGTTTACTCCGGACCGACAATACCAATTCGCCACTACCAGCCGTGATTTTAGGTATATTTCGACGAAACTCGGTATTCATAGTGGTAATCTACAGGTAAATATTTGTTGTAAAAATAAACTAAATCGGTTCATTAGAAGGGGGGGTTTACTCCGGACCCAAATTACTAATATACTCATACTGGTCGTAATTTCTGCTGTATTGTAACGAAACGCAGTATACGTCGTGGGTAACTCATGAGAAAGAAGTGTTGTAGAAATGAGCTGAATCGGTCAATCGGAAAGCGGGGGTTTAATTTGTAATATATTTCATTAGAAAAGCCCGTCAGACGTAGGTTCACAAAGCCGCCGCAAGGAGCGCTTTCTACCACTAGAGTGACTGTATCCTGTTCCTGCGTTAGATCAAAATACGATAATATGAGGTTTTTTGTATTTATTACGAAGTGTAATAGGTACCATGTGTAAACATAACTCTGGAAGCAAATTATTAATTGATCAGTTACTCATTACAAAATTAAAAGAGAACTATTCATGTTTTTATTTCATTTATGTAGGATATTTTAAGCAAATTGTTCTGGAAAGCAGTCTACACTACCCAAATTCTGAGGAAAGTGCTTAGTTATGCAGCTCCTGCGTGACGGACTTTTTTTTCTTATTAGCCGTCCAGCAATCATGTGTCCACCAAGGTACAGGGTTTCTGCGAGAGTTAACCACCGATTGCGGGACAGCAGCGCTTGCAGCTAAGAAGATTGCATTTGTCAATTCTTTTGTGGGGTTTTGAAGCTTTCTTCAAAAAGTAGCCAGTTTGTATCGCTTATCTTCCACCTGGGTGACCTCTTAAATTCATGGAAAATACTATTATGGCTAATTTCAATTGGATAATGGTCCGAACCGTGCAAATCAGACAGTACTGACCATTCGAACTGCGGGGCAATAGTTGGTGATGCAATACTCAGGTCAATGGCACTAATATCGCCAGATTGGACAGTGAAATGTGTAGGCGCTCCATCATTTAATAGGATTAGATCCTTTTCCTCAAGTAACTGATAAAGTTCTCGACCCTTGCATGAAGTAGCAGCTGATCCCCATGCTCTATTGTGAGTATTGAAGTCACCCATAAGAAGAAGAGGGCGGGGCTATTGGTCCAGTAGGTTTTTAAGATCATTGATATTGTATCTCTCATAAGGTAAATACAAGCAGCAGACCGTCATGTCAATAGGTATTTTTATTTTTGTGGCTATAGCTTGCAAGTTAGTGTTAAGTTGTATCTCATTAAGGGCTATGTTTCGTCTGATGTAGAGAGCCACACCACCGTGGCTTCTTCCGTTATCATCAATTTGAGGTTCCATGTGTAGACAAGCGTAACCATTTATGTCATGTGCAATGCCTTGCTGAAACTTTGTTTCTTGAACGGCAGATACTAGTGGATTATGTTTATTCACAAGATATCTTACTTCATCGTGGCGCCTGTAGAATCCGCGTAGGTTCCATTGCATAAATATGTTATTATTATTCATTTAAAGACGTATTAGTTTCTCCCATCTGGGAGATATTAGTATTTGTTTTGTCAGTATCGCGAGGTCTTCCTTTAGGCCAGCCTCTTTTCTTTCTACTGGTACGCCCAGAGCCGTCTTTATTTGACTTTTCCTGGTTTTCCTGCAATTTGCCAAATGGGTCGGAAAGGGGAGAAGTTTCAATTTCAAATGAACTGAGACTGTTTGTCGCCAGTGATTCGGAAGGCGGTGCAGAAGAAAGAGGAGCTGTATGTTTAGGAGCAGAGTTGGGCAAACGTTAGCGCGCGCTAAAAGCTGATACCTCTCCGCTAATTTAGCGAAACTGTAGAAAGCCAGCGCTAATAATTAGCGGTTAGCGGCGGCAGTGCGCTAACCGCTAATCTATTTATGAAATATCGTAATTGCTAGTAGCTTAAGCTATAGTTACAACATTTTGTCATCTCAAAGTTCACTTCCGGTCTGCTCTGAGCAACCTCTATCCTGTTCCACTTCCGCATCAATCTACAGGATTTCCGATCACATGAATGTCAATTTCGGTTACTTCCGGTCGACTCATGCCTATCACTGGGTAACTCCTGTTCTATCTGGCTCACTTCCGGTCACTCACAGACAATGGCACACTCTGACACTCCTTAACCTAGGTTACTTTCGAGCCTATATTCATCCCTGGGTCGTTTCCGGAAGTACCCCAGGGCCTTCCAGGCACTCATGATAGACCGGAGGTGAACCGGCAGTGACCGGAAGTGGTCCGAAGTTGTCCAGATTCATCCGGAAACTGTCCAGGAGTAATTTTGGTGACCCGGAAGCCATTTTGAAAACCCGGAAGTGAAACCGGAAGTGGCCAAAAGTTGTTCCAGGTTCATAAAATGGCTTCCGGGTCACCAAAATTACTCCTGGACAGTTTCCGGATGAATCTGGACAACTTCGGTCCACTTCCGGTTTCACTTCCGGTTGCTTACAATTACTTCCGGTTCACCTCCGGTCTATCATGAGTGCCTGGAAGGCCTTGGGGTACTTCCGGAAACGACCCAGGGATGAATATAGGACCGGAAGTAAGCCAGATCGAACAGGAGTTACCCAGTGACAGGCATGAGTCGACCGGAAGTAACCAAAATTGACATTCATGTGATCGGAAATCCTGTAGATTGAAGCGGAAGTGGAACAGGATAGAGGTTGCTCAGAGCAGACCGGAAGTAAACTTTGAGATGACAAAATGTTGTAACTATAGCTTAAGCTACTAGCAATTACGATATTTCATAAATAGATTAGCGCTGGCTTTCTACAGTTTCGCTAAATTAGCGGAGAGGTATCAGCTTTTAGCGCGCGCTAACGTTTGCCCAACTCTGTTTAGGAGGAGGGGATGGAGGAGGTAGAGATGAAAGGGCTGTTTCGGGTGGAGAAGGAGGGGATGGCGGGAGACGGGAGGGAGAGGTTTCAGAAGCAGCTGAGATCTGCGAATGTGGAAGGGTGGGAGTATGGTGGGGATGCAATAGTTTAGTATTGCTACCGATTCCAGCTGATTTAGAGATCTTAGTTTTTAATGCATTGCTGCCTGAAATAAAAATCGTTTCCTCTGTCTGACACCCTACATTTATCATCATTTTATCTTTTACTGCCTCTGAAAATGTTTTATTAAGAACAATGGGCTGTGATTCCTTATATTGTTTTTTTGCGGCATTGTATGGAATTTTTTCTTTAAATTGAATAGTTTTTATTTCCTTCTCCTGCTTATATTTGGGGCAACTTGGGTCTATATTTGAGTGATTTTGTTTACAATTCACACAATAGGGGACAGTTGTTTCACAAGCAGTCCCAATGTGTCGTGGCTTTGCACAATATGCACAAAGAGGTTCTTTTGTTTTGCATGTATCAGCAAAATGGCTAATTTTTAACAGTACGTACATTCTGATTTTTAGTTTTTGGTAACCTACATTAATTTGTTCAGGGAGAGTGGGTAATCCAAAGGTTAATATATATAAATGCGTTAACCTTTCGGTTCCATTTTTTTTAGAAATTATTCGTTTGACCCCTTTTATATGGTCCTGTTCTAATTCTTTTAATATTTCTTTCTCTTCTACACCATCTAGATCAGGACAGAATATAATCCCTTTACTAATATTTAGTTTTTCGTGAGGCTTAACGCACACTTTTATTTCAGGTCCGAATTTATTTAGCGTCAGTAGTTTTTCTGATTGTTCCTGATTTTTAGTTTCAACTAATATTGATCCATTTCTAAGTTTTTTTATGTTTTGTGGCTCCCACAGATATTATTAATTGTTTTGGGCATTAAAAATGGTGATAATTTACTAAGGTCACCACCTTCATCATATTTTCACCTATCATATTTTCCTGCGTTCAAGAAACCATTCCAAAATGTTTTGTTTTTTGTCCGAACGGGCGGATAAATGTCCGGTGCCTTATTCATATTAGGATTCAGTTTGGGTATATTATGCTAGTAATCTCTTATTAAGAATAAAATATAATAAAGAAACTATTTAATTATTAATAAAGACAATTAAATTATAAGGTAAATTCGGTGAAAGGTAAAAACTTGAAATTGTTCACGCTCTTGTACTACCTTGAATAATAATTATTGTTCTCTTGTTTACTAACAATAATGAATATTAAGAAAAATACTTATATTAATAATAATTATAATAAAAAACAGCACCGGTAGTAATTTAAATTCTAATTTAACGCTTAATAATAATTGTTCTCTTGTATACTAATAATAATAAAGATTAAGAAAAATACTTATATTAATAATGATTTTTGCCAACGGCCATATCCACGTTGAGTGCACCGGTTCCCGTAGATCACCGAAGTTAAGCAACGTCGGGCGTGGTCAGAATCTGAATGGGTGACCGACCACGTGCTGTTGGCATTGGAAAAGGGTGGCAACCTGTAGATAGCCCGGCGCTAATGGCCAAGATGTAGATGCGCCGTTAAAAAAAACAAAAAAAAACAAAAAAAAATAAAAAAAAATAATAATGATTATAATAAGAAACAGCACCGGTAATAATTTAATTTCAAATTTAATGCTTCTCTGGAAGGATCAGTCCGATCCTTGTTTGGAGAATCCCACAGCCTCGGCTGAAGTCGGCAATCTTCGGAGAAACATCCGAATCCACCACGTTGTTGTTCTCCTTTAGGTTAGATACTACTAAATGCCTCTAATTAGCATAAAATAAATCACTATCACTGCCGATGCCGAATAGAATGAACTACTTGAACGTACGTAAAACACGATCTTCCCACTTTAATTTTTTTTTTCTTTTTTTTTTTTTTTTACGGCGCATCGACATAAATCTTGGCCATTAGCGCCGACGTCCAGGGTGCAGCCAGGAATTTTCTCAGCGAGCCCTGAGATGAGAAAATTTTTGGCGCCGGTGGGGATCGAACCCACCATCTCCCGCTTATGAATCTAGCGCGCTAGCCACTAGACCACGGGAGACCCCTTCCCACTTTAATAAAATAATTTATATAAGAAAAACAAACACTACAAGTTGGGGACAACAACAAGCGTCCTTGTTTTCTAAAACACCCAAATATATTCTATTCCTGACCAGGCTGAAGCCTAATAATAGCTCAGAGGATGCTTGATGCTTAAATGCACCTCTTTATACACTACTAATCAAATATATTAGTTAAAAAACACTTTTAAACCGGTTTATAGTCGCACTGTTTTCAAGATGGCTACCGAAATGTGTGTTCAGGGGAGTAGTCGGCAAAACAAGAAGGGACAAAAATAAAATCATAAACTCAAAAGTTGTCGAATTTACGGACTGGTACACGTACTGGGTATTTCAAACTCTGAGTATAGACATCAGTAATCCATATACTCAGCAGTGGGGAATGAAATTCATCTGTTATATGATCGACCCTATGTCAAATCGAAATTGCTGATCATGTAGTTCAATAGAGCATTCGATTTGCTAAAGGAAATACTCTAGGACTAGTAGAACCGGAGATATTAATCAATGTCCGGCCTACTCTATCATTCGCTCCACTGTGTGCCGCCCAGGCGCAGAGGCATGCAACGTGTCGAACAATGAAAATGTACCCGTTTTTAATGTAATTTGAAACGAATGACGCCGATTTCTATATCTTTAACCATTTTCGAGATATATGGTAAAAATAAGAATTTCGGTTTCAACTATTTATTTTTATTTTACGGTGCATCGGCTTCTAGGCCATTAGTATCGGCCTATCTACAGCTATCTCGCAAGAGAATCCAGAGTGCTCATCACTTGACCTAGTGGAGACCCCAAAATTGTAGTTTTCCCACTTCGAAATATTCCTGGGCATGTGATATAATGAATGTAATTTTGTATCAAACATCCTCAAAAGTTCGTCACGCAGGAGCTGCATAACTAAGCACTTTCCTCAGAATTTGGGTAGTATAGACTGCTTTCCAGAATAATTTGCTTAAAATATTCTATTTAATAAAATAAAGACATGAATAGTTCTCTTTTAATTTTGTAATGAGTAACTGTTCAATTATTAATTTTGTAATTCATTTGCTTCCATAGTTATGTTTACACATGGTAGCTACTACACTACTTAATAAATACAAAAAACTTAATATTTTCGTCTTTTGATCTGACGCAGGAACAGGATACAGTCCCTCTAGTGGTAGAAAGCGCTCCTTGCGGCGGCCTTGCGAACCTACGTCTGGCGGGCTAATTCTATTGAAATATAGTACAAAGTAAACCCCCTTTTCCGATTGACCGACTTAGCTCATTTTTACAATAAATTTTTCTCATGAGTTACCCACGACGTATACCGCGTTCGTTACAATACAGCAGAAATTATGACCGGTATGAGTATATTATTATATATTAGTAATTTGGGTCCGGAGTAAACCCCCCTCCTAATGAACCGATTAAGTTTATTTTTACAACCCATTTTTCTCTGAAGATTACCACTACGAATACTGAGTTTCGTCAAAATATAACAAAAATTACGGCTGGTAGTGGCGAATTGGTAATGTGGATCCGGAGTAACCCCCCCCCCCCTCTCCTAATGAACAGCTTTAGTTTATTTATACAACACATTTTTACCTGTAGATTACCACTAAGAATACCGAGTTTCGTCGAAGTAGAACAAAAATCACGGCTGGTAGTGGCGAATTGGTATTGTGGGTCCCAATTAAACCCCCCTTCCTAATGAGCCGATTTAGTTTATTTTTACATCTCACTTTTTTTCTCTAGATTACCACTACGAATACCAAGTTTCGTTGAAATATAACAAATATTACGGCTGGCATGGTCAAATTAGTGTTTTGGGTTCGGGGTAAACCCCCCCTTCCGGTGGATCGATTTTGGTGGTTAACGAACTCGTTCAATCGTTGGCTAATTGAATGCTATATACCAATTTCGTGATGAAAAACAAAAACTCTGGCCGAAATCGTGTTAACAGACACACACACACATATATATATATATATATATATATATATATATATATATATATATATAAATTATAACGGGGGTCATTTTCGGTGTCTACTGGGTAGGATCGATAAAGATTTGAAGAATTTTTTCAAAAATTACGTCATGAGTGCAACCTCAATAGCTACTTTCCTTCGGAGGAAAGTGGTAAAAATGAGGTAGGTTAGAGCTAAAAAAATTAAAATATATAGAAAACAATACGTACAAACGTTCATATGCTCATGCGTACATACATACAGAACCACTGTTCTAGTGCAGTTTATAACACCCTATTTAGGTTCTCCATACCGAGACGATTCATTTGATAACGTACACAGGGCCGCCACATCTCAGAGCCGGGCCCAGGACCAGATCACGGGCCCCCACATCTCAGAGCCGGGCCCCCAATATTGATAAACCTTCTGCTCTTCCCACGCAGAACTCATAGTTACTATTAATGGTTGAAACGTCTAATAAACTTATATTAATCTCCAATGTATTGTTTTACAAAAAATGTAATATGTTCTCAAAATCATAAAAAAAAAACTTAATGCAAGTAGCGTGTACATTTTAGGATTTCAAATCCACAAAACTGAAAATTCCAGTACTTTTGACATTTTAAAGTTATTTTCATCTTGCGTTTTGAGCGAAATGAGAATAAACCCAATCGGTGCAGCAAAGGTCACTTTCAGTACTTGTAGGTTTGTTACGACTCGTAATGAAATATGCTATTCTGGGACTGCACTTGTTTTGTCGTTTATGTAGATTACAAAAAAGTCCGTCACGCAGGAGCTGCATAACTAAGCACTTTCCTCAGAATTTTTGTATTGTAGACTGCATTACTAAATAATTTGCTCAAAAGGGCCTATATAAATAAAGTAAAAACATGAACAGTTGTGCTCTTTTGCTTTTGTAATGAGCAACTGTTCAATCATTAATTTTGTAATTAATTTCCTTCCAGAGTTTTGTGTATGCGGGGTACTACACTACGTACTAAATACACAAAGCTTAACATTTCATCTATTGATCTTGATGAGTTTCGCGAACCTACGTTTGGCGGAAGAATTAAATTCAAATATAGTACAAAGTAACACCCCCCCTCCCCTTCCAATAGACCGATTTAGTTATTTTTCACAACACATCTTTCTTATTAGATAGCCAGGACGTAAAAAGAGTTTCATAACAATACAACAAAAATTACGACCGGTATAAGGGAATTAGTAATTTCTGTCCGGAGAAAACCCCTCTCCTAATGAACCGATTTAGTTTATTTTTACAACACATTTTTACCTGTAGATTACCACTAAGAATACCGAGTTTCGTCGAAGTAGAACAAAAATCACGGCTGGTAGTGGCGAATTGGTATTGTGGGTCCCAATTAAACCCCCCTTCCTAATGAGCCGATTTAGTTTATTTTTACATCTCACTTTTTTTCTCTAGATTACCACTACGAATACCAAGTTTCGTTGAAATATAACAAATATTACGGCTGGCATGGTCAAATTAGTGTTTTGGGTTCGGGGTAAACCCCCCCTTCCGGTGGATCGATTTTGGTGGTTAACGAACTCGTTCAATCGTTTGCTAATTGAATGCTATATACCAATTTCGTGATGAAAAACAAAAACTCTGACCGCTATCGTGTTAACAGACACACACACACACACACACACACACACACACACACACACACACATATATATATATATATATACATATATAAATTTTAACGGGGGTCATTTTCGGTGTCTACTGGGTAGGATCGATAAAGATTTGAAGAATTTTTTCAAAAATTACGTCATGAGTGCAACCTCAATAGCTACTTTCCTTCGGAGGAAAGTGGTAAAAATGAGGTAGGTTAGAGCTAAAAAAATTACCCCCCCCCCCCCCTCCCCTTCCAATAGACCGATTTAGTTATTTTTCACAACACATCTTTCTTATTAGATAGCCAGGACGTAAAAAGAGTTTCATAACAATACAACAAAAATTACGACCGGTATAAGGGAATTAGTAATTTCTGTCCGGAGAAAACCCCTCTCCTAATGAACCGATTTAGTTTATTTTTACAACACATTTTTCTCTTTAGTTGACCAGAACGAATACCGAGTTTCGTTGAAATACAACACAAATTATGGCTGGTATTGGCAAATAACTACTTTGGCTCCGGAGTAAACCCCCTCACCAGATGGACCGATTTTGTTGGTTAACGAACTCGTTCAATCGTTTGATTGGGGAATACTACATACCAAGTTTCGTGGGGAAGAAACAAAAACTCTGGCCGGTATCGTGTTAACGGACACATATATAACTACATATATAATATAACTATATATATATATATATATATATATATATATATATATATATATATATATAAATTTTAACTGGGCCATTTTCGGTGTCTACTAGGTAGGATCGATAAAGATTCGAAGAAATTTTTCAAAAATTCCAATAAATATAGGCTAAGTCCGTCTATATTTCTAAACCTTTTCTTTTTACAAGCTCATAACCTATACATTTTTTTTTGCAATTAGCGAGGCCCGGCCCGGGCCCCCACGGCACCCGGGCCCGGGACAAATGTACCCGGTTGCCCCCCCCCCCCCCCCCTGTGGCGGCCCTGACCCTACATATTGGGTTTCGGACAAACAGCGGAATCAAACACAACTTTTCAGCATTTTTAGATTTTTTTTCCTTTAATAACACCCTAATGTCTATTATCCTGCAAAATTAGAGACTTGAAATTGTTGCTTCTTGGGAAGTTCCTAATATTTTTGATGAGTGAGTCCTATAAATTCCGATTTTCATGGCCTATATATAAAAAAACTATTCAATGTTGAATTATGAAACTTTCCAATTTTACTTACATCTACCAGGATAATACCTTTGTAAAATTTCATAAGTTTATCTTTAACTGGTTCAAAGTTATGAGAGGGTAAATATGGGCTCTAATAACTCGTGTAATGTACACACAGCGTGCGTAGGCCGGAACTTGGCCTGGCGCACTACCGTGCGCTTTGATAAAACCTAATAAATAATTTTTTTTTCTGTTCTGTTTGTTTTAGAATAATTTTATTCCTTCTATTTTTTACTCTTTGTGCCAACGAGAATAATTCCTTGGACAATGGGTTAGCTTTGACACCACCAATGGGTTTTATGACTTGGCAACGTTACAGATGCACAATTGATTGTGAAGCTTTTCCAGATGAATGCATAAGGTAACTATATACTATATCAGTTGTTTTTTTGTTTTTTTTTTCTTCATTTCATAGTTTTCGTTTAATATAGAATTTCTGGGAGTAGTAGAACAATCAGAGTGGCAGCTGACCACATTAGGTGACAACATTATCCTAAACCAATAATAGGCTATTTTTAAAGAATTATTTGATTTTTTATTTGTTATAATTGTTGGTCTATTTATTTTATTATATTAACTTATATTTTAACTAGTGTTTAGTTTGATTTTCTTATATGTTTTTCTTCGTTCATAAATTTTGTAATTCACCATACTAATTGCGTTTTTAGGGATTGTCCTAATGATGCGTAATAGGACCTCTTGTTTGTATTCCTTGGCGAACTCCGGGATGTAATGCGTTATGTTGCCGCGAGGTCCAATCAAAATTCCTATGACTTGAAAATTTGGGATGCAATTAGAGATGGGCAATCTGAATCGATCTATTAAAAGATCGATCTTTTGAATCGATCTCCAAGGACCGATCATTTCAAAAAATTGATTCCCAGGAACGATCTTTTTAAAGAATCGATTTCTAAGGGCCGATCTTTTGATGAATCGATCTTCAAGGGCCGATCTTTTAAAGAATCAATCTATCTAGAATACCGTAAAATAAAGTGTTTTTTATTCGAAATATTCAAATACTTAATCTCACCTGTTGTTACTCAATCTCATTTCTGTAGAATTCTCATTTATTTAACTGAGGAAGAAGTTTACTTAACAGTGTCCTATGCCCAATAATAAATAGACTTTTAATACAACAATAACATTATACCACGACTCAATACCTTCCGTTTCTCCAATTAGAAGGTAATATAATAAAAATAAGTTCAAAGTGCGTTCTTAATTTGTATAACCATTTTTCTCTCTTATAAATATTTTATTCTTTTTTTTTCTCATTTGATAAATTTATATATGTAATGATACCCATATATTTCAATATGATGTATCAGTAGTAGTTTCTTATATATTATTTTTCACGAAAAATAGCGTTCAATGTTTCTATTTTTAGGTTACAGATATTTTTCATATTATCAAGTATTCAAATCGACTTATTTAGGTCGATTCGTAGTAATGATGGGCGATTCTCAAATAAGAATCGATTCGAATCGAAATGAAATACGAATTTCGTAGCTAATTGTAAGAAATCGTAAAATCTATCCATATAGAAGATCGATCAATATCAAAGATCGATCCATAATGAAGATCGATCCGTATCGTAGATCGATCTTCTCTGAGCATAGAAGATCGATATTTTGAATCGATCTGAACTCGCCGATCTTTTCATTTCGATTCTAATCGATTGAATAGATCGATCCATATTCGAGAGCACCACTAGAGGCAATCATCGTACATAGTTTTTTTCCCTATCGGCTACCTTAGATTGGTCCATGTACATTTTTAAACCGAATTGTCGAGCCCGATATAGTCTCTGAAGAAGCTTCGCAGCTAATTATGACTACATCGACCCTTCGATTCTAACCCTTATCAACGACACAATGAAATTTTTCAAATACTCTAATCCCCCATTCGGTCGGAACGTGTCGGCTATGGTTGTTCATACTTTATGGTACCGTTGAGCCACATTAACTCCTTTTACCGGCTGGCATCTAGGTTGTGCAGAATGGTTTCAGGCTCGTTGCAGGCTCTACAACGGAATTCTGAGCTCCTACTAGGAAGAGTTCCTACTGGGATCGAAATTAGTTTGATAGCTATGGACCACTCACTACTAGATAATCCTGAATTGGATGACATCCACGAGTTTCCTTTCTTGAATTGTGAAAAAAAAATTACAACTTTGCCATTTGAAGGAAGTGAAGCCCACTTGCTCAAACTCTTTACTCTTGTTAGTAGTTGTCTGGTGTTCCGAAACATTTCTGAGATCTACTCCTAGCCCTATAACTGCTTCAAGGTATGTCTCGATATTAATATCATCTAATGTTTGAATACAATATGTGATTATGTTCACTAATTAATTATTTCCCACTGTTAGTATGTTTCGTAATAACATGTCCATTTTATGATAATTCGTACATCAAAAATATGAAATTACAGAATTATGCCTAAAGAAGGACAAAGAAGTCCGAGAAGTCGCTATCAAATTTGAAAGGAAAGTTCTACTTATAACATCTGAATACACCCTTCCACCATTTTCGTAACTTTTATGAATTATATTTGTTTAACATTGTACCCACACAACGCCCACAACATACATAGCTAATTTTTACTTTAATGCCTTGTTTACATTAGTATTAATACTGGTAGAGTTCACAAGCATACTATTTTGCCCAACCGCACCACTCTATTTATTTTGTTAGAGTAACTGTTTACACCTCCCAAGTAATATGAAAAGATAATAGAGTTCAGTTTAGTTCAAATAGCAGTGCTGAGGGTTGTGCAAAAATGAATAAGCAAGTGCCACGCGTAAATGCTCTACTTTACTAAAGCCACCCTGTTTACATTGGTAGAGAAAAGTAACAAACCGGTAGAGTAGAGTAAAATTGTGGGAGTGGGGGTGGGATAGTAGAGTGTACTATTCCACATGTGTTATGCACTCTGCTCTACTCTGGACTATCTTTAGTACTTTACCGTTACCAGCAAGAACTGTTTACATTATGCTAGTAGCAGGATAGTACTTACTCTACCTGCGTACTCTACTACTATTAGTACCAATGAATACAAATCTTAATGAGTAAGATCGCCTTATAAATGTCATTATTCAAGTAAACGATTGATTAATTCCTTCCAATTGAATATATATACAAAGGGAATTATATCAGTGGAAAATGTGAAGGGTAAATAAAGAGACTTGGTTAGACTAGGAGCTGCATGGCAAGCATTACCTACATTTCTAGCCGCGATAATGTAGTTTTGGATTAATCCAAAGGAAGGTTCGGCTTTATTACCTCAATATCATGGCAGTCATTAAACACTGAAAGTAGTGGTAGTGGCAAGTGCACCATAAACAGACCATTCTTGAGCTGGGCAGGCGTTATGGGTCACGAATTAGAATGTTACATGATCCGTGGATTTGCAAGGAGATGCACAAAACCTTAGTAGAAGCACTTGATATTCTATTAATTTTTTTTGGGGATTGCTTGAGGGGACAAATGATATCGAATATTTTTCTCATGCATCACCAAAAGTTAAAGACAATGAAACACGAATTTATTAGTAAGTTAGCGATGTTGAGACGAGAGATTAATTACTAGGAGGAATAAGCATACAAAAAATCAGTAGTTTCAACATTGCAGACCTACATGATAAAACTATTTACAGGATAATCGAGGAACATATTAACAACCTATATAGAATTCATACACTTAGTGCATTTCATTAATATTCCTACCTCATTTCTTTAATGGAAAACACGGGAAATAAATTCTAGTGGAAGTGAGATTTGGTAATGAATCATTCAAAGAAATAAAGAAGAAGAAGAAGAAGCTCTGCAAGATTATTTAGAAATATTATTTAGTGTTTGTGAAGTTTGGTGTTCCCATAGCCATCCAAAACGTATTATCTACTTTTAAGTTCTCCTAAAAAAATCTATAATAATTTACGAAATTATTTCAGCGATCGATTAATAAGGAAAATAGCGGATGCAATGGTAGGGGGTGGTTACTTAGAAGCTGGCTACAAGTACTTGATTATTGACGACTGCTGGCTGGAAAAACAAAGAAATAGTCTGGGCTACTTGCAGGAAGACAGGCAGAGGTTTCCACATGGAATGGTAGCTTTGTCGGAATATGTAAGTTATAATTACATAATTATAATTACAAACCATTTTTCCCCGTATACGTATTTGGACATTTTCCCTTTTAAACAAACCATTTAAATTGATAAAAGTTTGTGCATATTTATTTGTACCATTTTAAATATAATCTTGTATGGACAAAGCCTACCTATAAGGGAGGCTCTAGCCTTTTTAGCGCGGTTCCTCCCTCCATCCATAGGGAGGAACCCCGCTTATAAGGTTGACCTCATGACGCAATCCGGAAGTGCCGACTAGAAAATTTTGCGTTTCAGAACCCCTAGAGAAAGAAAATAACGGTGGTTCAAATTTATATATATATATATATATATATATATATATATATATATATATTTGTCTGTTCGCGGTCTAGCACAGCGAATAATGGTCCGATTGATGAAATTTGGTACAAAAATCTTTCTTCTAATTTGAAAGGTCAAGTTCGTTAACCAGCAGAATCCGCCCACCGGAATATGGTATTTGGAGCGAAATTCGCGCGAAAAAAATCGTTGCGCTTACTTCATATGCTTGAAAGTACTCGTTTTATAGGCTTCTTGGCCTAGGAAAACGAATGAAACCATTTTCAAGGCGATAGCTTTAACCGTTTTCGAGAAAATTGGAAAAAGATTTGTTGAATAACGTTTTTGGTTTGGGTACGTAGAATCATGGGATTCAATTGAAGCATTTTCTGCACTGCACGTTTGAATTACATCAAAACTAATGTGTTCAAATTTTGGTTACGTTTGGAGTTAAGGAAGGGTTAGAATAAAATATGAAAGGTGGAACCAAACTAATAACTGTTTCTATTTTAATCTTTCCAAATGAGACTAGGGATAGGAACGGAACCGCGCTAAGATGATGCAGTTCCTGCGAGTCGGACTTTTTTGAAACACGAAAAGTCTTTTGGCCCCACTGTGCGCCGACCTGATTTCGCAATTCGGAAGTGTCGAATCCACAACTCATGGTCAACGAAAATAACGGTGATTCAAATTTATATATATATATATATATATATATATATATATATATATATATATATATATATATATATATATATTTATATGTATATATAAATATATATATATTTTTTTATTTGTTTCCTCCTTACAGTAACCCTGCAAGAAGGGAGTTTATTTTTGTCTGCAAGTCTCATGCAATAATCAGCATACCACATATATATATACATATATATATATATATATATATATATATATATATATATATATATATATATATATGTATATATAAGGTGATTCAGGTCTAAGTATCCAAACTCTAGGAGGTGATTGTAGACATAATTTCCAACAAAAAAGTTCATTTCAAGTATGGTCCGATTTCAAAAGGAAAAGGAGCTATGTCCAATTTTCCGTTTTTTTAGCGTAGTCATGTTTTTTAATGAATAAGAAAAGATTTCTCAAAAACCATTCAAGATAATTAAATTCTAATTATGCTATCATAAAATAGACAAAATATCCTTTAAAAAGACAGTAATTTAATTCACTAAAATCATTATTAAAAGATACTTTCTGGACGTCCAATAACGCACTTCTGTTTTTATCAATGAATCAGAGTTTTTTCGCGATTTTTTTCCTCAGCCGCCTAACGAACTACAGATTCAATACTTACACAAAAACTTCTACATTTAATAAGCATTGAATTCATGCAAATTAAGTGGAGGTTTATTCGGGGATAAATTGAAAGATTGGCTCCCTTTGGTCAAATAAATGTGGAATGTAGTTTTGTTACTTTCAAATACCTTGTGTGCAAAAATTAAAAATTATTCATCTTTTAATGTCCAAACTGTGGGTATCCATTGTCCAGTCCAGAAGCAATAAAATGTAACTGAAAGAAATGATTGGAAAAGTTTTTCATTTGGGAGATCTGTTACATTTTTTGATAAACAAATTTTCATTGATTTATCTTTTACATGATGTTCTTGGCACTAAAATATTTGCTAATATATTTGAAAATTGGCTGAATTTGCAATGGGACCTTTATGAACTTGGACAGCGGATCCATCCACTGTCTAACAGCACTGCTGCTATGTGCAGGGCAGCAATCCATCTAGAACCATGAATCTATGTGCTAACGGAACGTCTTCCAATGCAATAGGTCGGTCGTATTTAAATCGTGTGGAGGATTAAAAATATGTTGAATCAATCCTGTTAGGAATCAGGATTGGCTGAAAAAGATATTCGTCCTGAATTCTGCAACACATGTTATCTTGGAACTGGTACTGATTGTGTGATCTTCACTCGGCATAAGGATTAACATGAAACCAAGTATGCGAATTGGGACTGTAAAGTATTCCTTCCGTGTGAATGAGGCGTTGTTTGTCTACAAAATGCGGCCGAACTGAGGATTAACATTTTTCCTCCCGCAATGTTTTCCACAATTTTTATTTTTATTTCAAATTATATTTGAAAACATTTCAAATTATGTGCAAATTCTGGATTAAAATTATTCAACTACCCTGAAATCTTTTTGAATTCTCCGCTCAAAATTTATAGTCAAAACTGGATGCTGAATGCATCATGTAAAACATAAATCAATGAAAAATTGAAAAACATGAAATGTAACATATCTCTCAAATGAAAAACTTTTCCAATCGTTTCATTCAGTTATATTTATTGCTTCCGGAATGGACAATGGATACCTAAAGTTTGCCCATTAAAAAATGAATAATTTTTAAGTTCTTCACTCAAGGGTTTTTAAGTAACAAAACTACATTCCACATTTTTTTGACAAAAGGGAGCCAATCGTTCAAATTATCCCTAAATAAACCTCCACTTAATTTTCATAGATTTAATGCTTACTAAATGTAGAAGTTTTCCTGTAAGTATTGAATCTGTAGTCCTTCAGAGGACTGAGGGAAAAAATCGCGAAAATACTCTGATTCATTGATAAAAACAGAAGTGTGTTAGTGGACGTCCAGAACGTATCTTTTAATAATGGTTTTAGTGAATTAAATTAATGTATTTTTAAAGGAAATTTTGTCTATTTTATGATTGCATAATTAGAATTTAATTATTTTGAATAGGTTTTGAGAAAACATTTCTTATTCATTAAAAATCATGACTAGGGTAAAAAAAAAAAAACAGATAATTGGGCAAAGCTCCTTTTCCTTTCGGAATCGGACCATACTTCTAATGAACTATTTTGTTGGAAATTATGTCTGCAATCACCTCCTAGAGTTTGGCTACTTAGACCTGAATCACCCTGTATATACGTATATATATATATATATATATATATATATATATATATATATATATATATATATATATATATTGATATACCCATCGAATTCGGGACTGCTGGTGGGTTGGATTGCATCCTTAGTGGAAACATTGGCTCCATTCGTTGAATTGGCTGTCAAGGGGTAACCTAGTTCGTTATTGTGTGGAAATACAGATCGCTTGCATACTGTTGACGGTGGTGTTTACAGCGGTGGAAGGGTCATGTTTTGAGATGTGAGGAAGTTTTTTCGTGAGTGCAAACCAGCCTCGAAAGCAAACAATTTAGAATTGGAGCCAGAAATCCGAGCGTAAACTCAATCCAAACCGCAGAAGAAGAGACGGAAAGGCATAGATTTAACGGATTTACATATCACTCTTGAAACGAAATGTCCCAGGGGTGCAACTCATTTCGCTTTTCGTGAGAGATTCAAACTGACTTGAATTTGTTATATCAAAAATAATACATATATATGGTTTTATTGTTTTCTCTCTTTATTTCAGAATAATAAATAAATAAACGTCTACTCTGTATATATACGCTCGAACATGTTGATACCTTGTGCATTCACATCCAATATTTTTATTATTTTCAGGTACACTCGAAGGGTTTAAAATTTGGCATTTATGAGAATTACGGGAATAAAACCTGTGCAGGCTACCCGGGAATAATTGATAATGTGAAAAAAGACATAAATATGTTTGCGGAATGGGGAGTTGACTATATCAAAGTTGATGGCTGCTACTACGATGGTTTCAACTATCAAAAAGGTACAATTGAAATTATTTAAATGTTTATCTAAAATAGCCACTCAAGTATCTAACTACGTAAAGACCAGATTCTAACTTTTAAAAATCGCAAAACCAGATGAGTTCTGTTGTGAAACATTGGTGACTACCTATTATTAATATTGAAGTGATAATGGCATGCAGCTACACCAGTGAAGTCGTATTGTGCTTTGACTCATTGAACTTCCTACAAACATTTCCCCTAAAAAAATATTAGGCAATTTATTCATTGCAGTTCATAGCTGTTTCTTTTATTGTACTTTCAGTGATCATAACTTTGGAGCTAGAGATAAACGGTTTAGAGTGCCTCACTTTGCGCAGTTTAAACTTTGAACGTGAGAGTTAATAATTTATTTTGTTAAAGAAAAGGAAACACGGTAGAACGGATAGGGTGAAAAGCTTGCTCACCTCGCTTGATCTCTCTCTCTCTCTCTCTCTCTCTCTCTCTCTCTCACTCTATATACATATATATATATATATATATATATATATATATATATATATATATATATATATATATATACAGGGTGTCCCAAATAAGACGGCTCAAACTAATTTTGCGGCCAAATGGTTGGTCTGAGAAAAAAATGTCAAAAGTTGTAGGACTTGACCTATGCTTTCTAAATATGTCAATTATTTAACATATTGACCGCGCATGTGCGCTCGGCGCTAGATGAAATGTTGGGGTTTGCAGATGACCCTATTATTATGCTCATCTTTTTAAAGAGAATTAAAAAAGCAACCCTTTTCTGCGATGAGTTTCGTGCAATTCAAATTTTATTGTTTTAAATTAAAACGATTTTTTGGAAGCAATTACAGAGGTCGGTTATGAATGTGTGTTACATGGCTTAGAGGTATTTTTCCCTCAACTTTCTGAAAAAAATATGGCCGATCCTCTAAAAGAAATATTTTTCGTAATAACTTTAATAAAATTGAAAATAAGGCATATTTTTTAAGTATTTAGTGTGATTTTTCATTTGAGACGTACAATTTAAGTGATAACTATCGTTTCATTGATAGATTAAATAATAAATTGTAAAGAAAGCTCTTATCTTGCAGTTTCAAAACTTCCATTTTACTGTACTTTTATTCCGTCAAAAATGAATAGTGTTTTCAAAGATGCCACCTTCCACATCCAGACACCTTTGAAGTCTGGAACATATGCTGTCAACTGCTCTCAATGCTTGTTCCTTCAATATAGCTCTGCAGGCTTCAGCAATCCTTCCTCGCATTTGGTCTTGTGTACTAGGTGGATTAGAGTAGACCATATTTTTAAGTGTACCCCACAGGAAGAAGACCAGCGGAGTGAGTTCAGGTGATCTAGGTGGCCAAGAAATAGGGCCATCCCTGCCAATCCAACGGTTTCCGAATATGGAGGTTACTGCATTCCTAGCTTTTTGGGAATAATGGGCTGGACAACCATCATGCTGGAACCACGTTGTACGTCTTGTCTCTAGTGGTAAGTTTTCCATAAGCCCTGGAAATCGATCCAAGATGAATGTCCTGTAGGCATTCCAACAAATCAGGGCCAATAATTTTACTGCCCAGAATCCCGCACCAAACGTTTACTGACCACCGATATTGGTGGTCCAGCTGCCTTATCCAGTGAGGGTTATTCATGGACCAATAATGTCAGTTATGCCTGTTCACAGACCCTTCACTTACAAATGTGGCTTCATCACTGAAGAGAACATTCCACATGAATACCCCGTTTTGCCGTAAGGGTTTGATTCCCCACCTGCACTATTCCTCCCTCACTTCCATATCCCTATTTGAAAGGACTTGATGCAAGGATATGTTGCATCAAAAATTAGTTTGAGCCGTCTTATTTGGGACACCCTGTATATAGTTTGAGAGAGGTAACTTGTCTTTTGGCTGTGGGTGGGCAGGGGAAGGTGCTGGTGTCTCTAGCCAATGAAGGCCTTGCTGGGGTACCACTCCTCCCTCTCCTAGTCCCGCGCCTAGGCAGAGCGGGGGCTGGAAGAGTTGTAGAAATGACATCGTCGGGTCCCTTCTGCGCTTTTCCCAAGTGACCAGTTATATCTCTTACACCAGAATAGGGCATTATTTAATACTTTTTTTATTCAACAATCATTCAAATAAATTTTATTGAATAAGAATTTATTCATTGATTAAGTTATTCATCCACTGATTAATTTTTTATTCTATGAATAACAGGTTTGGCTCATTATTCAATACTGTTTTATTGAATAAGAATTTATTCACTTATTCAGTTATTCATTGATTTCTTTTTTATTTAATGAGTAATTAATTACTTTTCATTCTTCATTTATTATTTTTATACATTTAAAATAATGTGATTCATGGAACAACAAACTCAGATTCGTTAAGTTCAGTAAACAATATCACTTAAATAAATAATTTCTATTAAATGTAAGAAAAAGTTTAATGAACTTAGCCATGTTTATTAGAATAGATTGTTAAAATAAATCACTTGTATTTAACAAAACATTTCAGTCAAATAAATCAATTTCATTCAAAAAAATTGTTTCGTTCGAATAAATAACTTTTATTCAATAAAAATTTTCAATCAATAAATCATTTTTATTCAATAAAAATTTTCATTCAATAAATCATTGTTATTCAATAATGAATAAAAATAAAAAGTTACGCTATTCATTGAATTGACTAAATAATGAATGAAAAAGTATTCATTATTCAGAATGATATAACAGATTTACTCATTATTCATTATTCTGAATGATTTTTCCCCAACACTGTCTTACACTATAGCTCCCCTAAATGCCCCTATGTCTAACAATCTAGTGCATTTTAACTATATTGCGCATCGATATTCCTTCATGTCTGGAACAAAATGTCTCTATTAGTTCAGAGTTACTTACTATTTGGCACATGACCGCCTGTTAAAAAATGTATTTCCTATTTTTTAATATCCTTTAGTATATAGGCTTCAGCGAGTAAAGCTAATATATCAGCTTAGAAAAAGTCAGAGAGGCTCCCAGAGAAATGTAGAAACTCTCACCTTGGCATTCATTACATCAATGACCAGAATAGGTACCCAACATATCTTGAGAGCCGTCAATGTACCTATATGTTCAAATAACGTTGCGGATTAAAGATGTCCTTACTTTGTTGATTGTTAAAGTGTTGACGAAAACTTGTTGCAATGTCCCGGGCCTGGTGTCAGCGCTGAATCTTAATCACAACCCTTCAGAATGGAGCCTATTTATAGTTTCATTAAAGCTAGCTTGAAGGCGGTCTTCTCACAATGGTAATTTGTGTCCCCCTCGATCCCTTCCAGAATCTAAGAAATACCAAGACTACCAACGGGAAATGATTGGGGACCTGACAGTTGTGGCTATTCTACTAGGCTTGCAACTGGGATATAGGAAGTACGAGAGGGGGGGGGGTCAATTGGTCAACTGGAGATTTGAAACAAACTTAAAAATTGAAAACGTTTAAAAAAAGAATCGTCCTCTTAGAATTAGATTCTAATATATTAAATCCTGATGAGCCCAAAATGTTGAGTCATTGTGATAAATACATTTTGAAAAACTCAGGTTATTGTATTTTTAGCTATGCAACTGTTTTTTCGACTGGCGACAAATTATTTAATGATGTTTGAATTATTTTAATAAAATCATAAAATTTCAATTCTAATATGTAGTTTCATATACTCATAAATTATAATTCCTTATATTTATTAGTTAAATAATAGTTTATTACTTTATTATTTACTAATAATTACAATGAAGTAATATGGGTCAATCTCAGGGGCGGTTGAGCCACGAAGAGCATGAGACATGCGCGTATTTTCGCTTTAAATAAAAAAATACGTTGGCCAATAAAAATGTAGCGTTTGTTGTGTATCAGCAATCGCATATTACTAGACAAAACTAATCACGATCAAGTGAATATCCGTACTCCCTCAAATATACGTCCTTTAGCACAAGGTACATCAGCTAACAAAGCTAGAAGGGTCGTGTAAGTGGCTAAAAAGGCATTTATACCGATACACCTGCAAAATTAGAAATATAAGCCAAAACAACGAGGAAAACCAAAAACATTACAATTAGACGTAGAAACGGATTCTAATAATAATAATAAGTAACCAAAAACATTAGTCAACTGATAAATAAAAAAAAAAAGTAGAGTAGTAAAGAAAAAAAAAACATGACTTATGGGGTGATTATTTAGGTTCCACTTGTGTTCATTTAACCAGCATGAAGTTGAAAGGTAATTGAACTCCATCCAAAGCCCTGAGATTTAGTAAACAACCCATTACTGTTTAAAATATTAAATGTTTTGCCCATAATAATATTTTATGCATTTTGGTGTTAAAATATTTGTTTTATACACCTTTGTATTTTAGGTTATGAGGATGTTAAAAATAGACTCAACGCAACAGGTAGGGAAATTGTATACTCGTGCAGTTATCCAGCTTATGAAGATGAATTAAGTTACCCAGTAAGTATGTTTTTAAGGAATAACATGTATGTGTAATTTAAATTTTTAAGTGTAAATAACCAATGTACAGTAATATCTTTTAAATAATATAGATATATATAAATTGTACTATTACAATGCTCCTTTAAATTTCTTTAAACGATTAAAGAATATTTTATTCAAATTTAATAATAAATTATTTCATAACGTCTTTAAGATTAAGTCAATTTTTACTTGACTTACAGTAAGTAATATAATATTTCTTTATAAAATATCAAAATTTAAGCATAATCTTTAGTTGAATTCGTGGATTTAGTTTTAGTAAAAAAAATTATTTTCAAGATTTAAACACTGATTTCTACTAATGATATCGCCCCATCGAAAATTACGTCAGGTCCGTTTTTTTTTGTTTTTTTTTTAGGAAATTTAGTAGGTGTTTGAATCGTTCCTGTCCACATATCACGATTTCTCAATCGTATTAGATTTCTAAGCAAATATACGAAGTTCCCAAAGCTGCTCATGTATTTTAATAATAATTTTTTTTTCGAATACTTCGTTAGCTCGAACCAAACAAAATTTAAACATCTTAGTTTGAAGGAATTGCAAACATGTAGAAAATATTTCAACTGAATCCAATGACTCTAAGTACTCAAACAGAAGATTAGTAAGAACAACTAGTTTTACCAACTTTTATCAAAAACGATTACAGATATCGCCGTTTATAACGTTAAACGCGGTTAAGTGACCACTGGCCATCTTGGCCAAAACTTTGAAACCATCTACTTCTATGTTTTTTCAGCTTCTAAACACGAATAAAATACTTATAAAATTCTACGAAGCTCCTGTAAAGAATTGATGAATCGTTTATAGAGGTAACTGGATGATTTTCTAGTTTTCTAAATATTTAGACGTATTAAAAGGCTTGATATAATGAATTGGCCTTTTAGAATACCATAAAATAAAAATAAATTTCGAACTTCCTCAAAGAGGCAGCATACAATGTAGCTATAAGTCCACGTTGAGCCTTCAGGATCCTTGCACACCATTTATGATTCAATATTGACTGAAGCTCTACCTGAACGAAAGATTCCATTACAGTAACACAAGATTTAGGATAGCATTTCTTATTTTCCTATAGTACTTTCTTATGGCTTGGGGAATAGTTCAATCCGCCCGATTTGGATGTATTTTGCAAGAGTGGATCCAGTCGACAAAATCAAAAGAAGAGCTCGTTCCGGGGACATGGAGGTAGGGGAAAATAAAGTCGCCTTTCGACAACAGTTGGCTTTACACAGAGATCCCAAATCTATGTTTCTGACGAAAAATGTAGCACAATTTTGACCTTCAGCTCGAAGGCTCATCTTGCAGCATAAGCAAGTCTTTTGCTGGATGCTTAAGATCTCAAATCCTCAGTCTTTCTTCGCCAACTTCACTCACAAGCAACGTCGAAGTCGTAAAGTGAAGGGTTCCACTAAGCCACTTTTTTTTTTTCTTTTTTTTTCTTTTTTTTTTTTGTCTTTTTTTTTTAAGAAAAAGGACTTGTTTCTGCTTTGGTCATTTTGGTTTGATACTCGAAACGGAACGAGCCTAATTTGGACCATAAATAGGCAACGACATCGTCGCATTGGAGCCCGCAGACATCGATAATTTTACCTATTATAAATTGAATTTTTTCATCAATTACCTTGCTATTCGACTCCCACATATACTCCCAAACTGCCTTCTTGAAAGAAAGAGTTTTGGACCACATGTACTTTGCAAAAAGCGGAAATTCGGTAATTTCATCATTCTTTTTTTCTAACGAAAAATGTTAATTGTTGCCAAATTAGAATCAATTAGAAATATCTCTCAACAGATAATTGTAGCTCTGTAGTTTCCCTTCTATTGAACCGAAAAAATGACACTGTTTAATGCGATTCAATAGATAACTTTTTTCTTAATTTTATGTTTTATTTAATGATTTTCCGTAACGTTTTCTACGTAATTTTTAAAAAATCGATTCTGAAGTATAAAAAATAACCTTATGCCTCTTTCAGGAGTGTCCATAATCCATTGGTGTTGCCAAAGTTTCAATATAACTGTTTCAGGAGCACAGAATGAACAAATTCACTCGCTAGTCTAATTGCTTGAATAATAATAAGAAAGGGACGTCATGTTTCATCTAGTATCTATCTCTTATTAGTAAACAATTCCAAAGGTCGGATAGTTTGCTGATGAGTCCTCAATATGTCTATTAAACGAAATAAATGTTATATGTAAAATATAAAACAAATTAAATGTTTAGTTTTGACCAGGATTTTTCGATTCTGCCCCAGTGTGCGACGGCGGAGAAGGCGACGAACCAGCGTCAGCCGCCGGAATGACAGGAGAGTCAAATAGGCCCCCCTCAGCCTCCCACAAACCAAGTTCCCCTCTTAGTAAAACTATGTCCTCGACGATGTATTTTTCCGTCACTGTCGCAGATCTGTCTATTGGTCTGTTCGTCATTGGTATGGCCTTAGCCCCGGGCGTTGGATCCCCTGCGTACCTAATACCTGGAGAAGAGCTTTTGGGAGTAACTTTGCTTCCAGGGTCCCCCTTACTGTTGTCAGTCCGTCTAGAACCCCGACTCAAAGAGGGAGTCTGCCTGTTATCCCCGCCAATGAATAAATAAATAAAAAGAAAAAAATATATAAAAGAAAACGAAAAACAAAAATTAAGTAAGCTCTGCGTTTTCCCCCTGTGGATTTGGCCTAAAAATCGAGTTCTAGTTAAATGATTCTGCTGGTTAACAAAATTAATTGTATGAATAAAAGTATTTTTGTACCAAATGGTATCACTATCGGATCACCTTTGAGCCTGCTAGAGAGCGAACAGTCCCCGCCCCGAAATTTTGATGTAATTGGTAAAAATATGCCATAAAAACCTCAAAAATAAATTAAATAAGACCACTTAGTTCAGAAAAAATAATGTTTTTTTGTGTGTGTATTTGTTGGCTATCTATTCGAAGTTCTAGGTTATTAGTATTCCATACAACCCAAATCCTCCGGTGCTTTCAGCCCCTCTCCCTAAAAAATTATTTCCTATATACGCCTCTGACTGTTTACAGAAATTCTGTGGGAAAGTGACATACCATTTCAAACCAAGATCCGATTAAATATGCCTTATAGTAATATTCCCAATATTCCTTGTTGGACATGACGAGTTATCCAATTCGCCTCGATTTTGTCTAAATATCTTTAAATGTGAGGTGGGTTTTGTTTGGAACTCCCAGCTCTCAAGAAGCTGCGCTTCAAGGGCAATATCAAATCTTATAAATCACTTCAAAGAGTATTCTTGCTGCTCGAATATCAAACGTGCTGAAGCTATATTCTTCTTAAACCACCACTGTAAAAAATCACGTGCATTTAATTAATATTTTGCAGACAGAGTTTGAAGTTCTTGCTGAAAACTGTAATCTTTGGAGGAACTTCGAAGACATCGACGACTCGTGGGCAAGTGTCACGAGGATTTTAGATTACTTCGCATTAAAACAAGAACACATTGCAAAGTTTGCTGGTCCAGGGCACTGGAACGATCCTGACATGGTAATTATCATTAATCATTTAAACAATAATCATAATAATATCCTAAATACATTATTGACTGAATTATCAGGATTCATCAAATAGTATCGCTATGAAGTGAACAGTCATTTATCAAGTACTAATTAGTACTCTTACTTCCTGCTGAATAATTTTTCTCTTATTTGTCATTAAATAGAATTTGTTTAATTATTATGAACGGTGTAACTGCAAGCAGATTTGTATACACGATCTAATTTTGTTCATCTAATTGTAATTTTATTTATAAATTGCATACAAAGTTTCCCCATTGCAAGGTTTAATTGTAATTAAAAACCTTAAATTCGTTCAAACATTATTATTAACAGTGTGACTGAGTGTAAGCCTGTCTATCAAGCGTCTTGAGCAATTTATTACTTCTTCATCCAGTTTGGAATGAAATACTCAAGTTCCTTTGATTATTATTAGTGATGGGAAACAATTCGTAAATTAGAAAACAGTACCTAAAGATCCACCAACAAGGATTAAAAATCAACACTAGTCGCATAGGATACAGATGGACAAATTTCTTTCTTCACTTTTTAACTCTTTGTTGTTCAATACTGCAATTTGCCGTTAAAACTGTATAGAAAATATGCTTATTTAACTATTATTTAAGTTTCTTAAAAACCTATCCATGTAAATTTATTTATTTAAATTTTAACGCCCATTATTATTGACTAAGAATTTTAGGACGGGTTATCTATAGGTTACCAACCTTTTCTAGCTAGGATGATGCCTTTTTTTTCTAAAGAAAAGCCACCACTCCATTGTGGGAATTGAACCCACGACCCTTGGGACGGAGTGTTAAGGTCTGAGCACTTAACACTCCATCCCAAGGGTCGAGGGTAAATTTATTTTAGTTTCTATTTTACTAAATAAATGATCATTCTCAATAGCATAAACTTAACTAAATTTTTAAATCTATTAATGAACAAACTTTATTGTGATTTAAAAAATGCTTGAACTTCAATGTTGTGTTTGGTGAGTAAATGATTAGCTTAATATTTATCACAATGAAGCGTAGTGATTGTTTTATCAGATAGGAAGATCTGATATGAGATTGATCGTAAAGATAGTGTAGCTATTATGCTCAAGTGCCCACTGATGAATTCGTGAGCAGCACACCGAAGTGGGCTCTGAAAAAAAAAACTTTCCGCCGTCGAATATCGAACAGACAGGAGTCTGGAGAAAGTGAGCGAGGTAACCACAGGGCATCCAAAAGGAATTACGAGCCCCTTAACTCCCCCTTCTTCATTAACATTAAGAAAAACTATTTAAACTAACATTTCTCTGAAAACAAAATTAAATACATTCGTAATTGAACGCAGTGTAAAATTTACATATTGCCTAAGATACATTAGCACTTCCTGGGGCTACAATTTTTTGGAGGACATTTTACTCTATTATTTTTATGGAGTCTATATTATTATTCTTTGAATGAATAAAAGAAGTCTTTATTCCGCACATTATTGGGACTCTTCCGTCAACCTCCCGAAATCCCAATAACAGGTAGTTGATTTGAGTAGCCTGACTGCAGAACAGGTAATGTGTTACCTAGAAATTTGGATTATTAAGGTAAATTATTAAAAATTGTTTGTCTTGTTTTCAGTCTAAGAGTGTTTTTTGTAAAAATATTAATTTTTTGTTTTGCTTGTTTTAGCTCCTCATAGGAAACTTTGGATTAAGTTATGATCAAAGCAAAGTTCAAATGGCACTCTGGGCTATTCTTGCTGCTCCACTCCTCATGTCTACAGATTTGACCACAATAAGGCCAGAATACAGAGATATCCTTTTAAATCCAAGCATTATTAAAGTCAATCAAGATCCTTTAGGAATTCAAGGATTACGCGTGTATAGGGCAAGTAACTGTTTTATACCCCATGGAATACTATATAAATCTACATAAAATTAGGATTAAGATTTTTATGTTTTATTTATTTTTACCTACAAAATATACCTATATTCAATAAATAAAAACTTTCTAAGCTATTTCTAGGCATAATTCTTCTTCTTCTTCTTATGTAGCTCTACAGCCCGGGGTGGGCCTTGGCTTCCTTGACAATGAGACTCCACGTTGCTCTATCAGTTGCTTTGTCTCTCCATCCTGTCACACCCAGCCTACTCAGGTCCTCCTCTACGTCATCTAACCATCTTCTTTCGTGGTCGGCCGACTCTCCTCTTTCTTCCAATCACCTTACCATGCAACATTTTGCTCGGCATTCTGTCTTGTGGCATTCTTTCAACATGTCCCAGCCATTCAATACATCGGGCTTTAATGAAACATATTACATTTTCGCTTTCATACAATTTGTAAAGCTCATCGTTCTTTCTGAGCCTCCATGAGTGAGAGGTGGTATCAAAAATTGGGCCATAAATCCTTCTTAATATCTTATGTTCTAATGAGCCCAATTTATTTTCCACTATTGATGTAAGCGTCCATGTTTCGGCTCCATATGTCAAAATTGGTCTAATTAATGTTTTATAAAGTCGATCCTTTGAGCCTCTTGATAAATACGGGGTCTTAAAAAGTTTTATATTAGCATAATATGCACGATTTGCTGCCATTATTCTAGGCATAATTACTTATATAAATTAGCCCTTTTATTTATTTCATTATAACTTGCTCATTTTTGAAAATATTTCTTTTTAAACTTTATTTAAATAATAAAATATTTTAAGGGAATTAATATTTAATATGGTATATGATAATCAAGGATATTGACTAATTAATGCATTTATATGCATCATGGTGAACCATTATCATCTAGCAAATCCAAAGAAGACTTATTTATTTTGTTCATAGAATAAAGGAATTGAAGTATGGACGAGGAAAGTCATGCCAACAACTGGTGACGAATACTCATATGCAGTGGCAATCTACAGCAGAAGAACAGATGGGATGCGCTATCTCTTTTCCATTACCCTTCAAAGAATAGGACTGAATAATCCAAGAGGCTATGTATTACAAGTGAGTTTTACTAGTACCTTACTTTAAAATTCCAGATCTAACTACATTTAAATTTTCTAATGGAAATATATAACTTTAATTTTAGCAGATTTCACAAAGGGGAACATAACATATTGGAGTGATATTTCTGTAACTCTTAAAATGCTATAAACGAATATATTCGTTCCACACAAACTTACTCCAAATGCTACACACGAATATACTCGAGCGGCTAAGACCTTGACTTTCTATGGATTACCCCAAAGCAAACAAATGTATGCTATAAGGTTCAGAGAGGGCAAATTCCCTAAAATTTAATACTAATTATGCCCACCTTCAAGGAGTTCCCGGTGTGAGTGGAGCGATGAGAGATGTTGGACCAATTTGCCGCAAATGTGGCGAAGAGATCGAAACACCAGCACATGTCTGGGAAAATGTCCACATAACGTGCTTCTCATTACTTGTTGCCACCATAATGTGAAGCACAAACTAATAGAGGTCCTAGAGAAAGAAAACTATAGCTGCTTCGAAGAGGTGTATTCTATCGATGATAAAGGGTCCTCCAGTTTGCCAATAATGGCACAATTTAAAACAAAACCTAGCATATATCATTGACTCCGCTGTGAGGTTCAAAATAAATAAAAGTGAGCAAGCAAATGCAATTGATCTTGAAAACAAAAAATATTTACGAGAAATGCTTCGCATTCTTTTCTGAAAAATTTCTAGAGCAATTCAGCAAAAGAATTATGCTGTTAAAGGGCTAAGGTTTGGAGCTCGAGGGGCCCTAAGAAGACTCGGCCAAGATATGAATAGCCTCCCACTCTTAGCGGAAGAAATATCAGTAGACTCCTTAGGAATCATCAACCAAGATATTTATGATTATTTATTTATTTAAATTTTAACGTCCATTTATTATTAACTAGGAATTTTAGGACGGGTTATCTATAGGTTACCCCCCTTTTCTAGCCAGGATAGGGGTGATGCCTTTTCTTTTTTCTAAAGAAAAGCCTCCACCCCTAGTGGGAATCGAACCCACGACCTTTGGCATGGAGTGTTAAGTGCTCACGCCTTAACCCTCACGGCCACCGGGTCTCCATATATTTATGATTAAAACACGAGAAATGTATATAGAACGTTACCTTGTAGGACAGTGGTAATAACAAAACAAAGGGGTGTTACATTTCCAAATCCCCATACGTAACATACTCTGTAAAACCAAGAAAACTGGTGAACACTTTTAGCCATGGATTGACAGTCTAGCTGAGTTTCTTAGCAATCTCATTAATTTGGGCAGCCTAACTTTAATTTTAATAAAGTGTTCTTTCTTTTTCCTGCTGTCAGAAGGTCCAGAGATCTTACTCCTGTTGTGTGCAACTATCATAGTTACTTAGAAATCTGTTAGATTGCAGAAGAATGTCCTTACATCTATTTTTCCCGTATTATTGTGAGTTGAAGCTAACTTTTGCTCAAGCGGAGTGTTCTTGACCATCCTAAGATCCATTACACACGTGCTGGGACTGTAAAATCTGCCAAATCTTTTCACATCTTTAGACTAAATTACAGGTAGGAAATATGATCCTAACAAAGAGTAAACAGTAAAATTCTGGTTTATCACTGCGCTCACTTATAAACACGGCAATTCCTTATCTTTGATTATGTTTAAGATTTATTTAGGCATTATGTATGATCATGTGAGGAGGTTCTAACTCTGTGTTTTGAAACATATCGTACACTAAAAAACTATTAACTGAAGTAACTTTCTGAAAATAGAAATGTATTTTATTATTAATATTTCATTATTCTTTTTAAAATACATTATTTATTATACATTAATTTGTTTACATTCCTACTTGTTCCTCTACAACAAACGCCTAAGAAAAATTGTGAAACAAAAAAAAAAAAAAGGTAAAAAAAGTGATTTTTTCCTTCAACAATTATTTATTGAAAAAAACATGTTTTAAAGTTACAAATAATAATATTTTTTAAGTAAAAAAAGATCAGTTTGATTAACTATATAAATTAAAATATCATAATGAGATAAATAATTAATCATAAAAAGGGTAAAATTGAAACAAGAAAAAGTGATTTCCATGACTATTCTAAAAAAAAAAAAAAAATGCACCCCGACTGGTAGGGACTAATAACCTGAGATGAATTTGAAACTAAAATACTTTGGTAACTATTACAATAAACTGTTTATTTATTGATTTTCTTCTAACTTGCAGGATAAGGTTAAAAAGAAACTGGTTATAATAATTGATGAGGTCATTTTACAGAACACAGATTTAATGAAATTAACATCTTAAATTTCATAATTTTACATGTTCTCCTATCTACAAAATAAGTGTGGCAAGTGCCGGCAGCTCAGTCTAGTACATTCTTGTTCAAAACCAATATTGCCTTGCTATGACCTCTATCGGATCCAAGAGCAAACAAAAATTACCGCTAGATATTGCAAAAAGCTGTCACAGCTCAATCCGCAGGGCTCACCAGCCCACTAGTTACTAAAGTGGCTATCAGTTCACGGGGCACACCGGCCTGCTGTCACAAAAGTGGCTTACAGTCTCAAAAGCGTTACAAACTAGGCGAGGTGAGCCTAGCACCGAACTTTCAAGCACACTAGAACATATAACCTTTAGTGTACATTTGGGTTTCTAGTATACTTCTGGGAGCTCAGGCTTTCTACTACATACTGCCCCTTCAAAAAGTAGAGCATATAAGAGTAATTTTTGTCCTGCGTTTTGGAAAAATTCAGTTTAACTGATCTCTTATGTGTGGATTACAGCATGTTCAGCATCTGTGCATTCCATATTTAACCTAGCAAAACACCTCATGCACTCCTTTCTTGCCATTTGACCACAAATTGGGGGCATGTTACTTATTGGGTTAAGAACCCCATTTGTATTTAAACATTTAATGATCACTATCATGATGAGGACATCATGTGAAGATTGACTCTAAATTAATTAATGAACTGGAAATGAGAGCTTACTCATAAAATTAATAGTAATGAGTTATTTAACTCTCATTATGAAACATTACATTACATTCTCCTGATTCATATCATTTGTAATTTTAGGATCTATATGGAAGTGATGATTTTTCTGGGATACATGTGCCAACTAGTAGTATAACTGTTCGTGTAAATCCAACAGGTATGAAAAATGAACAGTAGCGATTATACTATATATAACAAACACTCAATTTCAGACTTATTTAAAATTTCATGCTGTCCTTGTTTAATTAATTATTTATTTATTTTCAGGTGTTGTATTCCTAAAGGCCACTGCTCTGTCGTAACGAAATCCGTAGAATAAATATGATTTTTCACTTGATGTATATCTCTTTCTTTAAACTATTTTTCTTCTTCTTCATCAATGGTGCTATGATTAATTGTACATAATAAATTATGCTATATTAATGAATTGCTGCTTATTAATGAAGCCTACAGCTGTAGAAGACATATTGAATAAAGAATGTAGCACATTTAGCAAACTTACCAACATAATTTTTAACTCATACATAAGAGCTTTAAAGTAGTTCAATAATTGACCACTGATTTCATCGAATGAAGAAATCTCATAATCAATTAAAGTAAATAATCATATCAGAGAAATGTATATTGGAAATTGCCAACATTTAAGCTCAAATTTCAAAAAATTAGAGCAATTTGGCATAAAACTGAAAGTAATATTATAATTTTCCATATTACCTACAGCCCTTATCATCACACTTGGGACAAAGTAGTGGCGAACACAAAATAATTTTTGGACCTCCTTCACGCTTCCTTCATAATAGCTTTAAAACTACGTGAACATACTAACCTTCGAGATTAAACTTTCTGATCTAGAGAAAATTATAGTTCATTAAACGGTTTTTGTGCTCAACATTTTAAAACAAAAAAATACAATCGGGGGGAAGGGGAAGAAGTTACATTATAAAATTATTATTTTTTTTTTTTTTTTTTTTTTTATAAACTATAAATCAATTGTCCTTAGAAACAAATTATTACAGCAAGTAACAGTAATTACTTTTGTTTGGATGCATGCTGAACAGAATTACTAGTTGTGAACTATCCATTTAGTTTCTCAACATTCATATGAAATTATGTAAACCTTGAAAATTATTTTGAAACCACTAAATTCCATCAGCAGGAAAATGGTCGATTGGCCAAAGCTCTTTCAAGTGTAGTATCAATGGTATAAAGAATTGGTTGCTAAATAATGTTTCGATTGGAAGTGAGGTAATCCCCCCCCCCCTGTACAATGCTAGCATTTTAAAAAAATGACTACTTACGTACAGGCCAGGCAACAAACAGTTATAGACGGAAATTTTTGGAAGACAATTGTTGACTTTGTAACTTTGTTTGAGCTACTTAGGAGGTGGACATATCAAAGATCCCCGCCCTTATCCTTTGAGCCAGGGGAAGGGGAGGGGGGATAGAAGGTCCCATTATTCGGGTTTATGCTTATTTCTCGGAAACCATGTGTCCTAGCGAAATGACTATTCTATAAAAAACGAAAGTTAATTAAATTTGTTACAAGTTATACTCATCAATTTTTTCAAGATATCTTTAGTTTTCAAGATATCCACTGTTGAAAGTCTGTAATTTTTTGCCCTTTTTGACGAGATAACTCTTAAACGATACACCCAAAAAATAAATGCCAGTTATAGGGTTGTAGACCATTACATTCTCTTCAATAATATATATTAATTTACTATTTTATGTATTTTCTTCCAAATGTTAAAAAAATTTCAGTATTTAACGTGAAATCTGAAATTTGGCAACAACTGTAGACTAATAGTCCAGGCAAAGAAGAGAGTGTTATATAGGGAAATGTTTGACAGTTGTTGCCAAATTTCAGATTTCACGATGAACACTGAAATCGTTTTGACGTTTGAAGGAATATACATAAAATAGTAAAGTAATATATATTATTGAAGGGAATGAAATGCTCTACAACTCTATAACTGGCATTTATTTTTTGAGTTCATCGTTAAAGAGTTATCCGACCAAAAAGTGTGTTTTTTCCCAAAATGACAGACTTTCGAAAACTGAAGATACCTCAAAAAACTTGATTGAGTAGAACTTGTAGCAAATTTAATCAGCTTTTATTTGTTATGGTCGTGTCACTAGGACACATGGTTTCTGAGATATAAGTTAAAGCCTGAAAAATGGGACTTTCTAACCTCTCTCCCCAAGCTCAAAGGCTAGACTTTTGATATGATGGCCTTCTAACTAGCTCAAAAAAAGTTACAAAGTGAAAAATTGTGTTCCAAGCATTTTCATCTATAGTTGTTTTTGAGCATTCATTGCCTGGACTGCTAAGCTCAAGTAAACAACAATATACCCACTGAGAATCAGTCTTTAAGAACTTATGAGCCTGTACACAGATATTGAATCTTATGAAACCACATGAGCCTTAAAACTGACAAAAATGAATGGTTGCTTAAGTTCTAATTGAAACTTGAGGTTGAAACTTCAAACTTCATGCACACATGCATTGCCTTGAATCAATTAAAACAAAAGTTTCTATTACTTGCTCCTCCTCCAGAAACAACCAAAATTTGTTAAAATTGTTGAAATTAATAATAAATAAAACACAGAATATATAAATGACTTGAAAAAGTAATTTATTTAAAAATATAAATCGTTACATATCAACCTCTATTAATATTCAACAGAGTATTTCTTTAGAATATATATTTACGCATATAATATGTATTTATATATTTACAAAAGCATACAACACACATGCTAAAAAAGGTGTGCGTATGCAACTTTTTACAATGTCTGTATTATAAATTATGATGAATTTTTCTGTAATGCACGAAGACTATCTACCTCTTTCTGCAAACAAGACATTTCTTCTTTCCACTTTAATTCTTCAACTTCCACATGATTTTGAAGTTTGTTCAACATGTCTTCCTGGAAAAATAATGATAACTGTAAAGAATACAGATCTTGAGCATGAAAGTATTTTATATATATTTTTTAAAAAGATTTATCCAATTATAAAGAAATGTAATTTGATTTAAATTTGAAAATAAAAGGAAACACAAAAACCCAGTGTACATTTCATTCCACAAATACAACTCGTTAGCCAATGGGAATGTAATGGTTTACACATTTTATAAAAATACTACCCAGAAGCCTGAACAGCTAACCCAGAGACATAATAACTCAGAGAGATAATATTTTAAATTTTTAATCATAAAAAAATCTTGGTATGAATTATTTTATTTATTACTAAAAATTAATGTTTAATTTATACATGTAGTTTTTTTAGTATTTTTTTTATGGTACATCAACATTTAAGCCATTAGCGCCACTGATATAGATTTACTGTTTTTAATTATTATCTTCAGTAATTATGGATATATATATATATATATATATATATATATATATATATATATATATATATATATATATATATATTAGAGCTGAAGAAGGCTGCCAAAGAGCATGTCGAAACATTCTAAATATAGTTTTTTTTACGAAACTCTAATTGTTGTTCTTAGCTGAATTCCAACTATTCCCTAAGTTTATTATATTTGTTGACCCACCCAAGAACACACACAGAAGACCCAAGTTAAAATTGTGATACATCCTCAAATACTCTTTGGATAGTTGGATCTTTAGAATCGCTCATGAAAAAGTTTAACAGTGCTGAGAAAAATAGGAACCAACATTTTATGAATAGAAAATAAATAAATGAGATCTAACTTCTGTACTTACTGTATCAGATATTATAGTTTTATAATGTGCAACTAATGACTGTAGTTGGGAATTCTGTGATTGAAGGTCTTGTGGACAGTACTTAAGATTATTGGATGTTACAGTCTCTTCAACCGATCTTAGCCATTCATTAAAATGACCCTGAAAATAAAAACAAACATTTTTCTACTTCATTTCCACGTATTTTTGACTATTAATTACTTATATTTATTTTTTGGGGGATATATGGCGTAGGTCAAAAGAATATTACTCCTTTTTCAAATGTAATACTTTATTGTTGGCATGCCCTATATGTTTCATGGCCTTTATGCCACCTCATCAGGAGCCAATAAATCCCTGACCCATGTGTGGTCAGCTCGCCACCCATATTACGACAGTCGTAATAGTAGTACATATGAAAAAGGAGTACTATTCTTTTGACCTGTGCCATATATATATATAAAAAACTATTTAATTATTAAAAAGAGCCTATACTCTAGTATTGTTTTATTACTTGACATTCTTAGATTAAAATTTAATCCAGTAACGGAAGAAGTAGATTAAGAATCAATGGAACATACCTAATCCTGTAAAATTTACTAATAACTATATAAGTTAACTTTTTAATCAATTTAGTTCAACAAAAATATTAAGATATTAGTTTTTGAATAAATAACATATTACAAATTAAATTTGTATAAAAATTCTACATTCTAGACCATTGGAATTTTTAGATGTTTTATTCCAGTCCATAATATATTATATAATCCATTGGATACTTAAATATTTTCAAAAAGTGTACATTATTCATGTTTCAAGAAAGAAAGAAAGCCATTGTTTAAGCTACTCTTCTATCTATTTTCCAAGATTGTTGAGTCACTTGTATAACAGATCAAATCACAAAGCTGGTGATTTTAATTGACTTAAACATTTAACTAAATCACAGTAAATTGTTTGTTTGTTTGTGTTTAAGGACAAAAAACTGCAAGGCTATCATTGCCCATAAATTGTAAACCCAACACTATGAAGGGGTATTGACACATTTAGATAGACCTGGAGTTTAGAGCAAAGCAGACAGTAGATCTATGGTTATAAACAGAACAAAATGTAGCTTTCTTTCTCGACAAAGCTGATATATTCTGTGAAATATTATTCTTGACATCAAATTTTATATAATAATATACAAAGTATAAGATGATTGAGCAAAACATATGGTAGGAAGCATTTTCTTTTAGTCAATTCATGAATATCCTATAAAACATTTTATTCAAAAAGACAATTTTGTAGTAAACAAACAACATTCTTACCTTGTACTCTTGTATAGTAATATCAGGAAATAAACGACGAACAAATGTATTTACATTACTTTTTAGTTCTTCAATGTTTTTGTAATTGTTACTTCCCTATAAATAAAAAAACAATCACTATTTATTTTTTCCAGCAAATTAATTTATGAACTAACTTATCATTGTAAGCAAGTTACAAAAAAAAAGTATCAAAATATTCAAGTTCCTGAAAAAAAATCATAGCTGTTTTGATAAACAGTTATTCCAAGCATTTTGGTTTAAAATATTAGCTTAAATGTCAATTTTAAGAAATGGCATCAATCCTTTACATCACTGATTGGATGGTGAAGTGATCAGGAAATTACACAGGACAGAATAGAGGATGTGTTTATGATTTGACCAAGAAGGAATATATTAAAAAAATAGTCATTTCATTGCTCTCTACATCAAGTAAATTATAACGAGATTAAGATTTTGTTATCTTAACTCCAAAAGTCAACAATTAAAACATTATAAGAGCGCTGATTTTTTTTTAGTAAAAAGTATTTTAAGCAAATAAGGAAGTTGTGTGAGGCCTTTTATTCCGCTGGATTGAGCAGTGATAAAAAGGAAAGGTAAAACTAGTTTAGAGCAGATTTAACATAATTGACACAATAACAATAAAAATTTTGAGGCGTAAAATGATCTATGCAAATGCTGGATATAGCATAGTGTAATGATATAAAAGGGGGGTGCTCTAGAAAGAGTCAGTTTCTGGCATAGCAAAGAGTAGCATTCCTATTCAAAATAAAGGCTAACTTATATTTCATAAGTCAATCACAAATATTATCATTTGTCAATCAATAAAATAAATAAAAGAGTAATAAAAGAGATAGCAATTGGCAGTGCTTAATTTGGCAGTATTTATTTTTTCAAAAAGGCAGTGTTAAGTAAATAGAAGAGTCCAAATATCTCGGCTAGGAGCGATAAGGTATACAAGTTCCCAGGAAGATAACGATAGAGGTGTTTCCAAGTATGAACAGGAAAATCCAGGGAAGGACGAAGAAGTCAGACACCCTTGGTGTGGTGGGAGTACGCCTCTATAAGTAGGGCCTTCCCCCACCACTCACTCTCACTTCGACGCCAGCCAAGGGCGAGAGAGCACCCTTTGCAGAACCAACTGGTCAGCCGACCCCAAGCACTTCACCTGGACATGATGGGGAGACACAACTCCAAGATCTAACAGCCGACCATCCATCTCCTCAACACGACTACAAGCAGCCTGCCTCTTCACTTCAAGAACATCATCCGTAAAACAAGCTGAGTATAACTCACTCACTGCCAATCTTTAATTAAACTCTTAAAGCTATCTAAAATTTCACAATGGCCAATAGTTATATTTTAATGTATAAGTTAATATTTTAAACATGTTCTGATTTTTCTAAGATAACCCAACATTGATACAAATATGTGAGTCAAGCACTATTTTTATATTCTTTTTATATCACAGCCATGCAAAATCTAAAATTATATCTTTTCTTCAATATAAGTCAATTATTTCCAACTCTATTTTATTTATAATGAACCTTTCTCCTGGTATTTAATATGGTCTCAACACATAAAATGACAAATGGTAAGAAATGATTATAATCATATATTTCTCATGCTTTTCTTTCAGGAAATTTATTAAATTAATTTAATTATTCAAATGGTTATTCATAAGTCCGTATGTGGTGAGTTTGGTAATATTTTAAATGAACCCTGAGATTTAAATGAAAATATAATATAAACTTTTCTAAATAAACTTTTCCTACATTAACTTTCAAATATATTCCAATTTTCTTTTTCCTCCCCCACCAAAACACCACAATAGATATCAGAACTTGAATTTATAATTGCAATGTACTCACATCACGTAACATGTCTGAGAATAATAGTGCGCTAGCATAACCCCTTAACGGGCAAGGACCGAAAAATGACGCGAGTGAGGTGGGGTTGGTTCCAAAGCTTCCCGTTTGATGCCGGGTTATGTCAGAAAATAGTATTAGGAGATCTGAGGCCCGAGGAGGCGAGATATGACGAAAGTGATCGAATATTCGGCCTTTACCCGTCCTTGCTCCCCGGCCAGTCAGTCTTGTGTCTATGTTGGTCGTGCATTATGGGCTCTCTGGATTACACATCTTATCCGGAAATCTTTTCAAAGTATGTAATAATTCTTTTTTACATTCTAGATTAGTTATTAATATATTTGAATTTAAATAAGTATATCGCCTACATGTTATTCATTGATTCATCTCATAAGTACCTTATTTTCATGAGACTCTGGAAGGAAGAAAATACTTTTTTTGGCATTCCTAATGAAATGTTCTTATCAATTCTTTCTGAAATGATATTGTGGGCTAGTATTATACTATTATTATAGATTATCCAGATTAAATCAAAGTGTAGAGGGAAGCAATAATAAATAAAGAATTTTGAATTATTCAGAGAAAGTTTGCAGATATTTTCTTCTGTTTTCATGTAGTTATTTATTTCCTTATTCAATAAAAAAGATTTCTCTGTCACTTCACTTTTGGTTATCAAGAATTATTCGTTTTTTGGTAAAAAAAATAATCACTCTTTACAAAAACTAAGCAATCCCCTTGGCCTATTCTCTAAAGGCGGACAAAAGTTATACACCATTGTGGGTTTGTTTTTATCAAAATCTCGTTAACAAAAGATCTTATTACACAACTCACAAGATTTTTTATTTGTAGAAGAAAAACACAAAAACAATTGTTTCTTCATTTTTCTCCCTCACAAAAAAAAAATCTCTGTCACTTCACTTTCGGTTATCAAGAATTCTTCTTTTTTTTAATAAATAAATAATCACTCTTTACAAAAACGAAGCAATTTGCATCTTAATGACAACTCAGAGGTCTTATGCCTCTGAAACCTATAAAGAGAGTATTCAATTTTTTTTTTTAAGGTGTGCCATCTTCGGGTAAGGCCATCGAATGAAACATTTTCATTTTTGGGTTCTTTGCGACTCGGTATCTTTGGGGGCTTGGCGACGTGTATCGGGGGTATTGCCTATCTGGAATGAGCAATTATAATGGCAGCGTATTCATGAATACAATTTTCTTTTTAATATCCTAGGTTCATATTTAGTAAATGGTTGCCCCCCAGTCCCCCATATGTAAATTGAAAAAAATTCGAACAGAGCTAGCGAAATGTGTCCGTTAAAGGGATAAAAAGTACTAGTGCTAATATTGCGCAATAAGTAAGCTAAGGGTCAAATATACCTAGGAAGGTTTTTATATTACACAACACTCTTAGAATTTCTATTGATACATACGTTTTCAACTTCTTCAGACTTAAGCTTATTCTGCAGGGCTTTTTCAGCAGTGGAAAGAGCTTCAACTACCTTCCAGTTCTTATTTCGTAATTCCTAGAAAAGATTATTCAAAATATGAAATGATATGACACAGAATCTGGAAAAGTAAAAATTGTGGTGCATGGGAAAAGAAATCACCCTTTTACAAGTGTAAGAGTAATAAGTCATCTTCTGAAGAAGGCCAACTTTCTCCTTTAATATTAATAACATTCACAAAAAACAAAACAAACGACAAAAAAGATTAAATATGAATTTGCCTTTATAATTTTATAAAATGCTAAGTGTTAAAGTGCCTACTGAGATTATAGCATTGGGAGGAAAAATTATATAAATAGAAAGACACTAAGGCATAAAGTTCAATGTAATGGGATGAGTCAGAAAAAATGACCGTTTTCTTTGTGTTTGAAGTTTGCATTGTAATTCCTTTCTTATTTACATTCGGGAGCTAAGAATTGTGATGAGAGGTTCATGTTTGGTCCCTTCTGAATCATTTGGTACACAGCATGCCCTCTATCCGGGCTCAGTACTTCTATAGCTCCCCTTTGTTCACAATGACACTATAGTACGGAATTATCATAATTTTGCTTTATTTTTGGAAACGGAAGTTTTCAGCAACTGAAGCCATTCGTTTAGTGGTTGAATTTGAGGATGAAGACTAAGTGAATGAAAGGACGATGAGAAGGTGGTTTTGAAACCACCTTCTCATCGTCCCTTCATTACATTTTTGAAAATGTAATGAAGGTGATTTGAGCCTTGAAAGGAACTCAGTATCAGGGCGTGATTCAGTAGTCAACCAGAACGCTCTGCGCACTCCTATTGAAGCTGATCCTACGAAAAGCAATTCTAAGAGGTTCTCAGTACAACTGCAGAGAATTTATGAAGTTTGGTTGAGCGGCATCCAGGATTAGTCAACAGAAAGCAAGACTCGTTCCAACAAGATAATGCCAGACCCCACACCTCTCACCTTACAAAACAAAAACTAGCTGATTTGTATGGAATCGAGCCTCTTCCTCACCCACCATATAGTCCAGACCTAGTACCATCAGACTACCACCTTTTCAGATCAATGGCTCATTTCCTTCGTGGAAAAAAAATCCACATCTTGAATGAAGTTGAAAATGGCGTTCGTGAGTTCTTCGATTCTAAATCCAAAGAATGGTGCCATCAAGGATTTCTACTACTGGCTTCCAAAAGGCATCAAACCGAAGAACGCAATGGTATATATTTTGATTATTAAAAACCTTTTAAGTAGAAGAAAAATAAACATTGATTTTTACCTATAAAACGGTAATTTTTTTTTTTTTTTACTCACCCCATTATATTGTTGTCTAGTGTCAACAGAGATTTTGTATACAACAGTGATTATTAGTTCTAATTAATAAAGTCAATCAAGAGAAGAAGGATCCATTTAAAAAATAAAAAAAAAAAATAAAAAAAACCTAAGCAATGATAAGTAGCATTAATTAGAAGATGAAAAGGACTTTGTAGCTACTGCAAGAAGAATAGAATCAAGCCATGCACATTTGTACATTTAAAATTCAGAATGAATATAACAGACATTTAAACCCTAGAAGCATGTTATTTTAGCTGCTTAAGGGTCTTCAATGAAGTTTAACTTAGTTGTTGATCAAAGTATATTTGCCTAAAATTAATTCATCAACACAAAATACATATATTTTAAAAGAATAACAATGTTTTATCACCATTATATTTATATATAAGTAGTAGCTAACGAAAAACCAAAAGTAATACTTACATTGTTCCTCTGTTTATATTTTTCAAGTTCTCCTTTTAATGAATTTACTTCATCATTCTTTTCATTGACAGTGTTCCTAAGTTGAGAAATTACTTCCTCACATTCATCATTACGATTAGAAAGTTTCGATAATTTAGTTTTTAAAGCTGAAATTTCAGAATTAGATTGTTCAAAAAGAGATTTTAGTCTATCTCGTTCATTATTAACTTTAATTAGTTCCTGCTTGAGCTCTTTTAGGCTTTCAGCGTTTTTGTCAAGTTCTGAAGATACTTGCTTCAATAAATTATCCTTTTCCTCTAATCTAAAATATGATCAAAGTTGTGTTAATCTAAGAAAACATAAAGAAATGAGGTAAAAGAATAAGTACAAATTCTTATTAAATAATTAGTACTAATATTGAAGGAAGATAAAGCATAAACCAAATACCTACTACTATTTGAGCAATTTGTCATATCATTTTAGCGAATATACGTTTACATACATACAGTAGAGTCCCACTAATCCGTAAATCTGCGAGCTGGGAAAAGTAAAGAAAATAAATTTTTTCAAGTTATGTCATACATTTACAGTAAATTTGAGAAACTTTTTATGTTTTCAATATTCTGAACAGGGTTCAGTCCCAATTAGTTCGGATTAGTGGGACTCTAATGCATTTTCTTTCTGTTTAGTTATATCTCATAGATTATCTTGTCCTAAGAATACATAGGATTCATATATATCAGACATCGTAGGGTCCATATATATGTGTGTATGAATGTATTAAAACAAGTTCATTATTTCGATACTAATAGTGTATGGGGCTCCTGTGTTCTAGTGGCTAGTGCCTTAGATTCATAAGCGGGAGATGGTGGGTTCGATCCCCGCCGCCGGCAGGAATTTTCTCATCTCACAGCTCCTTGGGAAAATTCCTCGCTGCACCCTGGATGTCGGCGCTAATGGGCTAGATGTTGAAGCACGTAAAAAAAAAATAAAAAATAATAAAATAAAATAAAAAATAAAAAAAATAGTGTAGCTCATTCAGGGTGTCTACTACTTTTGTGAAAGCCAATTTCAGGACTTTTTCATGATTTGAACAGCAAATTTCATGCCCATTAAAAAGAAAATAACTTAACTTAAAAAGATAAAGCCTTAACTATTAGCATAAAGTTATTTGTAACCTTACAAAGATTACCATGATATCTAGAAACTTTCAATTTTTACATACATTTAAAATTGAAGAAACGATACTGAACATTTTAGAATGACTGTGGAATTAGCAGCCTCAAAAATATTGAACAATGGTAGCAGAATTAAAAAATTTTAAAAATATTAGTAACTAAATATTTATTGTCAAAGTACATAATTTAGTTAATTAATGTGCACAGAATTTCAATAGATAAGTCTGAATATGTGTAATTAATGGATAATTGATGTGTAAATGCTAAAATAAAGGAATCAAACAGAGTAAGGGGATGAGAGAGGCAGATCAAATTGCGTCTCCTTACAAAAACGGCAACGATTACGAATGCTCAGAAGTCCCGACATTACGTTAAATCCCAATAAAACTGAAATTTCATTACATGGTTTCAAAATTTATGACTTTTTTGTGATTTTCATGCCCTATTTTCAATTTCGTGACATTTTCATGACTTTTTCGTGCAGTATTCATTGAATGAATATTAATGTGTTACTGAAAGCATAGCTACAGGAGTTCGGCAATTTGACAAATTTGTTATTTATTTTAAATAAAATGTGTTGAGATTCTGTGCAATAACTTTAAATATCAATTTTATCTTTCTGGAGACATTCACGGCTTTATAATATTATAGCCATATTGTTTTTACGTAAATGCAATTTTGTATTTATACTCCAATACACTGTTCACAATCTAATGCCAAAATATTTCAAATAAGAATTATTAAAAGCAAATAAAGTTATGAAAAAACAATTTAGTATAAAATACCATTAGTAATACTTACATAAGTTGACAGTTCATTGGATCATGCCCTGTATCATAACCATTAGTGACATCTCCATTTTCAGCGCTCTCATTAATCTCTTCAGCTTCTGCTAATTTTAGTGTTAAAGATTCTAATTCCTCAGTCAAATTCTCTATTTCCTTATGTGTAGAAGATAACTAAAAATAAGAAAAAAATATAATAAATTTAAATGAAATGTATTAAGGAACAAATATTAATCACATTTAATTTAATTGAGAAGATAGTCGACCGTTGAGATATAAAGGTAGATCATCGGGGATTGATCATGTGATTGAATAAAAACTAAATTTAATAACTAAAATGGGTTTTATTTTTGCCCTCATTTTAGTTATAAAATGTAGTTTTTATTCAATCACACGACCGAACCCTGATGATCTACTCTTTCTACATTTAATTTAAAATTTAACGGATGTGCACAAAACATACAGTGGATATAATAAACAAATAAAAAGTTACAACTAACAATATTGGGTAAGTAAATGATAATGTACTGTACTTAGGTCTGGGATATCTATTGGTTTCCACCCTTTCTAAACATCCATGGTAAAGCACTTAATTTATTTTACAATTCAGTCACTGAAAAAAGTCAACATGCCTCAAGTTGGATTTGAACGAGAATCTCAAGAGAGACAGTCCAGCTTCTTTCTTTTTTAAACTACATTTCTAATTCATATTGCATTGTTGTGTTCTTTTAGTTATCACAATATAGGCTATATCAATAGACCAAAGCCCATCAATAAATGTTTCATTTACTTTAGTAACAGTATTAGGGCTGTGAACAGGATAACGCTAAGTTGATGCAGTTCCTGCAAGTCTGATTTTTTTTTTTTTTTTTTTTTTTATACAGATCAAGTATAATGAACATATGTCAGCCAAGGAATCCTAATAGCACTTATTTTTTTAAACTTAAGATTAGAAATGGATGAACTGGCTTAACATAAGCATGTACAGTGTGAATTCCAGGGTTCTATTGGAGCATTGGTTACAAGTAAAAAATAAAGACTTACCTTATCAGTTAAATAATCTCGCTCCGAATTCAACTCTTGGTTCTCTTTCTTTAAAGAGTCAGTTAATTTATTCAGTGAGTCCATAAGTTCCCGTAAATTTGAAATTTCATTTTCCTTTTCATCCATCTAAAAGAATTTATTTGATTACAAAAAAAAATCACTTCAATGTCCAGAGAATTTCTTGGTACATTAATGTTCTTAAAAAATATCGAATTTACATGTAGTAATAGAAGTAATTTTAGCATAGGAAAACATGATTATTTGAGGAAAAATAGCATGAGATAAAATATAGAGAGCAATAGTTTCTTATATATGGAGTTCTCGAATACAAAGAAAATACTTTCGGCTAAATTAGGGGTAGATGAAGTGTGACTTAAGAAAATTCAGATCTGGTATATTCAATTAGATTTCACACTTCTTTATTTCAAAATTTTGGATACATTGAGACTACAACTTATAAATCATGAAATAATTGAAGGGGTCGGGGCAAAATAGTGCCAAGCAACATTTTTAACAAAACCAAACTGTAGCTGCTATATGTTGGATATTATGTGGGACTATCAGTTGAAATGGTTAGGGGCAACAAGATTAAGTAGCATACAGAGCTTGTAGTCATATTTAATTAGCATTTACATCATAGAATGGTAGTCCCACATAATATCCAACATATAACAGTTACAGTTAAGTTTTGTAAAAAATGTTGCTTGGCACTATTTTGTCCCAACCCCTTAAATTTTTTTAGCATAAATATGCTTTAGCAATGACTAAACTGGAACAAAACATTACAAAAAAAGCGATAAAAAAAGTGTCACAAAAATGTGTCCGCTGGCATTTGCACATGCGTGGTGGCCATGTATAAAAAAAAGACTATGTTATACAGTACATTACATAGGTTTGTCGGGTTGACCTAAAGCATATTTATGTTCCTGTATATGACCAGAAGGCTCTAAACGATTTTTTTTTAAACCATGTCCTCTTATTATAAAGAAAGCCATCTCTTTTAAGATTTCTTTTTCAACGTTTGTTTTAAGAGATGAAAAAACTATATTTTATTTGTAAATGGTCACCAACATCCTCAACAACTGATTAAGATTGGAGAATATTGGGTTCACATATCATAATTTAAATATGTAATAAAGTACAAAAGAAAAAGAAAAAATATACAGAGTAAAATATATCAAGTATTTTCTTACCTTTTCTGATGAACCATTTAAAGCTTGTTCCAATGATGCAATTTGCCCTTGACAATTCTGAAATCAAAAATCATCAGACTTTCAAAACTGTAAAACAGCACTTCAATCCAGTCTAAAGAAAAACAAGTTACTTACACACATACAAGGTTTACTTTTGAATTCACAAATGAGCTTAAGACTTAAATGCAACCTAACACAACCTTCTGAATAAGCTGAAAGATGGCACCAAGAATCAAATACTGCAGGCAGACAGATAAAACTTCAAATAATTATTTATTTAAATTTTAACGTCAGTAATTAATTTTTTTTTTAATGTTAATGATAGGAAATTAGACATCCGCTATCCCGTTTTGTTTCCACAACAAAAGGGAAGTAAACATAGTCCAGGCATATCTCATTGTTTCAAGATAAGTCATTCTCGATTAAATGCCATTTATCAACAAATAAGTTAAAAAATAAGATTAAATAAAAGGTATACCTTGTGGAATTAATAAGTTTATTCTCTACTATCACAGAATTAAGAACTTTATTTATTTTATTTTTTTTTTTACGGCGCATCTACATCTAGGTCATTAGCGCCGACATCCAGGGTGCAGCGAGGAATTTTACCAGCGAGCCGTGGGATGATAAAATTCCTGCCGGAGATTGGGAATCGAACCCAACATCTCCCGCTTATGAATCCAAGGCGCTAGCCATTAGACCACGGGAGACCCCCAACTTTATTTATTATATATAATTTAAACCTACAAAACTATTTTATTTTATAGTCTTTTAAACAACAATGTTATTAAATCTTTGATGTTCCCTAAGGACTGAATATCTACATTCGTGGATACATGAAGAAAATGTTTTTAAAGTAGTAGACAATTTTTATAACCACTGAGTAAAAAAGGGAAATTATAAAAAAATGTCCATTAGTGTTTAAAAGAATTAGCATCTGTTTGGCTTAGGTAGCATGATAATTAAATAATTCAATGTGAGCCGGGCTGGTTTACTTGTCAGCGAGTATATTTTAATTTCAGCTTATGCATACACAAATTTAATAACAGGAAAACGGTTGAATGATAAAATTCTTGCATTTTTGCAAAATTATATTAAAAGAAGGCAACAATGGCAAAATTAACATTTTGAAAATGAATTAAGTTAAGGAGGAAAACTCTGTTCTTACACAGTATGAGCAGGTTTACTTTAAAAATTTAGAGAGGATGATACTGAGTCTTGTTGAAGGAGCCATATATCATTTGAGTCTGCAATTTTGTGACAGTAAGATAAAACAAGCAAATACAGGCCCTCATTCCAGCTCCAGAAACCTGTCAGGTGAATTAGCGGCATCCCATACATGTAGGAGAGTCCCATGAACCACTAAACCTTTTTTTTTAACTGATTCTAATACAAAAAGAACATACTCCATGAGGAGAAGGAACTTCAATTTTTCATCAATCAACATTTGAAAGCTTTAAACATTTTAATTTTCGTTAAGATTCTGAAATAAAAACTAAACCATACAAACATATATGGTATATAAAATATAATAATAAAAATGAACCCTGATATAATCAGGGGGTAATGACAAGAGAGTAGGCCAGTAGGTGCTAGGGGAGTTTGAAAAGCTCCCTTCCTAAATTTGCAACAACGGAGCCTCCTTGAAGCTCATACTACAGTTTCTACATTTTTATGTCCAATGGAAAAAAGAAGCTTCTCAACCGAAATAAACATAATGCACCCAATTTTAAGCATAAAATCTACTTTTATTTTTACCTAAGTATACCTATATCAATGAAAATTGTACCATTTACTTTTAATATAAATCAAGATTTTGAGCAAGTTAAGTTAATAGTATACTCTCCCACTCAAATCGAATAATACACAGGGAGTATGTTTCATACAAAAATAACTCAAGCAAAAAGTTACCTTATGCACCTTTAATTCTTCTTCTAAAAAGCTAATATTCGATTTCAGTGTTGAATTATCATTTTCTTTGTCTTCAAGTTGAGAAGTAATTGTGTTTATTTGATCTTTCAAAGCAAGGACAGTCTGAAAACAAAAATAGCAGAATTAAGCACTCTAAGCAGCAAACAAAAACAATAATTATGATCATTATGTTTTGCTACCTTTCCAACCATGGAAAAAAAAAAAAAAAAATCAGTCCCGTAACAGGCCGCGAAGGCCCTGAGGGGCAGATACTATAGAGGTATCTGATTCATGACCATACGGCGCACTAGGGAGATAGTGTGGTCAGTACTATGCTCCGGCCGCCTGATTTCCCCCTTGGCTGCTTCGACTGCTGGAGTCATTAGCACCCAAGGTACCCATTATTAAATTTATTAATGGCTGGGTTGGCCTAGGGACGGTCAGGGAGGCCGAATTCAACCCGTGAACGAAGACACTAGAAGAAAAAATCTTTAGTGCTTGCTCGGGATTTGAACTCAGGCCTCCAGCTTATTAGTCCAGTGCTCTACCACTGAGCTAACCTCGCCCCCCCAACCATGGAAAACATACATAAATACACACACACACACACACACACACACACACAGTGTTTCAACAACTTGGCTATTAGCACCAGGCTATGTACAGCTTGCTACAGTTTAATAATGCGAAGAGCACATGTGCAGTCACGCATTCAGATACCATCCATGCCCGATGTTTCTTAACTTCGGTGATCAACGGGAACCAGTGTATTCAACATAGCTATGGCCATTGACCAAAACATATAATTTATCAAAATCATTAGATAGAGTTTATTATTATATTATTAACGTTTATTTAAATAATAAATCATGGGGGGGGGGGTCTTCCTGTGGTCTAGTGCCTAACGTCTTAGTCTAATATGCAGGAGGACGGTGGGTTCGATTCCCACCGCCAGCAGGAATTTTCTCATCTCACGGCTCATTGGGAAAAGTCCTCACTGCGCCCTGGATGTCTTCGCTAATGGCCTCGATGCCGATGTACCATAAAAAAAAAATACATAAATCCTGGTACTTTTAACATTGAAAAATAAAAATAATTAAGATTGGTTTAGGTAAGTGGCAGAGCAGTAGGGATACTTTATTTTAATAGTTTTTCCAATGAAAATCATAAAGTCATATATAAAATATGTGGCATAAATGATTCACCAACTTAAGCCAGATTAAGACGAGGCCATGAGTCTGGTGAGAGGAATTCTTGCTTTGATGATTTATCATGATTAGCTTATTGAACAAAGAGCTTCAAGTGCCTTTATTATTAGTGTTTTAGTCAAGAGCAAGGACTATACAAACGCTTGGGACTTTTGGTGTCTTGGTTTCAATGTTTTGAGTTTTCATACAAAACTTTGTATCAAATAAAACTAGAGGAAACAGAAACAAATATAAATTTGTATAAAAAAAGGCATACATACATCATGATGTCGATCATCATCTATCTTCTGTTGCTGTTGAGCTTTAGACATTTCTTTATTCAACTGTTCCTGCAACTAAGATTTAAATAATATGATATACGTGAGATGTATGTATGTATATGTGTGGGTCTGTGTGTATGTATTTATATATATTTATATTTATTTATATATATGTATGTATATATATATATATATATATATATATATATATATATATATACATATACAGGGTAATTCATATCTAAGTGGCCAAACTCTAGGAGGCGGTTGTAGACATAATTTCCAAAAAGTTCATGGCCTGATTCTGAATCCAAAAGGAGTTATGTCCAATTTTCTGTTTTTTTTTTTTGTTTTTTTTTAACATAGACATATTTTTAATAGAATAAGAAAGGATTGCTCAAAGGCTGTTCCAGATAATTAAATTCTCATTATGCCATCATATAATAGACAAAATTTCCTTTAAAAAAAAAACAGTAATTTAATTCACTAAACCCATTGATAAAAGATACTTTCTGGACCTCGAATAACGCACTTCTGTTTTTCTCGATGAATCAGAGTTTTTTCACAAATGTTTTTCTCAGCCCCCTAACGGACTAAAGATTCACTACTTCCTGGAAAACTTCTACATTTAGTAAGCATTAAATCTCTGCAAATGAAATGGATGTTTATTGAGGGTAGGTTTAACGATTGACTCCCTTTTATCGAAAAATATAAAATGGAGTTTTGTTACTTTCAAATACCTTGATTGAAGAAATAATGGATTACTCATTTTTATTGGCCAAACTGTGGGAATCCATTGTCCAGTCCGAAAGCAATAAAAAGTAACCGAAAGGAATTGTTGAAAAAGTTTTTCATTTGAGAGATATGTCACGTTTTGTTATTTTCCAAATTATTATTGATTAATCTTTTGCATGATGTAGTTGGCACTCTTTGGAGTAAACAAAAAATTTGTCTAAATTGCAATTAGACTTTTGTCAACTTGGACAAAAGTCTAATATATATATAATACACACACACACATATATATAAATATAATATGCATATATATATATATACATATACATATATATATATATATATATATATATATATATATATATATATATATATATACATATGTGTATATTATTAACAGAAAAAAGAAACATTATAATAAACAATTATAAGCTAATATCAAAAAAATGTATCTACATAAAGCAAAATTCAAAGACTCTTTACAATACACAACAGGCGAAAATGGATGTGTAACAAATGAGTATGAAGGAGAGGGGAAGGCTAGAATCTGAACAGTTTTGTTTCAACTTTAGTTTAAGGCATAAATAATTGTTATAATTTCCCTCCTTCACTACCGGACTCCAAAAAACTTAGCTTTGTCAATTTATGAGGTTTTTGTGGTAAGTGGGTAGGTAATTTCATTGGAAACAAATATAATTGTTCAGTAACTGTACTAAACTAATGGGGAATAGGACAAAGAGGAGGCTATGATAGAGCTAAGATGAAAAAGTTGAAACTTTAGATCACTGGAATAAATACCTCATCTCTTTCATCTGCTGTAGCTTTCAACTTCATAGAGAGCTCACTTTTCTCATAAAGTAAATCATCTTTGTCTTGTTGAAGTTTGTTTACTGTATCTTTCAGCATAGTAACATTTGATTTATCTAAACAAAAAATAATGGACACACTTAGACAAATATATAATTAAATAATCTGAATCCCAGGAATTGCTTGATCTTAGTGTTGTTTACCCAGAAGCAAACTGAAGACATAGAATGTTAACTTTTCATACATTTTTTTTGAAATTTTTATTTTTCTGGGAATAATGGATCATTTTCTCATTTAGAAAACAAAGTGATGGGGAAAATCATTACAAAGATCTAATAGGTAATTAAGCAGAATTTATATTCAAAGGGAAGAAACTGAATGCATTTAACTTGAGTTAATATTCATTCTATTATTGAAATGTTGGGCATGTTACATGAAAATGCTTAAGATTTAAACAAACATCAAAACTATTCATAATAATTGGCACTCAGAAACTAAAAATATATTATCTTCCACTTTACTCATAAACAGTTGAAGATATTATTCTGTAACCTGTTTCAATTGATTACTCACATTAAGGGGAGGACTAAGGTAAAATAAAAAAGTGAAATTTATGCCAAAAAAGGAGTGGCACGTTACAACTAATTTTGGTTAACAAGTAATCCAATCAAGTAGGAACAACAACACAACACAAACAAAACTTTTCTTTTAAAAACATTTTAGCCAAACATAAACTAAGGGCAAGTCAATTTATACTATGCATTACGATTGATTTACCACTCTAAATATATAAATTAATTAAAAAAATTATGCCTGTTTATTAACTATTTTCTAATATTTATTAAGAATTAGTTCTATACTGCCCCTGATATGATTTAAATTTCATTTATTTAAATGATATAATTAATTAATAAAATAAATGCAATATAAACTAAAAACTATTCTTATACATCACCTGAAGCCATATCAGTACGTAATTCTTTTAATTTGTTTTGCAAACTCAAAGTGATTTGTTTTTCATTTTTTAAAGATGTTTCTATTTCAGATAGTTGTTTCTTTAACTTTACAGTTGAATCTTGACGTCCCTAGAAAAAAACAAAAACATATATATTTTATTAAAAATAAAAGTATCATATATTGATTATGATGAATATTCAGATTTGAGAGCCAAAGGGTAAAGACCAGTTACATAAGTATTTTTTTTTAAATTATGTTAATAAATAGAGGTTCTTTTATTGTTGTAATATAAATCATGAAAATAATTTAATATTAAAATAAAAACTCTTTCATTACATCCTAGCTTTACTTGAATAAAACATTAATAATTGAAGATCAATTACAAATAATGTACTAAATATCTAGGCGCATGGTAGTGCGCCAGGCCAAGTTTCGGCCTAAGCATACTGTGTGTATATTACAGGAGGTCTTAGAGCCGATATTTACCCTCTCATAACTATCAACCAGGTAAAGATAAAGTTATGAAATTTTACACAGGTATTATACTACTAGATGTGAGTAAAACTGGATATTTTCATAATTCTACATCGAATAGTTTCTGAGATATTAGCGATCGAAAATCGGGATTTATAGGACTCACTGACTCATCAAAATTATTAGTCACTTCCCATGATCCATCGGAAAGCCATCATTCCCTCTGAAACTCATCATGTGGGGTATCAAATGAGTCGTCTTGGCAAGGAGAACCTATTTTTGATGTTTCAAGAAACGTTTCGACGCATCTTAACAACAACAGGTGTGACTTCTTTCTTAACCCTTAATTAGTGGCGTCGGGTCATATTGACCCGAAGGTATTTATTAATTCAATTTTTGCTTTTGAACTCATTATAATTGTCTTCCCTATTCATTGTAATCTCCTAGAACTGCTTTTGTCAAGTTTCAGTATTAGTGACATCTTCGTCAAAGGAGTATTTTTGTGTCTATTTGACCCGACGCCAGTGTTTGTGTACTAACACGTGAGGCCATTATGACCCGATGCCAGTGTTTACGGCCTAAAATTTGTAAGACGTAATTTACCATTTTGAAAGTATTTTCACTCTTTTTAATGGCTAAATTTAAATTATTTAGTACTTTTGAGGAAATATTGGCCTTATTTAAGAGGCAGGAACGGTAAGAAGGGGAATATGTTGTAGAAAGAGGTTCAGATGAAGGGGGAGACGTAGTTCATCAAAGTGACCACGTTAGTAATTCTACTTCATCGGTGGAGATTGGCGATCAATGTGAAACCACCTTTTTTATCAAAGGACTTCAATAAAGTTTGTCTAAGATATCAATGAATCCTGGAGTGAAAAAAATAACCAGCTATGATGACTTTTTAATTCTACTAAAGGGAGAATAGCCGCCAATAACCAAATGTGTACGAAATATAATGTTGGGCTATGAACCAAGAAATGGTGTTTCACTATATTTTTTCATTTGATCAATCTCAGCGCTATAAATGCGTATGTTGTTTACAAAACCGTCACTGGATTCTGGAAAGCAGATGGTAGGAGGAGCTTAGGCTTAGGTAGTCAAGAAAAGGCTTAGGTAGTCAAGAATTATGGCATCTGTCGGTCGCAAATTCTTTTTTTACCTAGGCCTCTCAAACAAAAGATTAATATATGTATGGAAAAACAAGGTTTGATGGTTATTCAGCAAAGAAATAAAGATGAAGCAGGAGAATTAAGCAAACAGAAAAGGAAAATGTGTAGCTTTTGTCCTTCCACTAAAGACAAGAAATATTCTCCATTTTGTGCCAAATGTGTATATAAGGATTATGCCTCACTTGCTTGCAATTAAATTTCAATTTTGTAAACAAACAACGCCGTCATTTTCATTCCGAACTACTTTTTTAACGATTTTTTTTATGTAAATTTTGATAACTATTGTATTATATTAATAAATGACCCGTATTTCAATAAATATTTGTGTTTATAATTATTTTTTTAAAATTACATTACCCAAAATATCAATTTAGAATTCGGGTCACTGGTGACCCGACGCCACAAGCTATGGAAGAAAAGGCAGGCCACTTACTAAGGATTAAATGTTGTGAATAAAGTCGTAGGGGTTAACTGCATAATATACTTGAAAGCAGATTCTAAGTTTTTCAAAGTCGAGTCATTTAAATTACAAAGTTTAGGATCACAAACCCAAAACGTATCGTCTTTGTTCTTATCTTTTTCTTGAAGGCCTTCTACACTTTCCCTATCACTTAATCTTTATCCTCGGGAATTAGGTTCCTGTGTTTTACAGTGAAATAGTTTAGTTAAGAGAGCAATCAATTTGTCCTCTAGAGTACTGTCATCTGGAAGAGCATCTAACTTTTCTAGTCTAGTGATTAGATGTAGATAGGTATGCTACTTATTGGTATCAAATAACAAGCAGTAAGGAGAACTTTATGCAGAATCCAAAGACCCTTGTTTTATATGAAGTACGAAAGCCAGTAGGTAAGCGGCAACTAAATTTTAATTAATACTTAGAAAAAAGTAATGAGATCCCCCCAAAAAACATAAATGTGAAATAGAGGCCAAGTTCCTCTCCAAATAAACACTTCCCTCCCCAAAAAGCGAGAAATGTCCCCTCCTAAACCCCCCCCCCCCCCCAAAAAACCCTTACCATCCTACACTCCAAAAAAGTAGTATGAATTAGTGTATTAAGTGAACCATATTTTCTACCAAAAATATTTGCCAATACTGCCAATAGTTCTTTACTTAGAAGACCTATTAGTTTCTTACTAAGAACAGTAAAGACACTTCAACTGACCTTTAAAAACAACAATAAAAATACTTATATCCAGTAACTAAAATATCACTTTCCTCAACCAGGTATATTCTTAAACTTGGCAATGTTTAGTTTTCTCTCTAAAGATAATTTCAGCACAAATAAAACATTGCCAAGTTTAAGAATATACCTGGATGAGGAAAGTGATATTTCAGTTACTGGGTATAAGTATTTTTATTGTTGTTTTTAAAGGCCATTTGAAGTGTCTTTACTGTTCTTAGTAAGTAACTAATAGGTCTTCTAAGTAATGAACTATTGGCAGTATTGGCAAATATTTTTGGTAGAAAATATGGTACACTTAATACACAAATTCATACTACTTTTTTGGAGTGTAGGATGGTAAGGGTTTTTTGGGGGGTTTTAGGAGGGGATATTTCTCGCTTTTTGGGGAGGGAAGTGTTTCTTTGGGGAGGGGGAGGAACTTGGCCTCTATTTCACATTTATGTTTTTTGGGGGATGTCTTATTCGTGGAGTTGACATGAAAAATGTTTATCTTTTAAGAAAAATAATGTTCTATATTCTATAAAATGATATATTATTTTTGCATGTTATATGAATGAGAATGAGATTTATATTTTAATTTAATCATGTATTCTTTGTATGTTTGAGAGAGTTAGAGAGGGAAGTGTGAGAGAGAAACATGGAACAAATGATTTTCAATTCTAAATAATATATATTTAAAAAAAAGTTAATCCAATGTAGGGAGCATGGTTTGTCACAAATAATTTGTTCGAAGCCCTGATTTTTAGTTGATCTCAAATTAAAAAGAAAAAAACAACTAGAATAATTATTCTAAAGTTTTAACAAGAATATATTATTATAACTAATGAATCCTCCCATAATTGACAAAGCATATAAGCAAAATGAGTTGAAGGAATGAACAATTTTTTTTTGTTGTTGTATTTTAAGGTGGAAAAATGTAGAATGTTTTTAAAGTAATGTCAGTTACAAAATAGGTAAAAACATACATATCAAAGGAGATATATAACTTGGAATGAGTTTTAGACAAATAATGCCAACTAAAAATTAACAAAAAAAAACTAAGTTTAATCTTTGAGATCAATAAACCCCTGGTTTTAGTTAGACAGGGAAGCTAGTTGAGTAAGAGTAATATTGCAGCACAGAAATGAGAGTGAATGGCCAAGATAGGAATTTAAAAAAATGGCGCATAGGCAGGGTTATTTCCATATATATATATATATATATATGAAAAAAAAATTAAGAATGGAAGGAGTCCACTAAAAATATACATTTTTATTAAATAACAATTTTTAGAATAAATACTAAATGACTGCAGAAAATAACTAATAAAGAAACATTTCGGAAAATAAAAATCATAACAAAATTAATTGTTGGATGTTATTTCAATTAAACGGCCAAATATTTTCCAAAATATACTTATTACAGCAATTCAACATTTTTCCATCCCACATATTGTTTAAAAAAAAAAAAAATCTTCCTAATAAATTTATCATGATCAAAACTGAGACATGTCAAATGCCAAAAACCCCTAAAATTATTAATATTGAAACGTCCTAGTGGTCTACAAATGTTTAAATAAACACCTTTGATTATAGAAATAGACGACAATACATACCGAATCAAGCTTTTTAACTTTTAGCCATTCTGATGTTTCATCTTCACAAGAGTTCAGTAATGTATCTATAAGGAGTTGAATTTCAGATCTAGAGAATTCAGCTTTACGGATCAGAGACAAAATGGAGTTAACATTGATATCCTGTTTTTCAGAACCTAAAAAAAAGACTATTTTAGCAACATAATAATATGTTAGAGAAAGAATATACAAAATATTGTGGAAAATACCTGTTACTTTACGGGTAATAGACAAAGCTTCTGTCTTCTTTTTGTCATTCTTAATTTCTATTTTAATTTTTTTTTCGTTTTCTTTTGGAAAAGTTATAGGAAGTTGAGGCTCGGACTCAGGCTGTTTTTCCGGGACTTTCACTTTAATCTTTTTATCAGGAACTTTCTTTGCAGCTGTTTCTATTGCAGGAACTGGAGTGGGTGCAGTCGATTCTTCTTTCTCTGAAGTTTGAGCTTTTGGTTTCATAGCAGTTTTGACCACTACTTCGACTTTCTTGTTAACGACCATGTCTTTTGTGGGCTGTATAATCTATAACAATTTGAAAAATCAGGAGTATTAATTCGTTCACTTACTTGAGTATTAAAATTTAAACATTACTAGTAGTAGTGAGTAATTTATTTCGAAGCAATATTCAATTTTAACAGCTTAATTGTGAGTGGAAAGTAATATAAACTCCAATTTCATATTACTTTTACAATTAAAGCCTTAGAAAGGACAGACAATTTTCAACAATTACACTTACTACAACACAATTCTAAAAAATTAGAAAAAAAAATTGTAATGTTTATATAGAATATAAAAAACAAGTCAATTTTCTTTTCTACATCCAAATCAAAATAAACTCACTATCTGTAAAAATTCTGAATACTTTAATGACTATTTATAATAACAGAAACCCTCCATCTGAACCTATAGATAACTTTTCGCCCGGAGGACGCAGTTTGGAGACTTCTGCCCCAAATTAGAATGCTAATATATAATAAATACAAATTATATTTCTTCATAGATGGTAAATTGAAAGTTAAACGAAAAAAAAAAGAATGTTCTTTAATATACAATTTGTGTGCTACTAAAATACAAATCAAACCAAGAATAAAGAAGTAATAAAGAACACTTGGAAAGAATAGGAGAAACGAGGTGTGAATAATTATTTAAGATACTCGTGCACGTGTGTTCCAAATTTAATATTGTGTATGTGAGCATATTTTCATCAAATAAAATATTTCCATAATTTTATTACTTTTGTTAAGTATCATCTACTTTGTGCAGATCTTCACTCTCGATTTCATTTTGTTATAGCTATTAATAACTTGTTATTGCGACCTTGCAGTGGTATTGGTTCAGATAATGACCTCTGGCCACTTTGAAACCTTAAGAGTACAGGTTCGAATCTACTCTGAGTTGGGTAACCTTCTTCCAGTAGAGCAAGATGCCCTTAATTCACCATGAGAATTCAGAAAAAGCGCAAAACAGTAGATTTTCTGTTTTGCCCTTACTACGAATTTGTGCGCACAACATAATACAAAAAAAAAAAAAAAATACAAACCTCCTTAGGTGCTTCTATTTCCTTAGTTTCCTTTTTCTCTTCTACTTCCTCCACCAAGTGCTCTAGCTTTTTATCTTTTACTTTTTTAGAATTCTTCTTAGGCTTTTTCTGCTTAGTTTTATCACAAGTAGATCGGGATTGATCCAAGTATTCCTTTATCAGCTTTCTACGATTAGCTTTTGCTTCGTCAAATGAATCTTCTTTGATAGAGGAAAATGACAATATTGCATAGACTATTAATGAAGCAATAAGGGAGAAAATGCCGCATAAAACCCCAATTTGCATGTCCATAATCATCCTGGGAAAATATAAAAAACATTATTTTTTTAACGTCTATTATTATTAACTAAGAATTTTAGGGCTGGTTATTTATAGGTTACCACCCATTTCTAGCCAGGATAGGGCTGATGCCTTTTCTTTTTTCTAAAGAAAAGCCACCACCCCACAGTGGGAATCGAGCCCATGACCCTTGGCACAGAGTATTAACACTCACGGCCACCAGGCCTCCAAAAAAAAAACATTAGAAACTGGTAAAATCTTTAAAGAATAATCCAACATCAATTGAACAAAAATTACTTATTATTATTAGAATCTGTAATAGCAAGAGATGCCTAAAACCTGCTCTTCATAATTAAAACGTTAAAAGGCAAGAAAACATATTCCTAGAAAAAACAAAGTTTTCAATAAATTTGTGACTGTCTCATAAATTGCCTAAAATAGAGACAGTAAACGTTATGGTCACATTTTGCAAATATAAAATTCAGTTTCCAACATGAAACCATATACTTAGGGGAAAAAACCTAATCAATCATTCAAAAATCACATGGGATCAAAATATTTTTGTACAAGAAAACAATCACTGAGTATTTCCCCAAAACTGCTATAATAATTCTTATAAACAATAATCAAGGATTTAACATGTTGTATTGTTGGTTGTACTACACCATTTATGATCTCACAACAAATAAGATTTAATAAGGTTTTAATTAAGATCAGTTTGGCTATCAACAATAAAACAATTTTTTTTTTAAGACATCATTTAAGGATTGGATATTATTTTTGTTTAAAAAAAAAGAGAACATTACTAATAAATACAATAAGGGACCAACAGTATATAAAAATGAATTTCAAAACATGTAACGTTGGAAGTTAAACTTGAATAAACATGATTGAAATTAAAGAAAGTTTTCAGTATGATGACAAATATTACTTGGAACTTTTTACACAAAATTCAATGAGCAGTTGAATCTACTCCCTACAAGACATAGTAGTTGATATATTATACAAACTATTAAAATAATTCAAAAGTGCTACATAATTTCCATACTTCATTTCATATGACTTTAGACTCCAAAACAATGAAAGGTTATGGAACGTTTATAAGGACCTAACTAGGGCTGATAATGTTGGCAAATCTATCCATTATTACTGAAAAACATAAGAAAAAAAAAAAAAAAAAAACCTATTGAGAAGATAGTTAAAAACATCAATTAAACATCAACCTTTTCCATAGAATTGTTGACGCCAAAATATATACAAATGTCGACCCAGAGGCTAAGGAATGAACCAGATTCAACTGGTCTTAAACAAGACATTTTTAGTCAAAAACTAGTTACTTATAGGCTAGCTAACAAAGTATCAAATTAAACAAAATATTACTATTCCAAAATTATCATGCATCTAAATTACATAATTACATGTATGTATGTGTATATATATATATATATATATATATATATATATATATATATATAAATTTATTCAAAGGTCTATTACACATATAAAATATAAACTGACAGAATCATGAGAACAATCTGCATACAAATACAAGCTAACATAGCAGTAGATTTACTTAAAAGCATAGGAAAAATAAATGCCCTTAAAATGTCCCAATTACATGATTCACCAACATAGAATGCTTTCACCAAAAGCATTTCAGCTATCACATAATTCATAGGCATATATAAAATAAAAGAAATCCCACCAAGGAAAAATGTAATGATAAGAAACATAAGAAAAGTGTTATCACTTTAAAGTACCAAATTTTATAATTCATTAATACATAAAACATGTAAAATGTCAGTTCACATGTACATAACATATAAGCTAGAATACAATCGTTTAATTTTGTATTACATAAATGAATATCTTAAAAACATCTATAGTTTTATAAAAAAAAAACAAAAAAAAAACATAATATATAATAGCTTACCTACATGCGAGTGTTCATTTCAAATAAACGAAAACCTTTATATCTCACTTCAAGGCGAAACTGTTAGTAAAAGTTGTGCCCAATAAAACTGCTTACTTATGTGATAAATTCTTAATCTAAAATATCATAGATAAATAAACGACAACCAACCCAAAGATGATCATCAATGACAACCGGTCCCAAAGTTCGGCCACGTATAAATACAATAACCTTTCCACAGATAAAACATAATAATCGATATATACGAAAGATATACTTAATTCACTTGTAATTAAGAAATACTTTTCTAGTTCTTCCATTAATTTAATACTTTTTCATTAACCATATTGGGTTTGGACAACTCCACGGGACAAAAATTAAATTTATGAGAACTCTGAATAACATTAGGAATTTAATAGATCCCGAAGAAAATTATCTCATCTAGAGTCGGCTATGAAAAAATATACTTGGAATCAAATTAAATATATTAAAATTGTTTTTAAAAGTCGAATGATTGCCTTCTAGTCGTGATCTTTTCTACTTAGGCACGTTAAATATATTTTTTTAAGGACACCTCCTCAAAGTTTTGTTTATTAGTAATATTTATTTTAACTGTTCTCTAAAACTATTACCAACCATCTTTAATGTTTTTTTTAACAACATATAAATAAATATTAATATATTGTAGAAACTCTGCAAATGCGAAATATAAAAAACATTTCTGAATAATTTGCTCACATTTCGGAACATATTTCTCAAGCTTAGCTGCTTTTATAATAATACGATTTTTTTCTCACTTAATTCTCTATCAACTGACTAGACAACTACAATACGAACCGCACAAACACTTCAACAACAAAGTCGCTGAATACACTGACTAACGTACTCCCGACGAAATCCCAATGGACAGCCACGAAACGAATCCTATCCCATCCAAATCCATCACATTCTCTCCGTCGAGATGATAACAGCTGATCTAAAAAAGACACCGAAATTTCCGAAACTTTTGCATCCCACCTTTCCCAAGTATTCCGTCCACACGAATCCATCGAAAACCCTATCCATTCTTTAAATGTAGCCGAATTCCCAGACTCAGCCCTACTGCTTTCTCCTCCTCCTTCATCCTTCATGAAGTTTCCTTAGTGGTCCACAAACATCAAAACTGTAAGGAACCAGGATCCGATCTTATCACCTTCTCAATCTTAAAACGCATACCTAGAAAAGCTATCCTAATCCTAACCTATTATATAATGCAGTCCTCAGAACAACCTACTTTCCCGACTCCTGGAAATTATTAACCATTAAAATGATCCACAACCCCCCAAAAACAGTACTTTATCCTTTGTCTTTTCACCTTATCACCCTCCTTCCCATTATGAGTAAAATCCTTGAAAAGCTTCTCCTCAAACGTCTTATGTCCATTCTTCAACCCAGCTTCCCTTCCTACCAATTTGGTTTTCGAATATTCTATTCCACTTGATGTCGCTCAAGTATTTGATAGGGTGTGGCACCAGGGCTTACTTTTTAAACTAAAAAAAATCCCCCCTCAACCTGTTACTTTATAGAGCGGCCCCTACACGGTCAGTAATAATGACATTACCTTATCAAAATGACAGTAATAATGATAGTGTAAGGTGGACAAAGTTGGAATGACGAACAGTAATGATGTGAATCCGGATTTTATGATCTCGGCTTCATCATTACTGAAGGTGGAGGGGATACTGTCATTAGTAATGATGGTGAAGGGAGCGCTACATCATTAATCCGTCATTACTCAGTCTATCTCGAGCTGTAACTAGGTGAAAGAGATGCAAAGGTTAAACTAGATTGGGTTCGTTGCATTGAACGAAGATTATGATCTTTGAGTTACTTCCACGAAACCAAACTATTACTAGTTACGTTTCCTTCAATTCATAACTTCGGCTGAAGGTAGCCAGTGAAGAAAAACGACTAGAGTTGACAAATAGGAAACGTCTAATATTCCAACATGGCAAAGCTTTGCCTAATGTCTCTTTAAGGGCTCGGCAGCACTCATTGAGTTTCGGCTGGGAGGATTTACCTCAAGCACCCCATTCGCCTGACGTTGCTCCTTCGAATTGCAATTTCTGCTTGCTCCAAAATTTTCTGCAGGAGAAATCCTACACTACAGAAGATTGCATGAAAAGGGGTCTTACATTTCCTTGGGACATCAAGGGATTGATGTTTTGAAAAATAAATTAATTTCGTTTAGAGCCTTCTTCTCAAATTCAGGAAAATAAATGTGCTTTAGCTCCACCCGAGAAAACTATGTAATGTACTGTATAACATACACTCTTCTTTTTCGTACATAACAACCCCGGCATCGCGAACGCCTGTGGACACTTTTTTGTCAGTTTAGTCATCGCTTAAGCATATTTATGCTAAAAAGAGATTTTGAACCTTCCGAGTCGTGGGGAAACGGCATTCGCTAATGGCGGTAATTGTATTTAATCCCCCCAAAAAACTAACGTTGAAAAACAAGGCAAAGGTGGAGGCCTCTCCCAAAAACAGTTTGCCTATGAAAGTTATGATATCATAGAATTGGGCTAAGTTATGGGCTCTACACGGTCAGTAATAATGACATTACCTTATCAAAATGACAGTAATAATGATAGTGTAAGGTGGACAAAGTTGGAATGACGAACAGTAATGTTGTGAATGCGGATTTTCTGATCTCGGCTTCATCATTACTGAAAGTGGAGGGGATACTGTCATTAGTAATGATGGTGTAGGGAGCGCTACATCATTAATCCGTCATTACTCAGTCTATCTCGAGCTGTAACTAGGTGAAACAGATGTAAAGGTTAAACTAGATTGAGTAGAAAGGGCAAACAATAAGATGAATTGAAATGTATGACTCTACCTTGGTAACATTATAGTTATAAAATAGTTATAAAAGTAATATATATATATATATATATATATATATATATATATATATATATATATATATATATATCAAAGTAACGAATCCGCATTAAGTCTAATTAAAATATATCATAGAATAAAATATATATAGTCATCTATAAGGTACCAACAACTTTTCACATTCGTTACTTTGCATTTGTATTGACGATATAAAATAGGTTGAAAGTGCTTTATTTTTTACATCGACTTTAGAAAATAATGTTGACGTGATTCTTTTACCAATTCATTTGTCTTATAGAGTAGATTAGAAGAAAATATAATCGTTAAACTATAATTTATATTTCGTCAAATATATTCAAAAATATGCTTACGTTTTCAAGCAAACTAGTATTATACATTTTTTTTACACCAAAAATAATAGCAGATTTAAAATCAGCACCCCAAGAAACCCTAACGTGGTGAATAATATTGAAAACAAAAAATAATGATTTTTCCCAGTCTGGAAGAGAATAAAAATTTGTAAGCGAAAAAGTAATGTGACGTTTTGAAATTCAATATCTCCCCTGAGATAATCCGATTTTTACGTCATTGAAATCTTTCAAAAGAAGAAAGACTCCTTTTTCTAACCATATAAATGACTATTGTATTATCTCAAAAGGTACTTGCGAAAAATGGTTATCCAAATAAAAATAAAATGTAAACTTTTTTGCACATAACCTCGGTCCCAGAACACTTGGAAACGCCCCGATTGGAAGGATATGTGTCATATTAAGGCCTTTACGAACATTTCACATGTTTTTTTGTGGCTAGTGTCGCAATTATAGCTACACAAGCGACTTTGCGAGGATCCATTATTAACAAAACGCTTGTCACGGAGATCACAATGCATTCTGAAGAAAAGTAATGACATTAAAAATGATCCGTGGAATGACGGTGTAAGGTGTACATTGTAATGATGATATGGAATGACGAGAGTTGAATAGTAATGACATCACTGATAATGCCATTATTAATGACCGTGTAGGGGCCGCTTAATGATACCCTCTCACTTATTGGTTGGAATTGCACAAATAAGTGAAATAAGTGAGAGGGTATTATTAGGTTCTTGACAAGGTATTAAGAGCCTATAACTTGGCCCAATACTATGATATCATAAATTTCATAGGCAAACTGTTTTTGGGAGAGGCCTGGAACTTCGCCTTGTTTTTCAACGTTAGTTTTTTGGGGGATATCAGTACTTTTTTTGAGTGAGTTTTGGGTTGGCCATGCGACACCTATTTTCTGCAACTAGAAAAGCAAAAAAAGTCCGTCACGCAGGAGCTGCATAACTAAGCACTTTCCTCAGAATTTTTGTAGTGTAGACTACATTACTAAATAATTTGCTGTAAATAACCTAGTATATAAATAAAATAAAAACGTGAATACTTCTGCTAATTTACATTTCTTATGAGAACTGTTCAATTATTAATTTTGTAAATAATTTGCTTTCTGCGTAATGTTTATACATGATACTGTACGACTTAATAAATACACAAAATCTTCATTTTCCGTCTTTTGATCACACGCAGGAACAGGATAGAGTCTCTCTAGTGGGAGATAGCGCTCCTCGTGGCGGCTTTGGGAACCTACGTCTGGCAGGCAATTCTAATGAAACAGAGTTAAAAGTAAACCCTCCTTTCCAATAGACCGATTTACTTCATTTTTACAACACTTCTTTCTCATGAGATACCCACGACGTATACCACGTTTCGTTACAATACAGCAGAAATTACGACCGGTATGATAACATTAGTACTTTAGGTCCGGAGTAAACCCCCCCCCCCCTCCAAATAACCCGATTTAGTTTATTTTTACAAACCATTTTTCTCTGTTGATTACCACCACGAATACCGAATTTCGTTTAAATGTAACAAAAATTACGGCTGGCAGTGGCAAATTGGTAATGTGGGTCCGGAGTAACCCCCCCCTCCTAATGAACCAATTTAGTTTATTTTTATAACGTATTTCTCTCTTTAGACCAAAATACCGAGTTTCGTTGAAATATAACAAAAACTACGGCTGGCATGGTCAAATTAGTGTTTTGCGTCCGGGGTAAACCCCCCCTCCCGGTGGACCGATTTTGATGGTTAACGAACTCGTTCAATCGTTTGCTAATTGAACGCTATATACCACGTTTCGTAAAGAAAAAACAAAAACTCTGGCCGCTATCGTGTTTACAGACACACACACACACACACACACACACACACACATATATATATATATATATATATATATATATACATATATACAGGGTGTCCCAGTATATTTGTCCACCCCCTTTTCCTCCTAGAGTTGTTGGAATTTCGAAATGAAACTTGGTAGGTCTTAGTTATGTTGCATGAGGTTTCTTTTAAAGGTTTAGTTGACTTTGTAACATTCTCCAGTTTTTCTCCAGCGCATCTAACTCTTGATTTTCTAATGGCGGCAGGTATTTTTTATGACGAATTCTGATAGAAAATTTAATTTTAAGACTAATTTATTCTGAGACATCTTTTGATCCGACGCACCATTTGCGCGAAAAATATCGCCCTTTTGTAGACAAATTCCTATTTATCACTGAAACCAAGTCTTTTACGTAAAAACATCTCGATACAAACGTTGTAGCCTATTAATTTTCCTTTCAGATGATACCAAGATCAAAGTTGTAGGTTTAATATTTAACGGGAAATTATGAATGAAAAATATACCTTAAAAGTTTTAAAAAGTAACAATTCAGAAAATCGATATGAATAGAAAAAAAGTAGCTGACATAAACAATATAAAAAAAGTATTTATTTACTTTATGAAAAAAAGTATATAAAAATTATTATAAAACAGAACAGAATAAATTTATTTTTCCATATGAAATTACTATATCATAAAACTAAAAAAAAATTTGCCTTTGTTTTCATTCATAATACCCCGTTAAATATTTAATCTACAACTTTGATCTTGGTATCATCTGAAAGGAAAATTAATAAGCTACAACGTTTACATTGAGGTGTTTTTACGTACAAGGCTTGGTTTCAGTGATAAATAGGAATTTGTCTACAAAAGGGCGCTATTTTTCAGTTTTTTGCGTTTTACGCGCAAACGGTGCGTCGGATCAAAAGATGTCTCGGAATAAATTAGTCTTAAAATTAAATTTTCTATCAGAATTCGTCATAAAAAATACCTGCCGCCATTGGAAAATCAAGAGTTAGATGCGCTGGAGAAAAACTGGAGAATGTTACAAATTCAACTAAACCTTCAAAAGTAACCTCATGCAACATAACTAAGACCTACCAAGTTTCATTTAGAAATTCCAACAACTCTAGGAGGAAAAGGGGGTGGACACATATACTGGGACATCCTGTATATAAATTTTAACGGGGGTCATTTTCGGTGTCTACTAGGTAGGATCGATAAAGATTTGAAGAAATTTTTCTAAAATTCCATCATGAGTCCAACCTCAATAGCTACTTTCCTTCGGAGGAAAGTGCTAATAAAGTAGAAACGAAATAAGTCATATTAAAGTGTATTAACACAAATCTGTAACTGTTCGGGTTCACAGTTTCGAACCCGTGACCTCTGAACTGTGAGTCCCAGGCGACTTTGACCTAGCCTATAACACTCCCAGGATCAAGACCTACCTTTGTACCATTTTTGGTCAAAATAGGTCATACAGTGTGGATTTGTACAAGGAAGAAACATGCAGACTGACAGCTGATAGACGATTTTGACCTAGCCTATGACCCTCCCCACATCAAGACCGACGATTATGGCTATTTTGGTTAAAATCGGTCATACAGTGTGGACTTTTATAAAGAACAAACAGACAGACAAACCGCCGATAAACAATTTTGACCTAGCCTATAACCCTCCCCACATCAAGACCGACCTTTGTGGCTATTTTTGTTAAAATCGGTCATGCTTTGTGGACTTTTATAAAGAACAAACAGGCAGACAAACCGCCGATAGACAATTTTGACCTAGCCTATGACACTCTCCAGATCAAGACCTACCTCTGTGCCAAGTTTAGTCAAAATCGGTCACACGATCTGGATTTTTATAATGAACTAACATACTGACAGCTGATTGACGATTTTCACCTAGCCTATGACACTCCCCGGATTAAGACCTACCTGTTTGCCAAGTTTAGTCAAAATCTGTGAAACGGTCTGAATTTGTATATGGAACAGACAAACATACAGACAGACAGCAGGTATACGATTTTGACCAAGCCTATATGCCTCTAAATGTTTCTTAAAACATCAAATATAGATTCTCCATACCGAGACAATTCATTTGATACCCCAGATGATGGGTTTCGGACAGAATGATGGGTTTCCGAAGAAAGTACAAAACTGGCACCCCCCTCCCGGAAGCGAAGTCAAATAAAGCCTTTCAGGATTTTTCGATTTTTTCATTTAATAACACCCAAATGACTATCATCCTGCAAAATTTCAAGTCTCTAGCTTCTTGGTAAGTACCTAATAATTTTGATAAGTGAGTGAGTCTTATAAATTCCGATTTTCTATTGCTTATATCTCAGAAACTATTCAATTTACAGTTATGAAACTTTCCAGTATTAATTATATCTATTAGAATAATATCTGTGTAAAAGTTATGAGAGGATGAAAATCGCCTCTAAGACCTCGTGTAATATATACACACAGTGTCCTTTGGCCGGAACTTGGCCTGGCGCACTACCGTGCGCCTAGACTTGTTTAAATACATTTTCATTTTAGCGTGGTTCCTCCCTCCCCCATAGGGAGCAAACCCGCTTATGAGGTTGACCTCTTGACGCAATCCGGAAGTAAGACTAGAAAATTTTATGTTTGAGAACCTACAGATCACGAATATAACGGTGGTTCAAATTTGTATATATTTGTATATATATATATATATATATATATATATATATATGTGTGTGTGTGTGTGTGTGTGTGTGTCAGTTCGCGCTCCTACCGTTTCAAAAATGGTCCGATTTTGGCTCAAAAATCTTTCGTCTAATTTGAAAGGTCAAGTTCGTTAACCAGCAGAATCCGTCCACCGGACCATGGGTTTCGGATCGAAGTTTGCGCGAAAAAAATCGTAACGCTTACGTATTCGAGTTCGCATGCTTGCAGGTACTCCTTTTATAGGTTTCTTAACTTAGGAAAACGAATGAAAAGATTTGTAAAGCGATATTTGTAACCTTTTACGAGAAATATTAATACAAATAATTTTTGAAACTACTTTTCAGTTTGGGTATTCGTAAAAGATTGATACAGTTGCATTTTGTTCCAGACAATTGACATCCATCTAATCTAACATGATTAAATTTTGGTTCCGTTTGGAGTTAAGGAAATACAAGAAATAAAATATTTCCTTAACAGACATGAAAAGGTTTGGGATTTTCGTATATCCTCTTTTAGACTTCGTCGCTGGATAAGTTCATCTCCTCCTGTAACAACAAATTTTCCCCGGCATTACAGACGGCTTCCTCCGGTGGTACAGTGATGCTTGTTCATTATCAGAAAGCAAAATTTCGTTGATGCTCGGACCCATGGCCCTTTCCACGCCGTGGGTTCTTTATTAAGGACTTTTACATACCCGCGCATGCGCATGTTTACAAATATAGTTTTTTACGCTAGGTTTCTTAACCTGCATAACAGTGAAATTTAGTGCTTAATAATTTCTTCCTAGTTGAGAGCGACTTTTTTTTAACGGATTCGTGTTTATTGTATCAAAGTACCTCATAGAGCAACCAGCGAACAAATCAGTGAGAAGGCCCCTAAACTTCACAATTACCCTGAAATTCCCAAATACCCTAAATTCATTGTTCTCTGCAAGAAAAATATCTTAAATTTGTTTTCCTTCTTAGATGCCCCTTTTAGCACTTTCCTCCGAAGGAAAGTAGCTATTGAGGTTGGACTCATGACGGAATTTTTGAAAAATTTCTTCAAATCTTTATCGATCCTACCTAGTAGACAGCGAAAATGACCCCCGTTAAAATTTATATATATATATATATATGCATATATATATATATATATATATATATATATATATATATATATATATATATATATATATGTCTGTAAACACGATAGCGGCCACAGTTTTTGTTTTTTCGTCACGAAACTTGGTATATAGCATTCAATTAGCAAACGATTGAACGAGTTCGTTAACCAACAAAATGGGTCTACCGGAAGGGGGGGTTTACCCTGAACCCAAAACACTAATTTGACCATTTCAGCCGTAATATTTGTTATATTTCAACGAAACTTGGTATTCGTAGTGGTAATATAGAGAGAAAAGTGAGATATAAAAATGAACTAAATCGGTTCATAAGGAGGGGGGGTTTACTCCGGACCGACAATACCAATTCGCCACTACCAGCCGTGATTTTTGGTGTATTTCGACGAAACTCGGTATTCATAGTGGTAATCTACAGGTAAATATGTGTTGTAAAAATAAACTAAATCGGTTCATTAGGAGGGGGGGTTTACTCCAGACCCACAATACCAATTCGCCACTACCAACCGTGATTTTTGGTATATTTTGACGAAACTCGGTATTCGTACTGGTAATCTACAGGTAAATATGTCTTGTAAAAATAAACTAAATCGGTTCATTATGAGGGGGGGGTTTACTCCGGACCCAAATTACTAATATACTCATACTGGTCGTAATTTCTGCTGTATTATAACGAAACGCGGTATACTTCGTGGGTAACTCATTAGAAAGAAGTGTTGTAAAAATGAGCTGAATCGGTCAATCGGAAAGGGGGGTTTACTTTCTAATATATTTCAATAGGTAAGCCAGCCAGACAAAGGTTCACAAAGGCGCCGCAAGGAGCGCTAGAGGGACTGTATCCGGTTCCTGCGTTAGATCAAAATACGATAATATGAGGTTTTTTGTATTTATTACGTAGTGTAGTAGGTACCATGTGTAAACATAACTCTGGAAGGAAATTAATAATTTATCAGTTACTCATTACAAAATTAAAAGAGAACTATTCATGTTTTTATTTTATTTATGTAGGATATTTTAAGCAAATTGTTCTGGAAAGCAGTCTACGCTACCCAAATTCTGAGGAAAGTGCTTAGTTATGCAGCTCCTGCGTGACGGACTTTTATTATGATAGAAGGCCAATCCATAAGGAAGAGCTCATGAACCTTGAAACTTGAAAGAGAAGCTCTAATAGAAAGGAAAAAGTCAATAACAAAATGTGATAGTATTTTTGAACAAAATGTTTTTAATTCTTTCCTTTGGGCATAAATCCTGCATCACTTACGTTTTCATTCATAGAGAAAAACCTCAGTTATACACAGTACAGTTGTGTTCACAAAATTTTGTGACACCTTACTTTACGACACCGCTTCCGCCGCTCTTTCTTTCATTTCCAATGTAGTCTGTTAATTGGGTGGTCCAGACCCCTCCCCCTCACCAACTCGTTTCCCCTAAGTTTCCCTGTATCAAGTCAGAAATGATCCCACATCTGTGAGGTATAGTTCTGAACCTTTCCATCGGTAATCCCATCTTGTTGTATTCTTATATCTGTTTAATCTAACCTGATATTCTTATATCTGTTCTCCTAATAATCTAAGAACTACTATAGCACATTGTTGTTCTAGCACATTATGTTTTTATGTTGTTGTTTTTTTCATATATGTATGTATATGTGTATGTATGTGTGTATGTGGGCATATATATGTACATATGTGTGTGTGTGTGTGTATATGTGTATGTTATATATATATTTATATATATATATTATATATATATATATATATATATATATATATATATATATATATGTATGTATATATATATATGTAGGTATATATAGATATATATGTGTAAATATTAGTATTAAATCTGCCCTACTTGTTTTTACAGCCCTGATGAAGGCTTGAATAAAACCATTTTCACGATAAAATGTAGTTTTATTAAGAAGCAGTGACCGAACCCCGACAATCCCTACCTTGCATCATCAACGGTCAACGATCTCCTCTCAATAAAGAATATAATTTTAAATATACTAGATTAAAACTCATGATTAAGTATATTCTTAATTAAGGATATACTTTTTAATTAAGGACCACATATTTTTTTCTTTAAAAAAATTAAACACAGGCAGTTTGGATTCGATTTTCCTTAAAACGATATTACCATTAAATGATTTCATTATACTTTTTAAAATAAGGGCTAATTTATTTTCCACCCCACTTTCACTAAAAAACTTGAAAAATAATTGTTTCTTGTATGTTATTTATTGCAACATTTAATTTATTCATAAACAACAACAAATTCCGCAAATTTGGGCATTTGATTTTCTTTAAAACGTTGTGTCGAATTACTTCGTGTTTTTAGTTATATACTCGTAATTATTCTTATAATATTTTTAATTTTATAGAAATGCAAAAGTCTGCGGTATGTGGAAGGAAATCAGTCAAATTAAAGTATGAGGGCGTGCGAACATATTACCGTCTTGCCCTCCAACAAAACGGCGGATCTCCAGTTAGCCCTGCTTTACTTTCTTTATTGTAAAACCAGCGGATTTCGTCATCTATTCCTTTCTATATCTGTGTTCAAATAGGATTTCAATCATTTCTCTTTGGCTAATTCTTGCAGTGTTCTCTAACCTTCATGAAACCTCACATTAGCCATGGCTCAAGTTCGGAATTTAAGGTAATATTTAGATAATTATTTTTTTATTCTTTAATTTTTAATGAGAAATCTCATGTTTTAATAAATGCAAACGGACTAAGAGATTATATTGAATTTTCAAAAAAATCTGTGAATTTCTTGTTTTCTTAGTCATTTAACTTATAATATTAGTTCTGGCGCTAATGGCCTTATGAAAGCTGTGCCTAAAAAATAATTAAAAAAATAAATAATGATATTCATTAATGGGAGGTAGTACTCTCCATCGACTTATTTCTTTACTTCCTTGCTCTTCAACACACTACATTTAAAAAGTTTTGATTGCCTGTCCCCTATATAAACATGGATCCAAGCCTCCTGACTATGACAGCAACATTGTGTTTTAACAACTGAAGTGGAAGAGACATTCTCTACTGCCAAATGAACTAAAGGCATTAAAAAAAAAAAAAAAAAAAGAAGAAGTAAAATAGATGTTCTTTAACTCCCTATTGGTATTTCGGTTCTCTAAAATCCAATAGGATAAAATTGTTGCAGTTGCTTGTTTAAGGTGATCAAAACCCACTATGCTGATCTTTCTTTTTAGATGGAATTAAAAGGGAGGTGTCATACCCTAAATTGTTGGAGCTCTGGTTTATAAGAATATACTGGTATCAGATACCACTGATGTATTGAAGCTTCATATTCATATTTAGGGCTCATAGCCATAGTTGCGAAGCTCTTATAATGAAATAAATAAAAAAATATTCATATTTATATACAATAATTCACAAAAAATATTGGCACACTTAATTTTTATTTTTTTATTTAATTTTGAAAAAATCAAACACTTATTTATAAGAATCAGAACAATACTCAATTAGAAAGAATTATTACAAAATTAACATAATGCAACAATATATTTATAAACAAAGATCACTATTACACATTCAAAGAATTATTGGCACTCTTTTATTTACATACTTGTGATATATTTGTAAGTGCAAGTTTTTTTTTTTTTTTTTTTTTTTTTTTTATGAACTTTCATATATTTTGTCATCATACTTTTGGCATTTGTAATACCCTGATTTTCAGTGACTTCTTGTTCTATTTTGCACCATTCCTGAGTCAAAGTTTCTTTTGGCACAGTATTTGAAGAAATTTTTTTTTCTATTGCTTTCTGGCCCAACAGATACTGTAGTTGTTCGATTTGATTTTAGCCCAGGCTGTAGTAGGGTTTTTAATGGCTATGTAAACTTGTATAGAATCTAATTTCATTTTACTTTATGTGTGCCTGGGGAAGTTATCTTGTAGGAAAATAAAAGTCCTCTTGCTCATCTGATTTTCCAAACTACATTTTAAATTATGCCTCTAATATATCTAGGCACACGGTAGTGCGCCAGGCCAAGTTCCGGCCTAAGCACACTGTGTGTATATTACACGAGGTATTAGAGCCAATTTTTACACTCTCATAACTCTCAACCAGTGAAAGATAAACTTATGGCATTTTACACAGATATTATACTAATATATGTAAGTAAAACTGGAAAGTTTCATAATTCTACGTTGAATAATTTCTGACATATAAGCGATGGAAAATCGGAATTTATAGGACTCACTCATCAAAATTATTAGGTACTTCCCAAGATGCTAGAGACTTGAAATTTTGTAGGATGATAGACAGTAGGGTTTTATTTAAGGAAAAAATAAAAAAATCCTGAAAAGTTGTGTTTGTCTCTGCTTTCAGGGGGGGGTGCCAGTTTTATACTTGTCGTTCCATCAGAAACCCATCATTCAATCCGAAACCCATAATGTGGGGTATCAAATGAATCGTCTTGGTATGGAGAACCTACATTTGATGTTTTGGGTCTTTTTGTGAAGACCACATCCAGTTACTTTTGAAGTAGCAGTAGTGATTTATAACAGTTGCTTGTACTTGCTGATAAACTTACTGATTAGCTTACAGGTTCTTTGCTGGTTATCTATTACTACTTTACTTGTTATCTACGGTTATAATTCATATTAGATAATGGCAAGCAATATTTATTAATAAAGAGGTTAATATGATCAAAACCAATTCTCTCAACTACGAAAAAAGTTATTTAGCATTAAAGTTAACTGTTTTGCAGGTTATGAAGATAACATAAACAATGATATTTGTAAACACATATTTTATTCCTTTTCTCTCTCTCTCTTTTTGGATATTTTACATTTATTTAGCATTATAAGCATAAGTGCTATGCGTTTCCGCTCGCTCAAGAAGATATCAAAACTCTAGTCAATCCAACTCACTAAAATTAATAGAATTCTATTAATTTTTCCGATTAAGAAACCAATTGCTTTTTCTTTCTCAGGAACATTGCAAACTAATTGTAAAAGGGTCATTCCAGGTCAAATCAACACAAAAAAAAACAAACATTTTCAACCTGACTATCTCAGAAATTGATGAGATTTGGTGAGGAGGTAGCCTTTGTATAGACTAAGAAAAATACCAAATATTATTGGAAAATATCAACTGATTTGGAAATTACAGGTATGTAAAATTTCAAAAATTGTTAAAAAATTCCGGTACCTGAAATGTTTGAATTGCTATTGTGGCTCTTATATTTAAGCTAGAGAGCTGGGAGGGGTGTTATTTTAAAGCTCTTTGTAAGAACTTACTTATGTCATGCAACACCATATAGGTTAGGAGGAAAACAAATTTCTCAAATTCAAAAACAAAATTTTATTTGTATATATCTCAAAATGCATATTTTTAAAAAATTTCAAAATTTTATATGTTTTTCTAAGTGTATTTGAGAACTTGTTCCTAAAGTTTTATGATGGGATTCCAGTGGGTTCACCATTTATTAATTTTTTTGTTTTTTTTTAAGACACTAATATTTTGGACGATATACAAAACAAAATCCTATTGCAATACAACTTCAAATCTCTTTAAATTGTTTACACATAATCTTTTTTTATTAAATAAAATGGGTTGATTAATTAGAAATAATAATTGTAATAGTGAAAGCATTTTTATTAAAAAATAAAATAAATCAGTACTAAATTAAACTTATATTAACATTAAATTTTCTAATAACAAACCTTAAACAAAATTGTACTTGCCTTCATTAACAAAACTACTTTAAGAAGATGACAAGTAAAATTTAATTACCTATGTCACGCAAGAAAAGTATGTAGAAACTTGAAATTTCTTAAGTGATAGTTTTGAAAAGGCATTAACAATGTCATGATTTTTTACCAGATGAAACCATTTAAAAATCAAAGTAATGTATTTTGCTTTTGATCATAGCTTTGAAACTGTGTGTACTTTAAGATAATTAGAAAAAAAAAATATTAATAAAGGATGTAAGAGGTTACGTAAGTGCTACATATGACACTAAATGGTGGTTGGCATATATTTTGTATAAAAATAAAGCTTGAGTTAAGGTCACCTTCTTGCACCCTGCTGGACCTCCTCCATATTTTTCATTTCCACGAAAACCTGATGTTTTTGGGATGCCAGTTAATTATAATGGATGCTCAAAATTGAAATGAATAATGATATATTGTATTAATTTAATCCCGTTATACCAACTGGAAGAGTTTACTCACAGAAAATGATACTCAAACATCAAATGAAGCTTTCCAGGATAAGACATAAGCTACTCAGCATTACTTTTCATCTCCTTAAAGTAGTTTTGTTGATGAAGGCAAGTAAAATTTTGTTTAAGGTTTGTTATCAGACAGTGTTTATTTATTTACATTTTAACGTCCATTATTATTAACTGAGAATTTTTAGATAGGTTATCAATAGGTTACCACCCTTTTCTAGCCAGAATAGGGCTGATGCCTTTTCTTTTTTCTAAAGAAAAGCCACCACCCCATAGTGGGTATCGAACCCACGACCCTTGGCTCAGAGTGTTAAGTGCTCACACCTTGACACTCATCGCCACCGGGCCTTCCATTACATCATTAGAAAATGTAATGATAATATAAGTTTAATTTAGTACTGATTTATTCTATTTTTAAATAAAAGTGCTTTTACTAATATAATTCTGATTCTGATTTATCAATAAATTTTATTTAATAAAAAAAGATTAGGTGTAAACATTCTAAAGAGATTTGAAGTTGTATTGCATATGACATGTATACATTTTGTATACAATCGCAAAATATTAGCGTCTTAAAAAAAAAAATTAATAAATGGTGAACCCATTGGAATCCCATCATAAAACTTGAGGAACAAGTTCTCAAATACACTTAGAAAACATATAAAATTTTGAAAATTTTTAAAAATATGCATTTTGAGATATGTACAAATAAAATTTTGTTTTTGAATTTGAGAATTTTTTTTCCCCTCCTAACCTATATGGTGTTGCATGTCAAAAGAAAGTTCTTACAAAGAGCTTTAAAATAACACCCCTCCAGGGGTCTCCCGTGGTCTAGTGGCTAGCGCGCTAGATTCATAAGCGGGAGATGGTGGGTTCGATCCCCACCGGCGCCAGAAATTTTCTCATCTCAGGGCTCGCTGAGAAAATTCCTGGCTGCTCCCTGGATGTCGGCGCTAATAGCCAAGATTTGTTGATGCGTCGTAAAAAAAAAAAAATAAATAAAAAAATAAAAAAAAAATAACAACAGCTCTCTAGCTTAAATATAAGAGCAAAAATAGCAATTTAAACATTTCAGGTACCGGCATTTTTTGAAATTTTACATACCTGTAATTTACAAATCAGTTGATATTTTCCAATAATATTTGGCATTTTTTTTAGTCTATGCAAAGGCTAACTCCTCATTAAATTTCATTTAAATCTGAGATGGTAAAAAAAAATCACTGTGTTGATTTGACACGGAATGACCCAAAAGACCCATTTTTTTTCACTAACGTAAACAGAGCTTTTTCATAAACAAAAGCTAATTCACTGTTGAAGGTTACTTTTCTCACAGCAAGAACCAATACAATTGCTCATTGGAATCCTCCAATAGGAAGACAAAGGAGTTATGCGCATGCACTACTGCTACTTCAAAAGTAACTGGATGTGGTCTTCGTAAAAATACCCGATGTTTTAAGAAACACTTAGATGCATAAAGGCTAGGTTAAAATCGTCTATCAGCTGTCTGTCTCTGTGTTTGTTCCTTATACAAATTCATACCGTTAGACCAATTTTGACCAAACTTGGCATGCAGGTGGGTCTTGGAAAAGTGGAATTTGTCAATACTTTTTTGATTGATTCACTGTATTTGTTTTTTTCTTTCTGTTGTAGCCCTTCTTCTAGTTCGTTTGTACCTGACATTTGTTACAAATGGATAGATATTACTAATGAATTCTTTGATTTTATAAAAGGTATGTAACTCACTTATTATTAACTAGTTGTGTTTCTAAAAAAATACATTTCTTTTATATACTATCACACTTCCTCTCACCATTCAGAACTTTTTCAAAAATAGATATAATTAGCTCTTGTTCTAATGCTGCAATATGTGTTTAAAAATATAAGTTATCAACATAATTAGAATTTAAAAAAAAAGAAAAAAAAAAAAAGATGTTTATTTAAAATCTGTAAAATATATGATTAGTACAGTACTTGATTGTGCTCTCTTAAGTATTATATGATAATTAATGTTTTTGAAAGGAGCCAATCATTATTGAAACTTCCTAAGCTATGTTAACAAGTTCTTTAGGATGGATCTGAGTGGAAAGAGATAGACCTCTAGGATTTGAGTGAAATGACAATTTGAAGAGAAAGGTCAGGAATTGGGACATATGTATATATATATATATATATATATATATATATATATATATATATATATATAAAGAACAATGTTAGACAATCACAGAAATGTTTCATACATAATTTTACTTTTTTTCTTTTGTTGTTAATATAAAAATTGAATGGAATAAAAGATTACAAGATTTTTATGTTTAACATAATCCTACAAAACAAAATTATTTAAATTACAAATTATAATATTGAAAAAAAAAATCATTAAACTGATGCAAAGTTGACTGCTGTTTAAAAGAAGAAAATATAGGAGAACATCTCATCTGAATATGAAACTCTTGTCCAGAATACGGTGCTGTATTTGTGCAATTATTTATGCCTACAAAGTAAATCTAAAGGACCCTGAATTTTTTGTTAACAGCATAGTGATCAATTAGTTATAGAAGGGCAGTTGGATCACAAAAGATCTACAAGGGTCTAGAGAAACAGCCTCCTCCATCTATTAAATAAAACAAGTTCTATACAGAGAAAAGGTCAGATAATCCCAGAAACAAAAACAATGAGTTAAAATGCACACATAAATGAGTACTTACACTTTAAAATAAAAACAAGAGACACATGTATTTATGTACCTTTATTAGTCATATTAAAAAAAAAAAAAAAAAAAAAAAAAAAAAAAAAAAGCCATTACAAAAAAAAAATCATTTATATTTTTTGCTTTAAAGTAACTCATCTGTCTATGATACTCAGGAAGTAATAGAGTGCGGTTATCCAATATAGATCTCAAAAATTAGATATCTCACATTTTAGGAAAATTAATCAAACATTTTCTCAGTTTTCAAGTTTTAAAATATTTAAAAGCAATAACTTAAAAACAAAATCTGTAAAAATCTGGGTGGCATCTGTAAAATATGAAAAGGCCACCTGTCATCTCACTGGTTAAAAAAAGGGTTCGGGAATGCTAAGATTATGCTACAGGTACAGGCTTATTTTTCAATAAAGAGTTGGAAGAAAAAATTAAATTTATTACTATAACAAGAGAGGATAGGGGAGCGCACGACATGCTCCTCACTGATTCGAACAAAAATTTTTATATGTGTAGTATTTAACTAGAAAAAGGTTCAGTTAAAGCGAGAAAACGCACTTCTCAAGTATTCATCTGAAAAAAAAAAATGTTGAAAATTTACCTGGATTTCTTAACACGTTAAGTGTGGTTGTTGTTTGGCCATACTTGAGCTAAGAGGGTGCATGCCCCCGGGGGCATGTACAGCATTAGTTTTCATATGCGGTTCATGCAGCCGGGGGCATGTAACCTTCCTATCTGTATGCTCTTATTTAACGACGTCTAGCAATCAAAGGGAAAGAGATAATTCAGTGATTTTTAGCAGAATCATTGCATCTAATATCAGTAAATTGGCATTAAAAACAGGATGAGGATCTGGAAATATAATCAAATAAAAAACGATAAATAATTAAAAAATCAATTTTACAAATACACTCAATATTCTATTGTTCTAAGATAAATAAATAAATGATTGCCACTTTAAACAACATTATTACAATGTTTATTATACACCAATACAATACAAAAAAGTTCAATATTAAAAAAGGATTTTAATTTAGTTTAAATAAATAGACCCTGAATTCTCAATATTCATCCCAATAAATACACTAATTATTATGATGTCTATTGAAACAGTCTAAGCAAAGCCCTGGATTATTGGGGTGCAAGTCAAAATAACTTATAACACGCCTGACTTTTTTCGTAACCTCCCTGCTTGACATGCTTTTTCGTAAATTTTGGTAACACCCAATGCAGATTCTTCTTTTTTTTTTCCTTCCAGGCCCATCAGGTTTTATAAATGTATCTTGACTTAAACTTCCTTATCTTTGAGAGTTCATTTTATATTTTTAATGAAAGATCAAAGCCTACCAATAACTGCTTCTATTCTTTTACTATAGCACTAGGAATATGAACGGAACCACGCAAAGATGACGCAGTTCCTGCGAGTTGGACTTTTTAATATATAATTATTCCATTATCTTTTGATTATTATTATTAATTAAATTTTGCATGGATTACGGTAAGCACCGTACTGGATGAAAGCAGTTACGTCTCCAGTGTGGCATATGCCCCCGGGGCCATGTATGATAAAATGCATGATTTATTTTTGTTACTTCGCAAAACAAATGCGCTAGTGGCTCCATTTGTCAATACTATTAAAATTATTCATAAAAACGCAAAACAAAATATGAGCCACACTGAGGTAATGATCACTTAAAATGAAACCGCATATACGTTATTAGCAGTGCATGCCCCCGGGGGCATGCACCGCATTTAACGTGTTAAGACGTTCTGATACAACTTTGTCCAAGAGCCACAGTAGCTCGTTTGGTAATGTTCTACTTTTATATACCTAAGATCACTGGATCGAATCTCGTCGTGTATTAATATTTTATTTTTGTTCTTTCTTTGTGCTATTTTTTTTTTTGTTCTTAAGAACATTTTGTAACATTAATAAATAAATATTAAAGTTTTTTAACTGTTGACATTTAATTTTTATTATTTTGTTCCATATATTAAAATGAAATTCAAATGGTATAAATGTTTCATATGTCCAAGAGTTGATAGCTGTGAGCCTTGATAAAAAAAAATAAAAAAACGTTTCACAACTCTTTGCAAATGATTGCGGGAAAAAATTAATTAATGGTGAAGAATTAATACCTACTCGTAGACAAGAAGCTGACAATAATTTGTTTTACCAGGAATTAGAATACCACTTTGTGAAGATTTTGATGAATATGAACTGGATGCTAAACAAGTAGAATACATTCCGCTTGATTACAAAGTAAAAGTTATTCCTTGTACGATTTTCTTTGAAAATAAGGTTTTATCTTCATTCTTTCAACTTATAATGAACACAAAGGCTTATTTGTGTTTATATGCCTTTAGTCCTCAATGTATTAACTGTGTTTGAATTCGTCATTTGTCTTTATCATGACATAACTATCAACTCTTGGACATAAGAAAGATTTATGCCATTTGAATTTCCTTTTAATATATGGAACAAAATGTTAAAAATGAAATTTCAATCATTAAAAAAACTTTAATATTTATTTATTAATGTTATAAGATATTTTTAAGAACAAAAAATGTATACAAAAATAAATTTTAAAAAAATATTAATAAACAACGAGATTCGATCCAGCAATCTTGGGTTTATAAATGTAGAACGCTACCAACTGAGCTACCGGTGTTCTCAGACAAATTTTTATCGGAACACCTTAAGAAATCCAGGTAAGTTTTCAATTTTTTTTTTTTTTTTTTTTTTTTTTTCAGATGAATACTTGAGAAGTGCGTTTTCTCACTTTAACAGGACCTTTTTCTAGTTAAGTACTTCACATATAAAAATTTCCTTTTGAATTGATGTGGGGCACATCGTGCACTCCCCTTGTTAGACGAAATACAGGAGGAGGAAATTCTGGAGGAATCAAAGACTCAAAATGTAGTCGAAGTAAAATGAATAATATCAAAAAGGGATGGGATTGACCTGAAAACCAATCTGTATAAATTAACCTTCAATCAACCCCAGCTCCCATGGGACATAAACATTGGGTTTGACAAAGTAGAAGTACGGTTGTATATACCCAATCCTATAAGGTGCATACAATGTTTTTTCAATTTGGCCATTTTATACAAAACTGCAAAAGCAAATCCCTATGCTATTTTTGTGCCAGCAAGAAACACAATGGGTTATGTAACACTCCTACCCCTACCTGTGTAAATTATCTTATCCAAGCACAAATAGAGAATGTCCATGATTTCTTGAAAAAAGGAAAATAAAAGATATTCAATTTACAGAGAATGTTTCTTATCACATTGCTAAAAGGATTTACAAAGAAGAAGAACCTCCAACATTTAGCCGATCTTTTGAGAACATAGTAGGAAATGTATTAATAAACTCAAATAAAGAAGAAATAGCATGTCAAACAGACAATATCTACACTACTTCAATAGATTTGGCTAATAGAGCTATCACTACTGCCGATCAGAAATCTGATAATCCTATGTAGACTCAGGCAAACCCTCCACCACCCCTTACACCTCTCCTGCACCGCACCTCTATCCCAAGGAAAACCCTCTACCCTTCCCTCCCAAGCCTCTCTTCTCCTCTTCCTCTCCCCTCTATGACAAGGACGACTCCCTCCCTGCTCCTAGAGGTAAAACTAGAACTTCGTCTCCTGCTACCCTGGCTGCACCTGCTTCTTAGGAGACCTCGTTCAAAAATGAAAATGACTGAAAGCAAGTTTCACGCTCTCGTCAAAATTAGAAGAAAATCTAGTAACAAAACAGAATCTAGCCCAGAACACGTTGAATTTATGGCAACTGAGGATGAAACAAGCAGCGATGATCCAGAAATCGCTTTTTAATATCAACCATTTATTTTTATGAAGTTCCCGCCAAAAGTAACTTCTTCGAGCAATAAAACAAATGCACATAACATTCAGGCTTACCACATCTTAATGTACATAAGCGCTACCTGGTTCATTTTTTAACCAACATATTTATTACAACTATGACAATTATATCTTGGAACTGTAATGGATTAAGGACCCAATACAAGGAACTGAAACTACAATTGAATGACCTTAATCAAGTGATATTATGTCTTCAGGAAACTCACCTCCGTGGCAACATGAATTTCAACCTCAGGAAATTTATCTACTTTAGTGATGACATGTGTCAGTAGAGAATATCACCCGGAGCTTCTCTCAGTTCTACCTCAACATCAAGCCCTCGCAGTTTTCGTACACCTCTTCACTATGCCTCTCACCATCCTCAACATATATTTGCCTACAGAGCCCTTACAAGAGGCACATATTCTAACCCTTATTAATAATCTGCCACAGACATTCATAGTCGCAGGAGATTTAAATGGTTCTCACCACTCTTGGTCCCCAGAGCCTTCCAATACCAGAGGAAATATTATTAGGAGGATAAAAGATTCCTCCGACTATGTACTGATGAATAATGGTAAAATCACGTACTTAAGTCCAGCATATGGAACGCTGTAAGAACTTGACCTTACTTTCTACTCAGCCAACCTTACTTTCTGCTGGATATTTCATTATTCCTGGGACACATGCCTCGAGCAATTTTCCAATCAAACTATCAACAAACTTAGAGCTACCTAACTTTAACAGGTATCCAAAATGGATAGTAGATAGGGCGGACTGGGCTATGTTCAAAACGCTATCGTTGATAAATTCGGTTGACCTCCCACAGGGATTAGAATCCAAAATAGAGCACATCAGGATTACACTATATAATGCAGGCTCCCAAACAATACCTAGGACTTCTGGACAGCCCAAGAAAAACTTTACATGTTGGTATGATGATGAATGCAGAGTTCTCAAGAACTTAAGGAACCGAACGCTCAGAAAATTTCTAAAGTGTTCCCATGATAGTTTGTTTTTATTTTATTTATTTATTTATTTTTTATTTTTTACGGCGCATCTACATCTAGGTCATTAGCGCCGACATCCAGGGTGCAGCGAGGAAATTTCCCAGCGAGCCCTGAGATGAGAAAATTCCCATCTCAGGGGGTGGGAATCAAACCCACCATCTCCCGCTTATGAATCGACGGCGTTAGCCACTAGACCACGGGAGACCCCCCATGATAGTTTAATGGAATATAAGAAAGTAAAATCAACATTAAGGCAGCTAGTCAAGAAAAAAAAGGCGCGAATCTTGGCAGATGTACCTTGAAACTATTGACGTTAACACCCCGATGAGAGCCGTCTAGAAAAAGATCAATAGTATATCAGGCACCAAAGCAGTAGAAAATCCTATTCTAAATAATAATAATAACATCAGACCCTCAACAAATTTCAGAAGCATTTTTAGAGCACTTAGCTACAATATCAAACAGACCAGAAACCAATAATGATGAACTGTACTGTCAACAAATAAACTTTGATGAAGGAGCACAAGAAGAAGGTGCAGACTACAATTTGCACATCCCCTATCAATAAATTATGAACGTCATTCATGAACTTAAAGAATCCGCTCCTGGCTCAGATGACATTCACAGCCGCATGCTCAAATACACCGCACCAGAAACTATAGAGTCTCTCAAGACAACTTTTAATGAACCATGGACTGGATCTGAATTGTGGAGAGAATCCATTCTCATTCCCGTTATGAAATCAGGAAAAGATAAGCTCTTTCTCCACAGTTATAGACGTATGTCATTGACAAGCTGTATCTGTAAGCTCATGGAAAAAGTAGAAGACTTTCGTGGGTCATAGAAAAATCCAAACTGCTCACTTTAGCACAGTGCGGCTTTCGTAAAGGGCGATCCTCGTTGGATCACCTAGTCACCCTAGAAGCTGAGATCTTGAAACCTACTTGGAGGAGAAGGAAGCAATCGGAAGGCTTTTTTATGTCGAAAAAGTATACGATACCATATATAGAAGTATTATTTTAAAGCAACTCCACCTCTGGGGATACAGAAGCCACCTCCATAACTTTATAAAAAAGTTTCTTGCATGCCGACACGTCAAAGGTTGGGGGAGCAGGAAATCAACACAAGCAAAAATTCCCCAGAAATGTGTTTTGAGTAGCATCCTCTTTGCTGTTGCCATCAACTCCGTTTCACAAGTAATACCCAGACCGATGAGAGCATTCATATTTGTGGATGACATAAATATATTTCTAAAATTACATAACATAGAATGGGCCAGACAATTTATACAGAGTATTGAATAAACTACAAGCCTGGGTAGAGGATAACTCTGGGGTATTAAGAGGTAAACTGGGCTGGAATGAAACCCTTTTTTTCTGAATGTTCTCTGTTGTCGTACATGGTACTTGTGCCTAGCTTCTATCTATTATTATTGTCTAGCTATTATTCCAAAGTCGATTATTGCAATTGAACCCTGAGCTCATCTAACAGGATGAACACTGCGATTTAGTTCCTCTTAACCTGGCTTTTCGTGTGATTGAGAAGGCTGCTAGGAAACATGATTTCCTTTTTCAAGAGAATTTGAAGCAATACCTCAGGGCGCAGATGATGTACACACCTTAGAAGAAGATAATTAATTTCAAATGATATAAATTACTAAAAAGGAAAAACTAATATTTGAGGTAATACGAGTTCTTCCTAATGTATAAAAGTTGAATTTGAGAAACATAAGGTTTATTTTAAAGTCAATCTATTCCACATGGATATTTTCGTTGCCAGGAAATATTATTTGTGTGATATAAAGTTTATTTTTAGAGTTGAAACTTGGAGAATTATTGCATGATGACCTGTTTGGTTTATTTGAAGCGATGTCTGCTATTGAAATGATGGACCCAAAAATGGATGCTGGGATGTTGTGTAACCGGGGCAATAAAGCTCCACTGTCATTAAATCAAGCAATAGAGGTGAATTCATTGTTATTTATGCCCTTTTCTTAATTTATTTATTTACTAAAACTTTAATTTGAAGCTTGTTAGATGTTTAGATATGCTCTCAGTGATTAGATTATACCAGTTAAAAATTCTGTTCTTTTAAAATGTGGAGTATCAAATATTTCTCTGTGCCTTATTTAGCTATAGAATGATTTTTATTGTTTTGGTATTTTTTAATCATTCATTTTTTAAAAACATTTTTGTGGAAGTGAACATAGTCAGCTTCAAAATCAAACCAGAAGCAAAATAAATTAAATCAAGAACTATCAGTTATTTATTTAATATTATTAGACTAAAAAACCGTTTTATTAATTATTTCATTTAGTTGCTCATTTTCTTTCTTTCTTTTTTTTTTTTTTACAGAAAAATGTATTACGAATGGAACGAATTCCTCCTTGTGATCTCATTGGAATCATTGACACTACTTGGGCTTGCATGGTTTCTTGGTTAGATGGGCACTCCTTAGCCCAAACAGTGTTCACAAATTTATATCTTCATAATCCTCATTTAATAAATGACAGGTCATTGAAAGCATTCTGTATTGCCACTTATAAAATCATTGACCTTATAAAAGACTTTGTGAGCAGGTCAGTTCAATATTTTTCTTATAAATCATTAATGAAGTAATCCCCAAAACCCTTATTAAAAGCAAGTCAATGAATAGGACTTTTATTTGTTATCATGACGGCTGTCAATGGAACAAAGTTTGAAAAAAAACAAAAAACTATTTTATTGTAAAAGGAAACAAAAACAAAACTTTGATTTTCTATTATGAATCCATTGTTTAAAGCCTTACTTGAATAGTAACTTTTCAATTTAGTTTTGATGTAAACCTCATTAAACTACATAAATTGAATTGATGCAAGTATATTGCAGTGAAATGGTTCAATTGTAAATTTTGAAAGAAATTTTCTCATAATTCTAAAACTTATAGGGAAATTATGTTTTTAATTTTTTAAATATTGTTTCATTTATTATAACAATTCTAGCATTATGTATGTATGTGTGTGTATATATATATATATATATATATATATATATATATACATATATGGGGCAAAGTTCGCTCAGTGGTAGAGTACTTGAATAATATGCTCAAGGACCTGAATAATATTTCATGAATGACAATTGTCATGGCGGTACAAGCAGTAAAGAGAGAATAACAGTTTTAGTTGGTGCAAATATGAACAGAAAAGAATAACTAAGGTTATTAGTAATAGGAATGATGGTTATTACTAATAGGATATTAGTAAACAGCCTAGATGTTTCAAAGGATTGAAATCCTTAGAGATCAATTACCGTTTTAATAAGAAAGCTTGGAGGACTGGGGACAATTTTGCAGAGTGGCTATCAAGTTTAAACAAAAAAATGCAGATTCAGAGAAGAAAAATTGTAATGCTAACAACAACTATTGATCTGAGAACAAGTATAGCAGAGCTTGCAAAGGTACGACAAAAGTACATCAGAGAGAATACTATAAAAAATTGGTTTTCAAAGGCGGGATTTTCTGAAATAACTAGCTTGAAGTAGAAGAAGGCGTGATGAATGATGTCAATGCAAGTTGGAAAGTTTTACAGGAAAATAACTTCATTGGCTGTGAGGTTAAACTCGATCAATTCCTTCAGATTGACGATGATGTTATGGCCACCCTACTGACGACAAGATTCTAATTTTATTCACAGCGTGCAGACCGATGACAAAGAAATTAATGAATGGTTTGTAGAGGAAGAACCTGCAAGACCATCAAAACATGAAGTGTTGTCAGCTTTTGATACGATTCGTCGGGGACTGCAGTTTAGACATCATGTTCCAGGCGACGTATTTTGTGGGCTTAATAAGTGTGAACACTTCTACAAGGAAGGATGTGCCTCTTATTGGCAGAGCCCCTTTCAGTCGATGTGGTACAATCATTTGGTAATTGTTGCTAGGTGTGCTGTATAAGAATCATGATTCGGAGGGCCTAGATGTAACCCTACAAAGCATTGGACTGGCGCCTCTTAAGCCACAACAGAAGGTTATCGCTCTTAGATGCCACTTTCTTCCCTGGTATGTGCACAAGAGGCTCTTCTCAACAGATGCTCAGAAAGTTTGATATAAAGGTCAGAGTGGCTGTGAGGAGATAGCATTTTGGGATGCGAAACATGTAGAATCATTTTAATAAATTGACTTTTATATATTGAACTTCTGCATAAACAAGAAAAACTGTTAAGATTTTGGGTCATTATTTGTATTGAAATTAATTATTTCTTGTTTTTCATTCTTAGAGGGTTGGTATTTGAAGAGGAAGATTTTCAGCCCATGGCGTATGGATATCGGTTAAATCCTGATGTGTCTGAAACAAGAGCTGTTGGAATGCTGAAGGAAGTTGAAGATGAACTGAATAGAAAGAGAAGATTACTACCCTTAGACCTTGACGGTGTAAGGTTTTTTTCAATTAATCTTTTCCTTGATGCCTGAAAAAAAAATATCGTTGAGTGTCAGTCCTGCCAAACAGATTTAGGGAATTTGCTGATTACAGCTCCAACGTGCTAGGTACTTCTTCTGAATAGCTTTGAATTTAACAGCCACAACTGAATACATTTTCTTAAAGTGTTTCAGTTTTTTTTCTTCTCAGTTTTACCTTTTTTATGCTGCTTGTAATTATCAGATTAAATTGATTGTCATATTACTTGCCATTTCAGCTCTAAAGAGCTTCATTTTATCACCACATTTAGGAATATATATATATATATATATATATATATATATATATATATATATATATATATATATAAAACTTTTAATATTTCAGTATTTAATATATACTATTTTTTGAATGCCCATGTCCTATTCTATTCCAATCTTTTAAATTATTTTAAGGTGATTTTCCCTTGAGTATTATATATTATAATCGAAGGAATCTTATATGGCCTACCATGCAAACTAAACTTAAATAAATGCTATTATATTGGGTTTATTTAATTTAATACCTTATTCTATTCTCATCTACTTTTCTAACATATTGTCTTAATATTTGCGCAATATATGTTTTTGTTAGTAATTTTATTATTACTCTGTATTATTGCTTTGATTAATATTTTTCAAATTTATAATGTTAAACTTTTTAGGATCAAGCACAATCTTGCTTAACTATGCGTATAAAATTTACTCGCCTTTTGCTCCAATCGTTCATAGGTCTGAGCAAGAAAGATATAAACTCTAACAATGTGTTGGATAGCACTAAATTGCTTACAAATTGTTCTGAGATAATTCCATTCATTGTTGCATCTGTTGGAATAGCCTCTCCTCCTGCATATATATGTAAGTAGTCTTTGGAAATCCTTTGTTCTTTGATTTCTAAGTTTAATTGACTTTTTTAACAAACTATTTTTATCATCATATCATATCAATTTCCATTATGTTTTGATTCTATATACTATGTTAATCTTTTCGATGGAATGTGGGCTAGCGAGAGTAATTGTTGAAGGGAGAGAGCTCCCGCTACCTACTCCCTCCACAGGCGGACCAAACTCTCTCTCTCCTAGAGCGGCCATATGCACCCGTATTTTTTTTTTTTTTTTATACTTAAGGATTTCGTTACTAATCATTTTCATGTTTATCTTATGTGAACGACAATGTGTATTACTTGAAAAGATTTATTTATTACAATTTAGGTCTTCAGCAAACGTACAATAACCATTTCAAACAAGATTTACTTACTTTTCTTCCCTTAATTTCTATTTCTATTTCATTCCAAAAACACTGCTTGTTTTTTAGATGTGATTTTTAAATGTAGCAATGATTTTTATTTTTTCATTATTATTATAAGCTACTCCTTCATTTTTTACAGTTTTACTAAAAAAAATGCCCCTAAGAACATTTTTACCGAGCACATGTCTCACAGACACATGTTACTAACGTTCAAAATTTGTATGTTACCAGTTAAGGTTTAAACCAGCTATTATCCTCCATTCCTGCACTATATACATGCTCAAGGCTAAAGAGTGCTCACAATCAAGAGTTACAGCTATGGCAAGAATACTCGGGCATCGCCTCTGGAGCATGACTTCTGGATTACGTCATGAGGTCAGCCACATAAGCGGGATTCCTCCCTATGGAGGGAGGGAAGAACTGTGCTAAAATTACCTACGATCTCATCAGATAAAAAGAAAAACTATGAACAAAATAAAGTTAAGGAGAATCAAGAAAAAGAGTGATGTATATTGAGTTACTGGAAAAAGAGAAATATGAAGGTTAGAAAAATTATGGGATTAAATAAAAAAAGTTGATGATGATTGGCAGCGGAATTCAAGAACAGATGAGAGAATCAGGTTCCAAACCTGACGGCACAATTATCATCATGTGATCCTAACATTTCATGTTCAGATGCTAAGTAAAGTCATGTCTTCACTCAGGTGAATTGTGCCATCTACCTCCCAGCCAAGTAGAGAAAATACTTTTCACCCTTCGGAGTCAGACGAATTCGTCCAGGACTGACTACCAAACAAAATGTCTGACAACGTATGATGTTTTGATATCTTCTTGGCTTTTTCTCCATGTAATCCAGTCTTCAGTTGTGAACCAGAAGATCCCGGCCCATCCTTCTAAAACCCTTGTTTACTGAAAATAAATGTCTGAGTGAGCTTTTCTGTTTATATATATATATATATATATATATATATATATATATATATATGTATATATACATACATACATACATACATACATACATACATACACACACACTTTTTTTTCTATTTCTATATATATGTATATATACATACATACATACATACACACACACTTTTTTTTCTATTCTTCTCACACCTTCCTTGGCAATTTTCCCAGTTTGCACAGTGAGCATCTCTAGGGATGCTTTTCAGGTTGTAGCTTGATTTAGCACGGGAAGTGCTGCAATTTCATAGACATTGACCTATCCAACCTCTCCATGAAAAGAGAAAACACTGGTTATGTCCTAAGTGTAGCCCTGCTTGAAAAATAGTTTAAATAACAGAACGACCGGCAAGCCACATCAAATTCTGAGGTACAGTGAAGAAGAAAAGCTCCTAAGTGACAAAGTGAAACTTGTGGATCATGCTTTAAGCCTCGTAGCTTCAATGTCTATTCTGAGTGGGGGCATAAAAGAAATAAAAATCACCATGAACACACGAGTCAACGTCTCGTTTGAAGCAAAGATCAGGTTGTAGGCCTGAGAAGAGAGAGCTTAGAATCTGGAGCAACTTGTTCATTCATTGATTACAGCGAACGAGGGTCTAAGAGGGAAAGTTAATGAGGTGCGGCTTAAACAGACCGATCAAGCTTTATTGGCCTGGTCTAAGGAGGCTTATGGTGTTCCTTTAAGGCCTGGTGATACTTGGCAAGGGATAGTCATCAGCATCAGTGCATTAACTAGGAGTAAAACTATTCCCAGAAGATTTGGACCAGGTTACCGTGAGGAAACGCTAGGAGAGAGACACTGGAAGACCTGCTATTTTACCACAACAACGGTGATGATTTCTTAAGAAGACCTGGCAAGTTGAGCAAGGGCATCATTTTGCTGCATGACAATGCCCGTCCGCATGTGGCTAATCAGATCAAAAATTTAATCACATCTTTTAAATGGGAAACTCTAGATCATCCTCCGTACATCCCTGATCTGGTGCCCAGTGAATACCATCTATTCCTGCACTCAAAGAAACACCTGGGCGGTCAGCGTCTTCAAGACGATGACGAAGTCAAAACAGTTGTGATGCAGTGGTTAACAAGTCAGGCAGCAGACTTATATGAGGAGGGTATTCATAAACTGGTACAGCGTTATGACAAGTGCCTCAATATTGAAGGAAATTATGTAGAAAAGTAGGTTAAGGTACAGGCTTTCATGTAAAAATAAAATTATTGAGATATCTTTGCATGTCTTTTTTTAATTTCAAAACGGTACTTACTTTAAAAACACGCCTTGTATGTGCAGTCAATTGATCACTCATCTATTCCTATCCCTCCATTGATGCTAAAGTAGGATTCCTAACCCTCCTTATCCTCCTCAACAAAAACGTGCCTGAGAAGACCTTTCGTGCTCACCGTCCCTCTGCTCTCTGGCTGACCCTGGCTCACTTTCAAAATCGAAGAGGGCGCTCAATCCATACCCGACACTCAGAAGATCTGAAGACATTTAAATCTCTCCAAAAACACACTCAGTCCACTCTTTGTCACGCCCATTCGCAGTATTACCAACCAGACCTCATTGTGAGCTCCCGACTCGCACTCCCTCCCAAAGAGGAAAGCCACCTCCTCTATGTTTCACCTGATGAGCTGAATATACATTTCAGTGCCGTCTCCTCTTCTAGTACTCCTTCCATGCCCTTCATTCTATCAAATATCTTTCACTCAGATAATTTCTTTTTCTTAGACTTATCCCCTTCTGACCTCTTCAAAGCTATCATTAAAAATTTCCATTCCAAGTCCCTAGGTCTGGATAACATTCCCATGGTGCTTATTAAATATTCTCTCCCTTTTATCCTACTTTACCTACTCCACATGTATGATTTCTTCTAGCAACATTTCATCTTTCCATATTCCTGGAAGAATGTACTTCTTCAACCCATTATTGGCATCTTGGGATGTTGATAGAAGCATCCCAATAATGCATGTCTTTAACTGCAAAAATAAACACTTCTTTCATTCATAAAATAAAATAAAAAATTATACTAACTCCATAACAAATTATAATTTTCTCTGAAATAATAATAAATAAATAAATGATAAAGTCCTCTGGGTAACTAAAAGTAAATAATAAAAATGTCTTTGAAGTGTGCAGAAAGAGTAACAAAATATCCTGGCCGATATGACGTCTGCTATGTTCTGCATAGGTAACCCTGGGGCCTCGGTATTCAAGTGTAAATACAGTGGAGCCACTCACGTTTTGATGGTGTTTGCCTTGCTCACATTCTCCAGGCTTCTATGTGTTTGATGCTTGATAACAGAATGTCTGATTATCAGCATCCACTTCAGTGCACTGTTCAGGAACTCATCAGCCGGCACTTGGTAATAATGACTACACTATATACTCTATCTTTACCATCAATCTTTTATCAGATCTTGCTATCTGATAAAACGATCGCTACGCTACACCACCGATCTTTCAGTGACAGAGGCACAGGTCAAAGGTCACCTTGTGCTTTAATGTTCCGCCTGAACGTGTCTGGTACTTCTTAGGAACAGGAGAGGTGGATTGAGATGTGCTGGCAAGACTGAACTGAATGTTGTATATCCCTGCACAACGTTGGTGCTAATGGAGCTGCTGGGTGCTTGACCAGTGTTTGTATTATGCTGCGGTGCTCCTCTTTTGTTGCAAGTAAGTACGCTGGCTTCAACCTGTTGAATGAGACTGTGACTTTCCTTTCACCTATGCCAGTGGTGAAGGTCTTATCTCCATGTGTGATGACTGAATAGGGAGGAACGAGCGGTTTCCGTACTGCATCTGTGGTGCAATGTCAGATCATGCTATCTGATAAAACGATCGCTAGGCTACACAGTAAACATAATTCCCCATCCAATTTGGGACACTGATTTCTGTCATATATGTTTATATCCTTTCCAATCTTTCTAAGCCACCTGAACGCCTCGCCCAATCCCAAATATCCATCTTCCTACAATGTCGCTTAAATCTAGTTTTGTCTTGGTTATTACACCCAATCCAATTACTCATGACCTCCAATCCACTACTGACCTCTAAAGAATTTCCATCCTTATCCTTGTAGATTTTGGTTAAGTCTTTGACGCCATTGGCCATAACATACTCCTTTCCTAATTCCAATCCTTCTTCTTCTCCAGAACTGCTCTGAACTGGTTCTAATCCTCTATTTCTAACCGTTCTCATTCCTAAGAACCTCCCTGGACTGTGGCGTCGCTCAGGGACCCTCTCTATCCCAAGGCTGCTTACTGACCAGGTCACCTCATATCCTGACAGATATTCTTGAAGGGCTAAGACATTGTGGCTATACTCCCATACCCCACTATTGCTCCTCTTTTCTGGGAGGGACTCGATGGTTCCTGAAATTCCTACATAACCTATGAAATCCCTAATAAGTAATTTTTTTTTTTTTTTTTCGGCGCATCTACAACTTGGCCATTAGCGCCGGGCTATCTATAGGTTGCCTAATGAGTAATTTCAGCGATTGAAAGCTAAAGGCAAAGAGCTCTTGATAAGCTTCGAGAATTCTCATAAAGGCATTCCTGTCTATTGTAAAATATGAGTTATAGTCCTCCAATTAATGCCTCTGAGAGCCACGTTTTTCAATATACTTATAATTTTTTATGCTAGAAGATGCTTTTAAAAGAAGTCAAACAAGGTATTTTTGTGTAAGGCAATGCTAGTAGAACATGTAAAAAATAAAAATGATCAAAATTGGCCCCCATCTGTCGATTGGAATGGAATGGCCCACGTATACGCTGTTAATGGTCATTTTGACCATAAGTAGTCATTTCCGACCTATGGTGCCATTGACTTTTTTCTTCCTCTTGACTCATTGCTTCAAAATATGCAATAAAAAAATTTGACCTTGAATAACATTTCAAGGGTTATTTTTTCCGATCTCGCATTGGAGAACATTCTGGCCAATGGATGACCATTATTTTTGGGACACCCTGTACAACTACATGTTGTACCTTTGACCACAGTATGATTATTTTTTAAAAAATTAATAAAAAATATTAAATGCAAAGCTAGAACCTTGAAAAAATTAAATATGATAAACAATAGAATACTAATTACAATCAAATCAAATAAATGAATTTAGCCTTAATATTCAAGCTAAGAAAAATTAAATTTTGCAAACTGGTCAAAGACACCTTCCCCTAAATATATATATATATATATATATATATATATATATATATATATATATATATATATATATATATATATATACAGGGTGTCCCGTAAATGTCTAGTCATATTGTGAGGGGTGATAGAGGACCTTTAGGGGAACAAAAAATGTTCTATGACGATTTCCCGAATTCTCGCCCATAAGGGAGAAAACGTCGTTTTATTGTTTTTTCGAGACAAACATGGTTTTTAGAAGAATAATCGTTGTAGCTCTGTCCTAGGTGGTACTACTAGAAAGGGGGTGAAACCTATCGAAAGCTGAGTAAATTTACTATAAGACTAGTTGAAAGTAAACGTAAAAATGAATGAATGTAAGTATGTATATCTTACCAAAAGAAAGCTATTCTAAATTTCCTGACATTTTATTGATATTTCTTTCCAGCGTTACTCCTCAATGGGCAGGATCTGTGATTTCCGGCTTTTAGAAAAACTTCCTCATTTAACCAGCTTTCCATTCATGTATCACAACCCTGTGTTATTGAAGTATTTGAACGGTTTAAGAACAAAAGTTTTTTAAAAAACATGGATCTGTGAAAATAAAATTAGATTTTTTTCTTCAGTTTATTCAAAAAGCTGAAGAGAAATATTTATTTTTATAAATGTTTACATAATAATAAATAAATATTTACTTAAAACAATAAAAAAAATTACTTCCACGAATATAAAAAAAAATTCCTAAAACAGTAAATAAATAAAATACACATTTATTTTGAATTTATTAATTCAGGTAACTAATACTGGGTCCAGGTGGCGACCATTAAGGAACACCAACCATACATTAACCTCAAAAAATATTATTTTTACCTAGATCACGCATTTGAACACATTTTTACAGGACTATGTATGTCTTATTTTTAGTAATTTTTGAGGTTAATTTATGGTTGGGGTTCATTAATGGCCAACTCCTGGACCCAGTATTAGTTACCTGAATTAATAAATTCAAAATAAATGTGTATTTTATTTATTTACTGTTTTAGGAATTTTTTTTATATTCGTGGAAGTAATTTTTTTTTATTGTTATAAGTAAATATTTACTTAATATTTATGTAAAAATTTATAAAAATAAATATTTCTCTTCAGATTTTTGAATAAACTGAAGAAAAAAATATAATTTTCTTTTCACAGATCCATGTTTTTTTTTAAACTTTTGTTCTTAAACCGTTCAAATACTTCAATAACACAGGGTTGTGATACATGAATGGAAAGCTGGTTAAATGAGAAAGTTTTTCTAAAACCCGGAAATCACAGACCCCGCCCATTGAGGAGTATCGCTGGAAAGAAATGTCAATAAAATGTCAGGAAATTTAGAATAGCTTTCTTTTGGTAAGATATACATACTTACATTCATTCATTTTTACGTTTACTCCCAACTAGTCTTATAGTAAATTTACTCAGCTTTCGATAGGTTTCACCCCCTTTCTAGTAGTACCACCTGGGACGGAGCTACAACGATTATTCTTCTAAAAACCACGTTTGTCTCGAAAAAACAATAAAACGACGTTTTCTCCCTTAGGGGCGAGAATTCGGGAAATCGTCATAGAACATTTGTTTTTCCCCTAAGGGTCCTCTATCACCCCTCACAATATGACTAGACATTTACGGGACACCCTGTATGTATATATATATATATATATATATATATATATATATATATATATATTGGTTTGGATACTTAGAATTATGGGATTCAGTTAAAACAATTTCTACACGTCTGGAATTCATATCAACGAAAATGCTTAAGTTTTGGTTATATTTGGACTTATGGAAGGATTAGAATAAAATGTTTTATTAATATATGAACATGAAAAGTTTTGGAAACTTCGTATATTTTCCCTAATATCTCGAAAACGGTTGGGAAATTGTGGAAGGTGGCTATTCGAAAGTTTACTAAATTCTCTAAAAAAAATGTTCTGAGGGAATTTTCGATGGGACAGACACATTTTGAGAAAAAAGCCCTTAAAACTTTGAAGTAGTTGGTTTCTCTTATTCAAGCAGTTCTTTTTGTCTATTACCCTTAGTTTTTTATTGCTTGTATTTTTTTAAAATGGAACTAAAATGTATCTGGCAATAAAACAGGAAACGTAAAATTAGAAATAATATTTTGTTATTAGAAAAAAATCTCTCCGAGCGGAATGCCGTGTGAATATTTTTGTCTCTGTTTATCTCAGTTTTTAATTAGCTGTTTTTCCCCTCTGTTTGCCTTGGTTTTTAATTAGTTGCTGTTATTTTAATTGCATTTATTCCTTAAAACATGAGAAGATTGTTAGTATTTTGAATGCTCTTATCGCTCCCTTGCTGGATGGACAAGGGAATCCCAGATCTTTACATGTCGGAGGCCAGTAAGGTTCATTGCACTCTATAAATCAAGAAACATCCTAGGAGAGCTGACAGCTATTTTACCGAGGTCCCATGTGTTTATGATTTTGATTACAGTTGGAATTAAAGAAGTATTCGGAAAAAAAAAGATTTTATTCAGACATGAAAAGTTTTGGGATCTTCGTATTTTAAATTTTATATAACAGTAATATGAGTATTTTAGTATTTTTAATTGCATTTAACACTAAAATGAGTATTTTAGTAAAGAAAGTTAAGTAAATTAGAAACATATTTGTAATACTGTCTTCCTAGAGAGAATGTTGTTAGGACGGCACAAGGAGTAATTTCTGCTTAGGATACTGTTTCCTGTGTTTGCCGACAATCTTGCTTTTCTTTGGGATTTCATTGGAATAGGTGTTTCACGATTGATCTAAACAAAGTAATAACTTTTTATTCTATGTCTTCAAAATTGCACTAGGCATATGAACGGAACCGCGCTAAGATGATGCAGTTTAGGATACTGTTACCTGTGTTTTACTGACAATCTTGCATTTCTTTGAGATTTCATTGGAATAGGTGTTTCACGATTGATCTAAACGAAGTAATAACTTTTTATTCTATGTCTTCAAAATTGCACTAGGCATATGAACGGAACCGCGCTAAGATGATGCAGCACCTGTGAGTCGGACTATTTATTTAAGAATTGACTACCAGTGTAAGATAAGAATACTTGTGTTTGTTGAGGTATAAAGCCAGGAGAAGTTGGTTTTGTTAATATTTGAGGATGTAGATGGAATTATTGATTTATACATTTTAATAATACTTTACATTTTTATTCCTTTTTAGCTGAAATTCATGGGCCCATTACTATTGGTTTTGATCCACTGGTTAATCAAAGATTGTTGCCACCAACTTTTCCTCGTTATACTCACATTAAGTCTCCTGCAGAGGCTTATAAAAGGCTTGATGAATTGTTAATCAGACTTAGACAGGTTACTAAGATACTATCCTACACATCATTTCATTCAGCTCTGGTAAACTTCTTTGTTGAGTACTCATTTATTTATTATTTTCATTTTTTTACCAAATGAGTTTATTTCATTTTACATATTTATTTTAATTCTATTAAAACTTTAATACCATCTGAAAAATTCCGATATTCTTAATGTGTACATGTTTATATATATGTGTGTGTGTGTATATATATGTATATATATATATGTATGTGTATATATATATATATATATATATATATATATATATATATATATATATATATATATATATATTATTAACTTAGCCTTGAAGTGTATTTAAACATTTTATTAAATATTCTTAGCGTGAAAGTATTTATTTTTATTGTAGGAATTGCTGGATATTTATTTTTAGTTTCCTTAGTAGCTTATTTTATCCCTCCTTATGGAGAACAAACCAGTTTATGACTTATTGTTAATTGGATAAACTGAGGATTCCAACTCAAAGTGCTACTACAAGAGTTTCTACCAAAACTCTTGTATTCAAATACATTTAGAAGATTGCCAAGATCATTTCAAACATGGACATTATACATTTACATGACAGGTAAAGAAAATACTGTCAAGTTTTTGTTTTGAAATTCTTAAAACCAGATTTGAAAATAACTTTGATTTTAGCAAACAGACTTTCCTGACATCCAACTTTCTGTGGAAGAGAAGTGAAGGAATACTATTCCGAGTGTTAAAAATCAATCTTCTCTCTCCAGATGTTTTAAAGCAACTTGTGCCGTAAACTTATTTTACTTTATTTTTCTCCTAAATGGGCACAAAGATGCTCAGATTTTGAGCTCAACAATTCTTTATTTGTTAAATCCAGCAATCGCATTTCACAGATCTTAATATCAATATTATAAGGTGGAAAATTCATTTCTGTTACCATGACATTCAATGGTATTACTACAGCTAATGTTGCTTGCTGTTACTGAAGTATTTAAACCTGGTTAGAAAAGCTTCCTTCATATTTATTAGTGTTGTTTTTAAATATCAATTGGCAATATTAGACTTACTTCTTTGGCAATATGTTAATAGACATTGAAAGTGAATAATGGCTTCTCTTTCAAAATCTTCAGCAAAAAGTGACAATTTTTTTTAATGAAATTACTTTACTGCTAAAATCGAAAACATTGTCTTTCCTTTTTCTTATACCTTACAATTAACCTGATTTAGATGAGAATTATCATCCACCATAAAATAAAATTTCTGGGTCCATATGTGATTCTTTATCTCTACATAGTGAAAACTCTTTTAAAGAAGAAATTGTATTAACATGTTGGCTTCAGTACGGGACATATATGTCCTGTACTGGGTTTCACTGAGGTACGGCAAAATAACCCTACTCCCTTAACTTACGATGGCTGTAACTTCTGAAAAAAAAAATTAAAAAAAAAAAAAAAAACACCTCATAGTCCAGTAGATGCACAGATATTGTTAGAATGTACGGGACAAATATATCCCGTAACGTACACTAAAGAACGAAATCGGCATACGGGACACCAGTGACGTACCCAGTCGATAAAAAAGTTAAAAAAGCGTATACGCTTTGTGCTGAGTATGTAGGAAATCCGGGTTACTGCCTAAATTGTTTTAATATGGACCATGAAGCCCAATCGACTAATTAAGTCAGGTTTTTAAAAAAATATTTCAATTATAATTTTTGCATTGTTACGACTTGTTAAAAGTTGAAAGTTGTTCAAACATTTTTCTTTTTTTTTTAAATATAACTTGATTCTTACGATTTCTGTATATAATATTTGTAAAGTTTGAGAATATTACGTAGGTATGTATTTTGCATTATCAAGTACTCATTTGTTTGTTATCTATTCCCACTCCTGCTTCAAAGTAGTTATCATTTAACCTTCAGTAACAAAAATATTAAGCAATAACATTCAGAAAATTTTTTTTTTACTTTGTGAGATGTATATATTTGTATAGATCTTTACGGGACACATATGTGTCCCGTACCGCTCAGCATTTGGAATCCCTATGGGACATATGTGTCCCTTACCGATCCTATGACGAACCACTGAAATTTCATCCCGAAGCTAACCTGTTAATGCATTTTAGCATGAGCAATTAGGCGGATATAATGAAGACAACACATGTTTACAAGCACCTTTCCATGCCATTGTTGCTTTCCATAAATCTGCTTTTTTTTTAATTGCTAATGTTTTAAAAAATTGTTGTCTCATACAAGGGAAGGTACTAAGTAATATGACCACCATAAAATTTGAGGAAGAGCCATAGCCGAGGATTCAAAGAGCCTCATGAGGCTCACAAGCCATGGTTTGCCAACCACTGGTACAAATCATTACATCTCTTGAAAAATAAGAAAATGGAAATATGTTATGAAGGGAATTGCTCTCCATTCTCCTTAGGTTCTTAGCTAGCTTCACATGTTCTTTCTAAAATCCCCTAGCACTTCAGATTCAAGTTTCCTTATTTTTTTCTAGTAACGGAGGCATTTAAAATTGTTACTCTAAAGTTAGTGGTTATATTGTTACTTTTAAGTTAGTAATTGTTTTGTTACTTTACTTTAAAGTACTTTGAATCTCTACTTAGCTTGTACAAGTCAACCATCCATTTTGTATTATTTTAAACACGAATGTTCTTCTAGGAATTAATGCTTGAAGTGAGTAGTACTAAGCCGTGCATAGTTACTCGGAGTGTTATGCAACTCCTTTATTTACCCCAATGCAGTAGAGCTGGTGATATAATTAATTGCATAGATGCCATCAGAGATGCTGCAAGAGGTTTTATTTCACCACCAGTTCTCCTTCCAAGGTCCCAGTTATTAAATAATCCACAGGTATTTATCAAATTAATTTATTCATTAATACCTGTAAATAACTAATGAATACCACCATATTTGAATTTATTTGTATTTTGATCATGTGGTTACATACATTTATTTACATTATAACCTCACATGTGCTAAAGGCCTCAGCAGCCGATGCACAAAAATTTATACAAAAAAAAAAAAAATAACCTCAGTTATTTGTATGTTCTCAATATTTCTTTATTTATATGCTATTTAGATTAATCTTCATCATTTTGAATCTTACTCTTTAGGTTAAAGACTTCCTTGAATGTTTTCTGGGGCATTGTGTAAGACCATTTAGTAATCTTATTCAGCTGTGTGGACATAATAGAGCAAGGCAGAGGGATAAATTAGCTCATTTACTGGAAGATTTTGCTAATTTACAAGATGAGGTGAGTTTTTTTTTTTTCAGTCCTAGATAGAAATTTAATATTTTATTGAAAGGAGATCGTTGACCGTTGATGATGCGAAGTTAGGGATTGTCGGGGTTCGGCCAATACTTCTTAATAAAACAACATTTTACAAGTGAAAATGGTTTTATTGTTGTCGACGTTTCGGCTTGAAATTCAAGCCTCCATCAGGGCTGTAAAAACAAGCAGGACAGATTTAATACTAACATATATATATATATATATATATATATATATATATATATATATATATATATATATGAAAAAAACATAATATATAGCTAGAAAAACAATATGCTATAGCAGCGCTTAGATTAGAGGTACATGGGTGTAGTCCAGAGCATGCATTCTGTCACTTCCTTCCGATAAAAAATTATTTCGTTTAGAGTCTTCTGCTCAAATTCAGGAACATAAATATGCTATAGGTCCACCTGACAAACCTATGTAATATACTCTATAACTTACAGTAATATTTTTCATCCATGGCCACTGCGCATGCACAAAAGCCAGCAGACATTTTTTTGTGACACATACAGTCTTCATTTTCGCACATGGCCACTGCGCATGCGCAAACACCACTGTGCAAGCATGAAATACACTGTGCATGCACGAACGCCAGCAGACATTTTTTGTAATTTTTTTTCCAGTTTAGTCACCGCTAAAGCATATTTATGCTAAAATAAATTGTTGAGAAAATTCCCATGGAGTCAAGAAGTACCAATATATAAACTACCTCCAAAGAAAAAGAAAGGGCGATGTCATGTTTGTGTACGACGAATGATATAAACGCCAAAATAACGTGTAATATATGTAATAAATTTACATGTAAAGCTTGAACCAATTTGCATTAAATCCAGTAAAAGGGAGCAGGATACTGATTTGTCTGAATAGATTGTAAGAATTACATTCTTAGCATTTAATTACCATGTATATTTCTACTTTTATTTAAATATCTTTTAATGTTATAATTTTTTTTTAATGTGTTCTAGACATTAATGTTTATACACATTACAATTTTCAGTCTTATCGTAAACTAAATAATTTTTTAAAAATAAAAGAAGTTATATGCAATAAATTTGTTCTAAAAGATAAAATGAGTTTATTTACATTACCATTTATATATCTGTCTACATAAATGACTTAACTACAATAAATAATATAATAGTGAAGAAAAACATAAATAAATAGGTGTTTAAAAACAATAGCACAAAAATAAACACGATGGCATACTAAGTGCGCCCTGCGACCACCGGTTTTCCAACAGTTGGCGCGACAACTGGAAGGTTAAGTGATTTTTATTAGTTAAGGAAACAGTCTTGTCAATATTTTTAAGAATCTTCAGAGAATTGATTTTATTACTTTTTCAAGAAGTTTACTGAAACCTTTACTAAAACTATATATGTATAACATCTGTTTCTAAAGGCTGCTATTTTTCTTGTTTTGCAAAGAATGTTGCATTGACAATTGGACTCTCTGAAAAATGTCAAAAAGGACTAATGGAAGGAGATATTCATTAGATTTTTTAATATTTATTATTATTATTATTATTTTTTTTTAAAAGATTTGAACAAGCTGGTTTTTAAAAGAAAGGTACCCTAAACCAATAACTCAACACATCCTGCTTATCTATTAAAGCTGTAGTGAAAACTTATCTATAGTTTCATAAAACATTTTATTATGGGAACCCAATTTTACATTTCCCCACTGCATTATTAATAGGGACCGGATTCTTAGGTTTTCACCTATTTTTTTCCTTTCTGCTAAACATGATATTGACCGGTTTTTTATATGATTCGCGTCTTGTAGTATCATTCATGCAAATTTGGAAGAACCTAAAAAAACCTATTTAGGATGATATCACCTAAAATCACCTAAATAACGATGGAATGACCTAGACAGACCTAATCTTTGAAATAGAAAATACAATTCAATGAACTCATTTCCTTGATCAAACAAATTTTCTTTAAAGCATCTTCCCGAGTCCTGACGTTCAAGGAAACTTTACTACGAGTGTCACTTCCACCAGAACCCATTTTAACACGCTGGGGAAAAAATAAAACAGTTTTGACGCTTTGGATATGAATGAAGCAGCTGCCATTTCTAAATCAATGGCGTTCCAGACCAACGAGATTCGTGGTGCACTTGCATTCCTAAGAGCACATTTCTCAGATCTTCTAAATCTCATTGGAAAATGGAATCGTCAACACTGAAGCTAAAAGATGCGATGAAATACTCCCGTACGACGTCTTGTGGCGTAAACGGGCGCATCTTTATCTTTCTCTGCATTTAAGGCAGTTCTCTAAGACAACAGGAAGAATTTAACCGTCGAAAACCTGGGCACCTGTATGGTAGTTTACTGTAACAAGGGGTAATACCTATTTTAGTTTCATATTTTCCCTTTTAAATGTTTCCAAGATTTAATTATTTTGTTTTTAACATAGTTAAGTATTATTCTGTAGGCAGTAAAATTCTTCTTGATGTTCTTTAGAAGTTGGAACTCTTTAGCTGAGAAACTGAGAGTAATTTTTTTTACTTAACTGTTTTGTTTTATGTTCTTATTTTTTATTAATGTATGTTTTTTTAAATCATTTAATTTATTTTTCTTTTTTTTTCTATCTTTTTTTTTAACATTACTTTATTTCTAAAATGTATTTTATTTAAATAAATTTCATTCACTTTGTTTTTTTAAATAAATATTTTGTTGAATATTTGGGCTACTTATTCTTTTTTTAAAATAATAGCTCGTATTTCCGTTTTATTTTGATATGCTCATCTTTTTTTCCCTTCTCAATATACTATTCTATAAAATAATGTTATTTGTTGTTTATTTTTATGTCACTATATATACATATTAATTTATCAATTATAAATTAATCAAAATTATTAATAATAAATTATAATAGGTTGAACCTATTTTTTGAACCTATTCAAAACATTTTTATCGCCTAAAAAAACCTAAAATGGATTTTTAAATAAAAACCTAAAAAGACCTATTATGCCTGTTGCAAAAACCTAATTGGGTGCTTATTTTATCCTAAAAATCCGGTCCCTAATTATTAATAAGAACGTACTGAAAAACAGGACAATTTACCCTTAAGTACCTGGGTGATATTATCCAAGAATCTGGTTCAGAATAATTTGCATATGAAGCACTTTGTCAAAAGATAATAACATTATAATAGCCTTCAGATTAACACAATACTTTTATAATAAGAAATCTATCACTAAGCAAGCCAAAAAGACAGACACTGCATCATGGTAATCAAGCCAGAATGTCTTTATGCAGCTGAAACATAAGTTCTCATTAGAAAACTGACTTAGATCAAATTAAAAAAAATATTAAGAAAAAATGTTCAAAAATAATATGACCAATTAATACTGAACAACAAGCTTACAGACTTCAAAGTAATAAGGAGATACAAAAGTACACTGGCATATGCTCAGAAATAAATAAAACAATGATTAAAATTGTACAGGCACATCAAAAGAATACATCCTATGAGAAGAACAAAACAAATTGGGAAATTGTATGAAATTCAAAGGAAGGCAAAAGTATAAATTATGTTGTGGATTGTGGCAGTAAAAGATCTGAAAGCAGCAGTTATCATGCATACTTTTTGTTTGGAAAGTCGATCAGAGGAAGATTAAAAAGAAAGGGGTAGTGGCTTGGTCTGATAACAGAAAATTAGCTCATTCTAAATGAATGAAACAAATTTGGATACAAAGAAGATCAACATCCGTAGAAGAGGAAGCATTTTTTTAAAAATAAATATAAATGATGACTTCTATTGCAACCATTGCAGTATTACAAGTATTAGATATAGTTTTTCATTTTTCTTTTTTTTTCTTTTGAAATTAGCTATTTGCTTTTCAGGCTGAGAGAGTAGATGCCTATTTACACAACCTTTCAAAGAAGTGTGAAAACATGAGGCCTCATTTAGCATGCTTTGGAACTTGGGTTCTGTATCATACACTACGCGTAATGATTATGTTCCTTTTATCAGGATTTGAACTGGAATTATATAGCACTCATGAATATCATTATATATTTTGGTAAGATATGCTTCTAGAATTGATTTCAAAATTGGACCATATTATATATTCAAGTTTCTTGTTCTTTGTATTTTGGGAGAGGGGCACATGAATATAGTAATTTCTCATTTTAAACTACATTATTTACAACTTCTTGTTTCATTAATTTTATATTGCTTCTTTTCATCTTGACTCATTAACTCGTTAGCTGTTAATCCGTATGACGTATGGTCATTTCCTCTGGCTAAAATTTTTTCCCCCAAAATGGGATTATGGCGGACTGTGCGTATGTGAATGTGAGAGATAATATCTCAAAAGATTTTAGACCTGTGCTGTGAAAGGTCCATGTTCCCCAAAACAGATAAAAGGATAATAATGTACAAAGGGATTTTTCATATACCTGAATAAATTTTCAGTCTAAAGGATATATTACTCAGGCAATAAAATATGTTACCTGGGAGTTATTATTTCATAACTGAAGGATATACTGAGAAAAGCCTTTCCCCAGCTTGGGATTTTCAAGCATTCCATTTCATTGTGTTAGGATTATAGGTTTATAAACTCACAGAAAGTTGAAAATAACATAATTTTATTCTCTAATGAGCAGTATTTTTATACAATTGTTACACTTTTAGATATTTCAATTTTATGTACAATAAACTCACAAAAAGAGTAAAATTATTTATAATAAAAGAGAACATACATAAATATTATTCACTTTACACATTTATAATATATAACACAATTATTTATAATTATGGTATGACTTGAAAGATGTCACACAAAATCCTGGTTTTCCAACACAATTTTCACAATAAAAATTAGTCACTGCATTTTCCTCGTTTGCAATGTGCAAAACGTTTTTTCATATGCCTGTTTTTATCGTTATGGGACACTTCTGAGGGCATGTGAATTTTGGAAGACATAATTGCTGGAGAGATTTAAGTTTTGGGACGGTTTCCATATAACAGTGACATAAACACGCTATCCCAAAATTCTAAAAGCCTTAGATTCTCTGGGGCATATTTCTTTTGTAGTAAATTCACATAAAATCGTCCATAGAAACAAGCAATAAGTATTTTTAGATTATCATAGCAATGTAGAAATAACAAATTTATAAACTAAAACTTACCTTTTAAAATGAATCACCAAAGAAAAATAGAAAAATCCAGTGGCGGGCCAGTCAGGGTTGAATCATAACCCTTCATAATGGCTAAGACAAAGTAAGGATTTGTTTCAGTGTGGCGAGATAAACACAGACTGAACAGAGGGAGCACTGACAGTTGTCGACGCCCACAATTAGGTAGGATGCACCACTGTCAAACACCCTTCGACGGCCGCTATCAAGGTGTTAAAATTGGTTCATTCATTTATGAACCGGTTGGTGCGAACTGACTATTATCTCTATCTCCAGGCCCTTCGACTCCAATGAAAAGCTTCCTTAGTTTTCCTAGCTTTTCCTTGAGGTAATTTATCTAACATGGTAAAAGACAGAGTCCTTATCCTTAATAATATTTCATGTGAATTCTCAGAAATAGACAAACTACCTAATTTTTTCTTCCTCAATGACATCTCTAGCTTATTGTATGCCCATTTAGTTTGCATTTTAACATTCCTGATTCAGCATCTTCTTGTTTTCTCCTGAACACTTCTAATGTTCTTGTTTAATTTTTCTCTGAGGTGATGTTCCATGATATATGTGTGCAGACCATAGCCAGAAAGAATGTATTTTATTTATGGTATCTTTCTAGGCCTCTCCCCTTATTTATTTTTTCTATTATTATTATTTTAGGAGGCGAGGTTAGCTCAGTGATAGAGCACTGGACTAATAAGCTGGAGGACCTGAGTTAAAATCCCGATCAAGCACTAAAGATTTTTTCTTCTAGTGTCTTTGTTCATGGGTTTGATTCGGCCTCCCTGACCATCCCTAGGCCATCCCAGCCTTTAATTAATTTAATAATGGGTACCTTGGTGCTAATAACTCTAGCAGTTGAAGCAGCAAGGGGAAAATCAGGCGGCCGGAGCATAGTACTGACCACATATCTCCCTAGTGATGAATCAGATACCTCTATAGTATCTGCCCCTCAGGGCCCTCGTGGCCTGTTATGGGACTGATTTTTATTTTTTTATTTTTTTTTATTATTATTATTTTACGGTGGATCATCTGCTGGGATATTATCGCTGGGCTATCTATAGGCTGCCACTCTTTTATTATGCCAACAACACGGCTTTCCCAGATGGTCACCTATTTCTGATGCTGCTCAACTTCAGTGATCGAACGGTTTGAAATTCATACAAACTAAGATATTTAAATTTTGGTTATGCTCGGAGATGAGGAAGTCTTAGAAAAAATATTTTATTAACAGACATGAGCACATTTGGTAATTTCTTAAATATCTTGAAAGTGGTTGGGAAATTGTTGGAAGTGGACATTAAACAATCGAAAGCTTATTCAAATTTCTATGAAAATGGTTCTAAAGACATTTTCTTTTCATCTTAGGGGGGAGAAATAAGTGCTTGAAACTTCGGAAGGGATTGGTTTCTTTGCTTTCAACGGTTCTTTACGTTTGTTTTCCTCAGTGTCTTATTGCTTGTTGTTTTAATTGATTTTAAGAGTAAATTTGCTTGTAAAACAAGATACTTTAAACGATACTTAAAATAGAGCTTTCTGAGCAGAACTCGAAAAGGCCAGATTTCTATAAGAATTTATAGAAACGTGCTAAGATCAGACTTTTTAAATTTCAATATATACCTTGAGCAGTGCACTACTCCCAGAACCAGATAGATGTTCATCTTCAAAAAACAACTTTCTTTTTTGTTCAACATTTTATTCATAATTGCAATTAATATTACTTCACTCACCTTGTTTTTTACAATCAATAAAAAAAATCTTGCTGAGCACTAATTTTATTTCTTGCCTTGAGCCACCTTTTAATTTCTTCTTTTGAACTGTATTATGCTTCATGCGGGGGGGGGGGGCATATCTGGCTAAAACTTCACTTTCCCATGTACACTTGTCTATGGACCAGCTTACTTGGTGGTTCCGATATCCTTTTTATTTCAATTATTGGTTACAACGTACCATATTTATTGTTAGCTACAAATCAACCAGACGGCATACAATTGAAAATTTGTATATATTTATATACATATTATTTTTTTTATTTATTAGTAGATAAAAATAACTTCCATACATTATATCATCATTATCACATTATCACATTTAAACATAAGGGTCAATTCAACAACCAGTTCCTGCCTGTGGGTTTGTACAGTACACACACGTCTGCTCTGCTTATGTAGCCAGTGTCTTTTAGATGACTACCCACTTCCATGTGACAAGCGAAAATCTCAACTCTCAGATGAGGGTTTGTGCCTACCAAGCCTTAAATTTTTGCTTTCCACTGTCAAAGGGTGACCAGATCATCTGTGTCCATCACATCAAATTTTCTATCAGATAATCTTACAAACTATTTTTGCACTATAAGTTCTTTTATGGCATCATGTCCATAAAAAAATCATATGAGCTGTTTCAGCATTAAGGCCTTCATGAACATGATAAAGCATTATCTTTAGATAATACATTGCTGTACACTCTGATTTTTAAAGCACTAGAGGGACAAATAACAGGCACAATAAAACTGAAACTGTACTAAAGCATTCTTTAAGATCCCTTTCTTATTATTTGTAAACAAGTTGTGCAAAGGATTAGGAAGACAAAGCGGCAAAACAAATATATCATAAACTGCTTTTAATTTTTATCCAACCCAATATATGTATATATTTATATATAATTCATTAAAATTAAACTTTGTAAAATTTCTAGAATTTTGTGATTGCGTATTTTGTATTGAATTTGCATGGCATTGGAATATATCTTTTTGTTTTTATATTGAATATAACTCGCCTAATTTATTTACTTCCAGGTATCTATATGAATTCCTGTATGGTTGGCTTGTTTCATCTCTGTCAAGAGCAGATGCTTTCTTGTCAGAACAGGAGTTTTTGAATGAACAAAACAAAGCCAAGAAAAGGTGCAAATCCAAGCTTAAGAAAAAAACAAGGCCTTATGCAAAGGAAATAACTGTTAACCAAGCCTTACAAAATATGTGTGGCGGCTACTACAAGGTGTTTAATTCATTATTATAATATTATGCAATGAGATTTTATAATGCTTGCTGCTTCAGTGACTTCCAGAGTTGGTCAAAAATTAAGTGAACAGGATATAAGTAGGAAGTGACTCGGAATTGTACTAACCTCCAATTACATTTATAAATTTACTTCTAATTGCATACTTCTGTGATTTACAATTGATTAATCATAATTGTGAAATCTCACAATTAACAATTGATTAATTCAGCGAATTCTCAAGATTAGTGAATTGTTCATCCACTTGAGACTGATAGCCTCTTTCGTGACAACGGACCGACATGCCCCGTTGACTGATAGCATTTTGTGACAAAGCCATTTCTTCGCTTCGGGACTGAAAGCTACCACTGTGATAGTGTTTTTGCGATGTCTAGTGGAAAGCTGTAGTCACTCATTCATCCGTTAGAGTTCATAGAAATGCAGTTTGAGCCTATTGAGTGGGGGTTGCCCTCTGCTACAAGATCCCTTTCCATAGTTCTGATCTCTGAAGGGTCTTATTTGTGTTTAAAAGTTGATATGTTCATAGAGATTATTTTCTGTAGATAGTATGCCAACGCCGAGATATTTGACTTGATATTATTTGTAAAAAAAATAAAATAAAAAACAAAACAAATAAAAAAAAATAAATAAAAAAAAAATAAAAAAAAAAATAAAAAAATAAAAATGCTTAAAAAATTAAAACAAAATTTAGGAATTAAAAAAACAACTTTCTGAGTTGTTGAACTCTATGCTGGTGACTAATATGAAGCCCAGAATTAGAAAATGGGACACTTTTTAAAGAAAAACATAATGAAAGTGTATTAGGAGAAATGAAAAGAGGTGGGCGGTGGAGGCTTAACTATTTTAATTCCGTCCTGTGAAACCAGGAGAGTGAAACGGGCTGCACTCCACGGTCATCTGAGATCATGTGGGTTGCCACCTCCTAAGGGTAAAATTTTTTCTTCAATTAACTTAAAAATTTGAATATAGGGTTTTTTTAATGTACTAAAAACAAACCTGACCGTTTTTAAATGAAAATGACCAAATTAAATAGAATGTTAGTCGCAGTTTATAACATATTTAGTTATATAAAAATTTTGCTCAAAAAATAGCTGGGATTTCTGGGTATTTAACTAACCTATTAGATCTAATATACTCATTATAGGTTTCTGTTTTAAAATTTCTATATTTAACATTCTTACACTAAATTCTTTTTAAACAGAAAAATGATATTAAAAAAAATGAAAGATTTCCTCATTTTTGTTGTTAAAATTAAATTCATCATAATAATTCTTGAAAGGTTTTCACTTACAGTTTCTATTACACTTATGATAGTGGAGGCCCAGTGGCCGTGAGTGTTAAGGCGTGGGCACTTAACACTCCGTGCTGAGGGTCGTGGGTTCGATTCCCACTAGGGGTGGTGGCTTTTCTTTGGAAAAAAGAAAAGGCATCAGCCCTATCCTGGCTAGAAAAGAGTGGAGACCTATTGATAACCTGTCGTTAAACTCTGAGTTAATTATAATGGACGTTAAAATTTAAATAAATAAATTTCTTATGATAGAGTAATTTAGATAATCCTAGGATTTCATTTAAACATGATTTTGTTTATATATTTTAAATAGAAGGGAAATGTGTATAACATTATTTTTTTTTTATTTTTTTATTTTTTTTTTCTTATGGCGCATCTACAACTTGGCCATTAGTGCCTTGTAACATTAATGTTTTTTATTTCTTATTGCAGGCCATGGTAGGTTTCAAGAAAGATGGAAAGCTGGTATTACCAAATCCAGAGTTTGATTCTGAAAAAGTTCGATATGAACACAGATTTTCTCCCTTTATTAATGTTTTATTGACTCCTCCGCCAGTTCAGTACAGTGAATTCAAAGAAATGACTGAAGGGATGGAACATACCGATAGTCAAAATCTTTATTTGTCTGGTTGTAAGCATTTCCATCAAGCTAGAACTCTTTTAGAATCTTTACACAATGTTGATCAAGAGGTTAGTATTACATATTATTCAATGATCAGTTTCTTATTACTTTCCTTCTATCTGTTTTTTTGTTTTGTTTCATTGATTTATTACAGATTACAGATTTAATTCGAATATCAAAAACAAATTTTGTTGTCCTGAAACTACTCGCAACTCATAATCTTAAATCGTCATCTTCTTTGGATTTTGACTTCTCTGTCCATCATCATTTCCCTATTTTAAAAATTTGCACATAAATTGCTAAGGTATGTGTGTGTGTATTTAAGTAATATTTCCAAGGTTTTTTCCTCCTTTATCTTTTGCTTTTGCATAATAATTAAAATTTACGTTCAGACTCAAATTCATTTACAATTTTTATTTTTTCAGGGTATTCTGTAATAGAAGGTGCCCTCAAAAAGGAAATGAAGAATCCTGATAAATGACTTATTGGGCTTTTAAGTTTATATTATCAGCATTGTTTCCCACAAATGAGAATGAGAATGTCAGGGTTTGGTCATATTATTAAATGAAAAAAAAAACATTTGGATTAGGATTAAGGACAGCATTAGAAGCATAAATAGATAATAAACTAGATCCATTTATTAAAGAAACAAATGTGTCACTTAGAGGGACATGTACTGTACAAATTTCTGATTCATGACCCTTCTACACATTAAGGAGATAGTATTGTCACAGCTAAGCTCCTGATGTTTCTCTTAGCAGGCACTCATTTAACGCAGAGTTTCTTATTTGTTTAATTGTATTTGATAAATAATAAACTCATTCAGATAATGTTTTTTTATGAACAATATGACTGGATGCCATATTCTCTTGCTTATATAGCGACTAACAATCTCTCTTTGCAACTGATCGGAGGTTAATTAGAAATAATACTGGTCTCATTCTAAATAATTTCTTTCTGTGATATTACTTATAGACATTTTCTATTTTTTCATGTGCATAACATCTAATTTATTTATATAATTTATGTAGATATGCCTTGTTCTTGTAGGTTATATAAAAATGACCAATGTAAGTAATCTTGTAGCATTCTTTAAAAATATTCTATAAGTGTAAGTGCTTTAATTTGATAGTTATATTTTCTTTATATTTAAATAGAAATAAATATACTGAAATGTATATATTTATGCTTGATTTTAAGTATGAAAAGTTGTGAAATAATATTATGTATGATTAAACTTCCTGAACGTTTATCATATGTATTACCTATATTTATTTAAATATTTACTTTTTCAACTTGATGTGTAATAATTCATATATAAAGAGTTGTAAAAAATGTATTAATTTATTATTGTCTACCTATATGATCTATATGACTGTGTGTCATAACTGTGCATACCACCTACCCCCATCCACCTTTGAGGCAGCGAAGTTGCATTTTACTCCCTTGGCCTCCTAGGTGGCGAGTTTTATCTCTTGGATTTTCTTTCTACAGCTTCACTATACCCTCTTCTGATATCTCTTTTTCTTTATTAATGAAATAGGTTTATGATTTTACATCTCAGGATTTTTTTTCTATGTTATGAGCAACCAAGGATACCTTGTGCATCGAAAGATACTACAAAGTCCACATATTTTCTCTCTCCCAAACTCCAAAAATAGCCTTACAATAAAATCCCCCAAAAAACATAAATGTGAAATAGAGGCCAAGTTCCTTCCCCACAAAGAAACACTCGCTTCCCCAAAAATATCCCCTCTTAAAACCCCCCAAAAACGCGTTACAATCCTACATTCCAAAAAAGTAGTATGAGTTAGTGTATTAAGTGCACCATATTTTCAACCAAAAATATTTGCCAATACAAGAGATGATACAAGAAAGAAATGTCCAAGTTCATTACTAGGAAGACCTCATAGTTACTTACTAAGAACAGTAAAGACACTTCAACTGACCTTTAAAAACAACAATAAAAATACTTATATCCAGTTACTAAAATATCACTTCCCTCAAACAGGTATATTCTTAAACTTGGCAATGTTTAGTTTTATTTGTGCCGAAATTATCTTTAGAGAGAAAACTAAACATTGCCAAGTTTAAGAATATACCTGTTTGAGGGAAGTGATATTTTAGTAACTGGATATAAGTATTTTTATTGTTGTTTTTAAAGGTCAGTTGAAGTGTCTTTACTGTTCTTAGTAAGTAACTATGAAGTCTTCCTAGTAATGAACTTGGACATTTCTTTCTTGTATCATCTCTTGTATTGGCAAATATTTTTGGTTGAAAATATGGTGCACTTAATACACTAACTCATACTACTTTTTTGGAATGTAGGATTGTAACGCGTTTTTGGGGGGTTTTAAGAGGGGATATTTTTGGGGAAGCGAGTGTTTCTTTGTGGGGAAGGAACTTGGCCTCTATTTCACATTTATGTTTTTTTGGGATCTCATTACTTTTTTCTAAGTATTAATTAAAATTTAGTTGCCGCATACCTACTGGCTTTTGTACTTCATATAAAACCAGGGTCTTTGGATTCTGCATAAAGTTCTCCTTACTGCTTGATATTTGATACCAATAATCAACCTACATACATCTAATCACTAGACTAGAAAAGTTAGAAGCTCTTCCAGATGACATTAGTCTAGAGGTCAAATTGATTGCTCTCTTAACTAAACTATTACACTGTAAAACACAGGAACCTTATCCCGAGGATAAAGATAGGGACAATAGGGAAAGTGTAGAAGGCCTTCAAGAAAAAGATAAGAACAAAGACGATACATTTTGGGTTTGTGATCCTAAACTTCGTAATTTAGATGACTCGACGATGAAAAACCATGCCAAGAAGATTTGTTTGATACCCACATGATGGGTTTCAGAAGGAATGATGGCTTTCCGATGGAACAAAAAGTACAAAACGTCATAGGTAATATGACACTCCCGTATCAAGACCTACCTGCGTGCCAAGTTTGGTCAAAATAGGCAAACGGTGTGTATTTGTATAAGGAACAAACATATAGACAGACAGCTGAAAGACCTTTTTTACCTAGCCTAGTGCATTCCCCGGATCAAGACCGACATGTGTGTCAACTTTTGTCAAAATCGGTCAAACGGTGTGTATTTGTATAAGGAACAAACAGACAGACAGACAGCTGATAGACAATTTAACCTAGCCTATGATTCTCCCCGTATCAAGACCCATCTGTGTCCCAAGTTTGGTCAAAATCGGTAAAACGGTACGGATTTGTATAAGGAACAAACAGCTGGTATAAGATTTTGACCGAGCCTACATGCGTCTAATTGTTTCTTAAAACATCAAATATAGGTTCTTCATACCGAGACGATTCATTTGATACCCCACATCATGGATTTCGGATGGAATGACGGGTTTCCGAAGGAAGTACAAAACTGGCACGCCCCCGCCCCGGAAGCGGAGTCAAACACAACTTTTCAGGATTTTTCGATTTTTTCCTTTAATAACACCTTAATATCTATCATCATGCAAAATTTCAAGTCTCCAGCATCATGGGAAGTGCCTAATAATTTTGATGAGTGAGTGAGTGAGTCCTATAAATCCCGATTTTCGATCGCTTATATCTCAGAAACTATTCGAGGTAGGATTATGAAAATTTCCAGTTTTACTCACATCTAGTAGTATAATACCTGTGTAAAATTTCATAACTTTATCTTTACCTGGTTGAAAGTTCGGCTCTAAGACCTCCTGTAATATACACACAGTATGCTTAGGCCGGAACTTGGCCTGGCGCACTACCGTGCGCCTAGATACAATACTTTCAGGTTGTCCTCCTCAGTGGGAGCGCACCGCGTCCAAGCGACCTATTGTGCTACCCGTCGTTGTCTCTCCTCAGAGTATTACCCTCCAGTAGTCCAGAAGTCTCCTAATGGATATTTTGCTTGGTTCAAGATTGGTATCCTTTGTGTCACCAAAGTACCTAAACCGTATATGATCTAACCGTTCACAGTCACGGATGATATGTAACGGTATCTCTTCTTCTGCTCCACACCATCTACAGGTGGTGGAGTTGACCAGCTTCATCCTATAAAGGTGCTTATTCAGTTTGCATTGTCCCGTAATTATTCCAATTGCTTCTCTGAGTTTTGTTCTGTTTAGGAGCTTCAGCTCCTTCCAGGGTTCTCCAGAGGGCTTTTGAATAAAGCATTTGGTGTGCCTCAAAGTCTGGTTCTCCCAGAGGTTTTGCTGCTTCCCACGCAGCCAATGGTGAATTATCCGTTTGAATAATGACGGTGGTGCCCCACAAAAGGGAGCAGGGCCAATTGGCACTATAGCGGCACCTTTTCCTGCAAGTAGGTCCGCTCTTTCATTGCCAGGGATTCCACTGTGCCCAGGTATCCAGTGGATCTCAACACAGTTCCTGTTCTTGGCCAATTCATTTAGTTCCATTCTACATTACCTGACCAGTTTAGATTTAGTCATTGGGTTGTTTAAAGCTTTACAGGCAGCCAGGCTATCCGTTAGAATATTAATCCTTTTCTGGCTGTGTTGTGTTCCTCTCAACTGAATTGCGGCAGCAAGGATTGCATATACCTCAGCCTGGAAGGCCGATGGCTCTCTCCCTAAGGCAATGCGGGTGACACCCCCTATACCATATTCCTGAGCCAGTCCCCTCTGAGGTCTTCGATCCATCTGTATAGACGTTGAATCCATTGGGTATGTTCACCGGTGTGGGCACCAAAGATTTCCGCTCCACTCCAGTGTTGACTCTGAAGCTTCTTTTGAAACCATATTCAGGGATGATTGCATCCGACGGAATACCCAATTCCAGGATACTTTCAATAATCCTAAAGATTCTTGAATGTCCTCCCTGCGCCTGAGGTGCTCTAATCACGTTTTGCGAGGTCAGCCTATGAGCTGTAGTCATGGCCATTCTTGCTACATGCAAATGTAACGGTGGTATATCCAGGAGTGCTTCCTGGGCGAGAGTGGGCGTTGATCCCATTGCTCCACCTATAATAAATAAATGAAAATAGCCTTGCTTTAAAATTAAATTTCCTGACCTATATGACTGGAACCGATTAATGACTGTCTGAGAAGACTACCACTGTTTTGCTTTCCTGAAAATCTTATCATTCTGCTGTTCCTACTAAGACTGTATGGATAAAAAGAATATGCACCCATCTAAGCCCTGTTTACATTGTTCAAAATAGTTTAAAATTTGTTCAACTTTTATATCAGGCTAGGTTGTATGTCACAACACATTGAGCTACCTACTAACTACATTATGAGCAACTCACAATCCATAAGCAGCAGTAGAAGAGACGAGGTAGTTCTAGCTTGCCTTCGCCTATGTCATACCAGACTTAGTCATGGTTTCCTTATGGAAGGGAAGGAAAAGCCTATATGTGCGTCATGTAATGAACCAATTTCTGTGCGGCATATCTTCGAGCCTTGCAGTTTATACGAAGACGCCCTAGAAAAGAATGAAATTGCAAAAGATATCTGAAGCACTTGCAGAGAACCCCTTCATGGTGGACAAAGTACTAAAGTTTCTCAAAAAATCAAAATTATATACAGAAATATAGCCTGGAAAAAAATAATAAATAAAAAAAAAGTAATATAAAAAATTAAAAGAAGAAAAATAAAAATAAATAATTTCTGTATGTATTCTATACATTGGACTCAGATGCATTGCTTACATGTTGATTCAAATAATATGGCGTAATGGACCAAGCTCATATCACCATAATTATTATTATAGCATTATCTAAGTAAAACAATTATATTAGCCATATTAGTTTCAGAATGAATATAAAAACTTTTTGAACATGATATAAAATTACAATTTTAGAGCATTCGCAACTATATACATTGTGCAATTCACTCCTAAATAACTTTATAGTACATAAATAATTTTCACAGGATGATTGTAACCTTAGACGTTCTTTTGTCTAATTGTTTCGAATTTGTCTAATTGTTTCTACGATGCATAACAGAGTGAGCTATAAGAGATCTATTTGTGTTATATTGCAGCCAACGTTTTAAATATCCTTAAAATACTATCATTGAAAAATATATTATGTTATCCTTATCTGTGGGTTCCCTACCTATAGACTAAAGCTGAAGCTCTCTTCATTACCCCACCAGTCCCGCTCAAGAGCAACTTTTTCAGTGTCTGTATTCTGTGTTCCTCTTCAGAAGGATGAGACAGGGGATGTTTACATAATGATCCAATAAAATTGTTTGAAAAGTAGGATACAATTACAAAAGTGAAGATTTATAGGATAGTACAAGTCAATATAGTACAAGTCTATTTCAGATAGAATGCTCGGCTTTCTATGAATGATCCTAATCACGAGTTTCTCTCAAAAATGGGTTTATATTTTAGAAAATTAAATAAGTAAATATTTTGAAGACCCAGAATTAAATGTAGAATATTAGTAGGATCAAGATCATGAAGCTTGTAAGTTTGTCTCTTTGAAATATTTGGGGCAAAAAATGTCTTGGTTGTCAGCGCCCTACCATGCAAACATGTCACATGAATATGCATTCCATGCCCTTGGGTTGGTGTTTGCCTTCCTTAAGTAGCATTCATGTCAGGATTTTCTGTTTGTTTAATATGTATTCTCCCCCCCTCTTTTTTTATTAATTTATTATTTCCTTTATTCTATCCCCCCCCCCCTGACATAATACAACAACAGGTCTGACAGAAAATACAACAATATATAAAACAAAAGGTAACAAAAATTATTACAGGAAATGATAAAATGAAATAAATAAGTTTTGAGTGATCACTGATCATTTTTAATAAAAATACACACTACACTGAGCACTTAATGCTTCTCTCCTACACTTAAAAGGGAAGTACCTGCTCTCTAGCACTCCTGTCATTAATTTTAAATGTACATTTCTACTATAAAATTTAGGCTCTCTCTGTTGGCATCATGTGAAATTTTACTTACTGTCTTTGTAAAATTCAGTATTATCACCCTTCAAATTAACTGTTGATAACTGTAAGCTGATCCAGGTTTTTCTAACTTCTCTTCTCGGGAAGCTCTTCCACTTGTGCCATTGAAAGAACAGTACAGAATATATTGTTTTCCCTGAAATGATATGTGCCATATCATCATTGGCAGGGAGAATATTTTTTACTCTACAATATCAGAAGATAAACATTTAGCGAAAGTGTTCCCTTTTGAAAAACGAATACTTTTTTTTTTTTTTTTTTTTTTTTAACAATATACTCTACATTTATGTCTTAACATCAGAAACAATTATATGAAGAGAAGGTAGAATTTCTCAGGGTTCAGTCCTGGTATCTTAATAAAACTACATTTTTTATAAGTAAATGAGTTCTATATCTTGCCGACGTTTCGGCTCGAAATTCAAGCCTTCAACAGGCCTGTAAAACAAGGGGGACACTATTTATTCTATTGTATATATCTATAGTACATATTATCATTAAATATTTTCTTTTCAATTAATGAATTTTATATTCACTTTCATAATGTAATAGAGCAAGGAAATGAAGAAGATATATTCCTTGCATTAAACTAATTGTCATTGACATTATAGTTAATTTGTATAAAATTATAAATTTAACCTTATGGTCTGTAGGTACACAATGTATATATTATGTTTTTTTTTAATATCAAATAAATAGTTAAACAATTAAAAAAAAACTAGGGGGATGTAGTTAATACTAATGAATATAAAAATGAAAAAAATGTATAATATATATTAGTATGAAATCTGTACTCCTTGTTTTACAGCCCTGATGACGACTTGAATTTGAAGCCGAAAATGTCAGCAAAATATAAAATTTATTTTCCTATAAAAAATGTAGTTTTATTAAGATACCATGACAAAACCCTCACAAATTCTACCTTCCCATCACCAATTGTCAACGATCTCCCCTCAATAAATCTTATGAAGTTTTAAATTAGAAACTGTTGCTTAAATTTCTGGCGAAGGCCAAATGCATTCAACGTTTTTATTTTTCAATAATTTTTTTATGGAGTAACCGTTTAGGTACAATCACTAAAATTGTTGTAAATATTCTACCATTCCCGTACGATCTCAATTTTTTTCGAGACTATCCAAGCGGTAGGACATAGTAAAAAAATATATTCTTTTGTGGAATATATTAAGGAAAATCCAAGGGGGTTATATGTAATTTTAAATTAGTAATTAATTATGTATAATATTTTCGGCTATTTACGAAATATTGGTTGAAAAACATTATTCTCCGTTTCATAAATTCATTCTATATCTATAATCTGCTGCTTATCTACTTATATAAGCGACGAGTTTCAGCATAAAAATCAGTATCATCTCAGTAATATTTGAGTGTAGTTCTATAAAGTGAAATCGTGTGTTTAGTTAGCCTATTTTCACCTTTAATGTGGTGTCATTAAGAACGAATAATCCAAAGTGTCCTATTTCTGAAAAGTTTGTAAAATAATTTCTAGGTATATCCAGAAATCTAGGCGCACGGTAGTGCGCCAGGCCAAGTTCCGGCCTAAGCATACTGTGTGTATATTACAGGAGGTCTTAGAGCCGATTTTTACCCTCTCATAACTTTCAACCAGGTAAAGATAAAGTTATGAAATTTTACACATGTATTATACTACTGGATGTGAATAAAACTAGAAATTTTCATAATTCTACATCGAATAGTTTCTGAGATATTATCGATCGAAATTCGGGATTTATAGGACTCACTCACTCACTGACTCATCAAAATTATTAGGCACTTCCCATGATGCTAGAGACTTGAAATTTTGCATGAAGATAGATATGAAGACGTTATTAAAGGAAAAAATCGAAAAATTGCGTAAAGTTGTGTTTGACTCCGCTTCCGGGGCGGGGGCGTGCCAGTATTGTACTTCCTTCGGAAACCCGTCATTCCGTCCGAAACCCATGATGTGGGGTATCAAATGAATTGTCTCGGTATGAAGAACCTATATTTGATATTTTAAGAAACAATTAGACGCATATAGGCTCGGTAAAAATCTTATACCAGCTGTCTGTCTGTATGTTTGTTCCTCTTACAAATCCGTACCGTTTGACCGATTTTGACCAAACTTGGGACAAAGATGAGTCTTGATACGGGGAGAATCATAGGCTAGGTTAAATTGTCTATCACCTGTCTGTTTGTTCCTTATACAAATACACAACGTTTGACCGATTTTGACGAAAATTTGACACACATGTCGGTCTTTATCCGGGTAGTGTCATAGGCTAATCAAAATCGTCTATCAGCTGTCTGTCTGCATGTTTGTTCCTTTCACAAATTCACACCATTTGACCGATTTTGACCAAACTTGGCACACAGGTAGGCCTTGGTTCGGGGAATGCACTAGGCTAGATAAAAGAAGTCCGACTCGCAGGAACTGCAGCATCTTAGCGCGGTTCCGTTCATGTCCCTAGTGCCATTTGATAAGCTTAGAAAAGAAATAAACTTATTTTTTTTTATATAGCTCGTGAAAATTGTCAAAATCCTCTCGAACATCTCGAATAAAAGTGATATTAAGGCGTCAGGGACACCGACAGTAGCTAACTTTTACACAGAAGCGGAAATTACAGAATCTGGCTCTCATTCTACCAAAAACAAGTCTTGTGGAATATTGTTTTTTTTTCAAATTAAATACTTTTTATCAATATTTAGTATATAACCTTTGTTGAAAACCATTGATTGCTAATTGATCAATCGGTTTACAACTAAGTAGTCTTTATGAATATTTAGTATATAACCTTATGTTTGGATCTGAGTTTTTGGGGTGCTCTCCGCCTAGGCTTTGTATTTGTGTCGGCAGATACCTGGGGTATATTTACAGCTCTTGAGGATTAACTCTTAGCAGGTAAATTTCCTGCGGCCCCTTGTTTCTACGGGCATTGAACCGCCATATCGCTCATAGTATCTAACCGTTGTGAAGTTTATTTTTTGGATTTAGGACTTAATATACATATGTAGACTAAATCATAGCAAGAAGTCTACCTCCGTCGTCGGTTCTTAACTATGTAGACTCGCTAATGTTATCCAATCTTAGATACATCGTATTTAAAATCCACAGCAAAAACACGACATTTCAACAGAATCCCCTGCTGCAGAAAACTTATATAGAATAATATGCAAAATAAAGCCTATCTAGTGGATAAAAATAGAGGAAAAAAGCCGTTCGTGGTGGTAGAAAATCTTAAAAGTATTTCGCTCAGAAATCTCCGAAATATTGTCACTAATTTTACGTATCCTGTTTTATAGCCAAATAGATTTATATTCTATAATCAATCAGAAAACTACAACAATAAAAAACTATGGGTAACAGATGAAAATAGGGAATACCAAGAATAATTCTAAAGAACGAAATCAACACCAGTACTGTAATCTAGATATTCATACGGCATCTTCGAATTCTAACAAACAAAATATTGATTCTAATTATACGTATCCTGTTTTATTGACAAATACATTTGACTACTATAAGCAATTAAAAACACTTGGGAATATGCCAAAGAACTCGGAGTAGGAGCCTCGACAGTTTCAAGACATTTGAAGGAAATCGACAAATCCAAAACTGACATTTGGTCAGTCCTGATATATTTTTAACAATGAATTGTTTTTCTTATTTTAATTAATCTGTTTTATTGTCAAATACATTATCCAACTTTAAGCAATTAAAAAATAACAAGGAATAAAAACAAACAAAAAGAACCGTTCGAATAAACGAAATCAATTACTTCAAAGTTTAAGCACTTATTTCTCCGATTGACATAGCCTAATCAAAAATTGTTTCAGAATATTTTTTGTAGAACATTTAGTAAGCTTTCGCATGGTAACCCTCCGTTTTCCAATATTCCTAACCGTCTTCGAGATATTAGGAAATGTATACGGAGTTCCCAAAACATTTCATGTCTGTTAATAAAATATTTTATCCTAATCCTTCCTTAGCTCCAAACGTAACCAAAATTTTAACATATTAGTGTTGATGAAATTCAAACTAGCAGAAAATGTTTCAACTGAATCCCATAATTTTAAGTATCAAAATCAAAGACAAAAAGAACAGTTCGAATAAGCGAAATCAATTACTTTAAAGATTTAAGCACTTATTTCTCCGATTGACATCGCCTAATCAAAACTTTCATTAGAATCTTTTTTGTGGAGCATTTAGTATGCTTTCTAATGGTATTCTTCCGTTTCCCTAATTCTCAACCTTTTTCGAGATATTAAGGAAAGTATACAAAGTTACCAAAACTTTTTTATATCTGTTAATAAAATATTTTATTCTAACCCTTCCTTAACTCCAAACGCAACCAAAATTTCAACATATTAGTTTTAATGAAAGTAGAACATGCAGTAAATGTTTCACCTAAATCCCATGATTCTAAGTACCCAAACCAAAAACGGCATTCAAAAATTATTTTTTCAGTTTTCTCGAAAACGGTTAAAGCTATCGCCTTGAAAATGGTTCCATTCGTTTTCCTAGCCCAAGAAGCCTATAAAAAGAGTACTTACAAGCTTATGAACTCAAAAACGTAAGCGTTACGATTTTTTTTGCGCGAATTTCGCCCCAAACGCCATCTTCCAGTGGGCGGATTTTGCTGGTTAACGAACTTGACCTTTGAAATTGGACGACAGATTTTTGTACCAAATTTCATCAAAATCGGACCATCAGGGAAGCCAGAAATGAGCGAACAGACAAATATATATATATATATATATATACATATATATATATATATATATATATATATATATATATATATAAATATATACATATAAATAAATATATACATATATATATATATATATATATATATATATAAATATATATATATATATAAATATATATATATATATATATATATATATATATATATATATATATATATATATATATACAAATTTGAACCACCGTTATTTTCGGTCTCTAGGGGTTCTGAAACGCGAAATTTTCTTGTCGGCACTTCCGGATTGTTTCATTGTATCAACCTTATAAGCGGGGTTCCTCCCTATGGGGGAGGGAGGAACTGCGCTAAAAGGTCTTTCAGCTGTCTGTCTGTATGTTTGTTCCTTATACAAATTCACACCGTTTGGCCTATTTTGACCAAACTTGGCACGCAGGTAGGTCTTGATACGGGAGTGTCATATTACCTATGACGTTTTCTACTTCTTGTTCCATCGAAATGCCATCATTCCTTCTGAAACCCATCATGTGGGGTATCAAATGAATCGTCTTGGTAAGGAGAACCTATATTTAATGTTTTAAAAAACATTTCGACGCATCTTAAAAACAGTTGTGACTTCATTCTTAAATGTAGTAAATAAAGTCGTAGGGGTTCACTGCATAATATACTTCAAAGCAGATACTAAGTTTTTCAAAGTCGAGTCATCTAAATTACAAGGTTTAGGATCACAAATCCAAAATGTATCGTCTTTGTTCTTATATTTTTCTTGAAGGCCTTCTACACTTTCTCTATTGTGATCTTTATCCTCGGGATAAGGTTCCTGTGTTTTACCGTGTAATAGTTTAGTTAAGAGAGCAATCAATTTGTCCTCTAAAGTAATGTCATCTGGAAGAGCTTCTAACTTTTCTAGTCTAGTGATTAGATGTATGTAGGTTGATTATTGGTATCAAATATCAAGCAGTAAGGAGAACCTTATGCAGAATCCAAAGACCCTGGTTTTATATGAAGTACAAAAGCCAGTAGGTATGCGGCAACTAAATTCTATTTAATACTTAGAAAAAAGTAATTAGATCCCCAAAAAAACATAAATGTGAAATAGAGGCCAAGTTCCTGCCCCCACAAAGGAACACTCCCTTCCTCAAAAACATCCCCTCCTAAAACTCCCCAAAAACACCTTACCAATCTACACTCCAAAAAATTAGTATGCGTTGGTGTATTAATTCAACTAAAAATATTTGCCAATACAAGAGATGATACAAGAAAGAAATGTCCAAGTTCATTACTTGGAAGACCTCATAGTTACTTACTAAGAACAATAAAGACATTTCAACTGACCTTTAAAAACAACAATAAAAATACTTATATCCAGTTACTAAAATATCACTTTCCTCAACCAGGTATATTCTTAAACTTGGCCATGTTTAGTTTTTCTCTAAAGATAATTTCGGCACAAAAAAAAAAAACATTGCCAAGTTTAAGAATATACCTGGTTGAGGAAAGTGATATTTTAGTAACTGGATATAAGTATTTTTATTGTTGTTTTTAAAAGTCAGTTGAAGTGTCATTACTGTTCTTAGTAAGTAACTATGAGGTCTTCCAAGTAATGAACTTGGACATTTCTTTCTTGTATCATCTCTTGTATTGGCAAATATTTTTAGTTGAATTAATACACCAACTCATACTAATTTTTTGGAGTGTAGATTGGTAAGGTGTTTTTGGGGGGTTTTAGGAGGGGATGTTTTTGAGGAAGGGAGTGTTTCTTTGTGGGGGCAGGAACTTGGCCTCTATTTCACATTTATGTTTTTTTGGGGGATATTTATTACCAGATTATATAGAGGGGGACTTCGAAGGTTTTGTAAAAAGGGTATCTGTGGGTAAGGTTTTATGTTGAAAATGCCATTTCACGAGTTTGAAAATAGGATAAACTAATACTGTTTCAAAACAGAGCGATGAAAATATAAAAGCGTCGGCTGAAAGTTCATAATCAGGTTTATCTGAATCGAGTCCGTCGGATCTCAGCATTGAGTTAGTAGGGAGTCTATCCACTAACTCAATGGATCTCAGCACCAGTGCATTTATTCAGGCCATAGAAGTAGATGATGTCTACTTCTATGCACATTATGCTCCCTACTCTTTTTGGCCATTTTTTTTTACTATGGCGTACTGCTTGAATCGTTTCGGAAAAAAAAAATAAAATAAAACGGGAATGACAAGTGAACATTTGCAATTATTTTGGCGACTGTACCAAAACGGGAACTTCATTATCGTAGATTATTAATATGGTCGCGTCATTATCAATATTTGATTTCTTCGATATGGTTCAGTAAGATTGATTCGTCAAAAAAAAGACAATTACATCTTAATCTATTATACATTGAATATTTTATGGTAATTCGCGGGATATGTTCTTTTATTAATAGCTGTTTTTGCATTTTGAAGAATATTAATATTTTCTTTGATCCTTAAAATCTAATCGAATGAATATATATATATATATATATATATATATATATATATATATATATATATATATATATATATATGTATATGTAT